>CM060445.1:100080572-100568072 GCA_030545235.1 Helianthus tuberosus
ATAAACTCACATTGCTGTCTTAGACTTCGTTTAAGGGTTTCCTGGTGTTAATCTATTAATTACACAAATGTACATATATTAGTATAATAACCCATTATTTATATTAACGATACCCTCCCCGAGATGGTATTCCAATGACTACGTCGGGCAGAACCATGAAAGTCGTTACGGAACCCTGGATCAATAGGGCAGCGTATCTAATAGGTAACTGGGTTATAATACTTACAACGGAGCAGAACTTCGTTAATTAGGGGGTATTATGCCCGAGTATTATACCTACTATTCAGAAATTGAGAGAAAGAAAAGAAATGTGAGCAACAGAAACTGAAAACCTGATGCCCTCTTATATAGGGCTGTAATCCGAGTCTCTCGCGGCCCGCGTAAGGTTAGACCTCGGGCTACGCGGCCCGCGTAGTAGGGGGTCTTGGCCGTAGGTGATCCGGGTCACGGTATAGGTTCAACACGCGTTTCCACATGTCAACACCGGGTACGATCTGATCTTATAGCTGTCGCGACCCGCGTAAGGTGTAGCCAAGGGCTACGAAGCCCGCGAGCGCCCCTAAAATTTTGTTTTTATTTAATTTTTATAAAAATAAAGGTATTCGGGGTCCGTTTTCACATACGGGGGGTATTTTAGGACATATAAAGGTATTTTAAGTATATTAGGGTGTCTAAAAATATTTTGGAGGGTTGTTATATCCTCCCCACCTTGTTTTAGAACTCGTCCTCGAGATCTACTGGAACAAGTGTGGATATTTCCTTTGCATTTCTGATTCAAGCTCCCAAGTGTATTCTGGTCCTCTTTTGGAGTCCCACTTCACTTTGACCAGAACTAATCTCTTGTGCTTGAGGTTCTTGACTTTCCTATCTTCAATCTGTAGAGGCCTCTCTACAAATTTTAACTGTTCATTTACTTCTATATCTTTAAGAGGTACTATCAGTGATTTATCAGCTAAGCATTTCTTGAGATTAGATATATGAAATACGTCATGTATCCCTGCCATTTCCTCTGGCAGCTGTAGCTGATAGGCTACATGTCCTATTCTTTTAATAATCTCAAAAGGTCCAACATACCTGGGGCTTAGCTTTCCCCTTTTTATGAATCTTACCACTCCTTTCCAAGGAGAGACTTTTAATAACACTTTATCTCCTACTTGAAATTCCAACGGCTTTCATCTGTTATCAGCATAACTCTTTTGTCGATCACGTGCTGCTTTCAGTCGTTCCTTGACTTGAATGATTTTGTCTGTTGTTTCTTGTACTATCTCAGGTCCAGATAGTTGCTTTTCCCCAATTTGTGCCCAACAGACTGGGGTTCAGCACTTTCGTCCATAAAGTGCTTCGAATGGTGCAGCATTGATACTTGTGTTGATGCATATGTCTGTTGACTTTGTCTTGTATCGAGTCTTATATTTAGAATGATAGACTAGGTCACGTAGAACGAGAAAAATGTAGGAAGCAGCCATTTCGTACGAACTGGAATGTCCAGTTCTTGTGAAGTGCCATTTCGTGCGAATTGGGAATGTCCATTCCATGCAAAATGGACTACCTATATATAGTGAACTTGAGTCTTTCATTTGTAACAATTGCAATTCTGGTAGCGAAGCTCTTCCGAGGTGTCAAACGGTCTGTAATCGTATCGTATCAAATCAATACATAAGACATTTAAACTAATTCTTAGTGCAAATCAAGCTGATTCAACATCAAAACGTCTGATTCCGCCTCTCGTTTTGATCAAAAACTCTTCTGATCAACTCATTTGGTCGTCACAACGATCCTACAAGTGGTATCAGAGCTCAGGAGGAAGAGTTCTTACCGATTCAACTTGATTTCATCCGAAAATCTCACTTCTACTCATTTTCTTCACATTTTTTTCAAAATTAATTGAGATTTTATGGTTAAAATGAACTGATTTTCACATATTACATGCGAAACATGGTTTTAATCAATCCGTGAACATATCAGACCTAGATTCAGCTTAAAACTTGTCCAATTTATCAAAAAACCGTCCGATTGTTCGAACATGATTCCATTTCACACGACCTGAGAACCCAGGTCGCACCAGATACATCCATTTCGCACCAAAGTTACCCACTTCATACGAATTGAATCCATTTCACACCAAATCAATCCATTTCTTACGAATTGAATCCCGGTCGCATAAAAAAACACTCACTTCACGCGGATTGGTCATTTAGTGTGATCAGGTCGCGTGAAAGATCCAATTCGTGTGAAATTATCATCAGTTTGTACGAATTGATAACCCAGGTCGTATAAAAAGCTACCAGGTCGTTTGAGATATTAACCAGGTCGTGCGAATTGATTAAAAACCTGTCAGATCGCTTGGAAATTATAACCAAAAATTGCATGTGAAGTTGTCAGTTGTACATGTGGTTCAATTTACTCGAATCAAGAATTGAGTAATTGCATGTGTTTGTTGGCTCATGTGATTCAAAAGGGAGGTCCAATCAGATTGAGTTGTGAATTAAGTTTGTCGGCCATCTTAATTGAGTAACATTGAGTTATCGGCCATTGTATAATTTTACATAAAGATTGAAATTAGGCAGTCCTTGTGACTTTGTAGTAATTCACGTGATATTGCAGTTCTTTAAAAACAATCGGCCCAGTCAGCAATTGATAAATATCAAGGAGTGTCGGCCCAATCAGCAATTGATAAAGATCAAGGAGTGTCAGCCCATTTGTTTTCTATAATAGCTAATGTTTGAGTTCGGCCCAATTGAATCCATTTCTTTTTTATCGGCCCATTCATTCAGTGATTATACCTGAAATACATTGAACGAGTCCGCGAATCTTCGACACGAGTCCTAGATTGATTCAACCATCACACACGTTCACATATTCAGTTCGTTTAAACTGATCATTTGTTTTTGTATTCTCAGGTGATTTACGAGGTGCAAATATCAAGTCACACGGATTGAACCTGTTCTAGATTGTTTGAAAATTAATCAGTTTGTTTAATAGTTCGTACCAAAACATGGATTCTGAATTCTACAATGCATTTGCTACGGCCCCGGTCACTCCAGTTACCGTTGCTCAGAGTGTAACCATGGAAAATGAAACTGGAACGTTACAGAAACCTCCAAAGCTACTGGGCAATGAAGAATATTACTGTTGGAAAGACCGTTTCAAAAATTGGGTTCAAGCAAATCATTTAAGGTCTTGGGAGTGTATTGAAACTAAGTATGTTAAGCCTCGTTCAGATGTGGGAGTTATAAAGACTATTTCTGAATTGTCAGATAAAGAGAGAGACATGTACAAGGCAGAAAAAATGATGACCAGTCTACTTCAGCAAGCTGTGAAAGAAGACATCTTCATATTACTTCAACACGATGGTACTTCACGTTCGATTTGGGAAGCACTTCGAATTAAGTTTGAAGGAAGTACAGAGGTGATCAAGAGTAAGAAATCATTATTAAAGAAAGAATTTGATTTGTTTACTAGTTTGCTGGGTGAAACTACAAAGAAACTGATTGAGAGTTATTGTTATTTAGTACGTTCAATGTCCCTGTTGGATATCAACAAAGATCGAGAAGAATGGGTTGACAAATTAGATGATGCTTTACCTCAGAATGAATGGGGTACATATCTAATGATCTTGAAGAACACCGGAGAATATGATAGATTGCCAATTGCTCAGTTCATTGAAAAACTTGAAGGACAAGATCTTGAACAACGAAAGATCGCTAGAATGAACAATCCAAGTGGTCAACAAGATGTCAAGATGTATTTCAAAGGTAGTGTTCTGAATGTTGTAGCAAGTCCAAAGATCCAAACTGCTTTTAGCGCAGAAAACTCATCCGGATCACTCAATCAAAGTCCAATCAGCAACAGTGGATTTTCTTCATATCCAAGTGTTAATCCTAATGTTTCAACATCAAGCTATCAATCTCAAAGCTCAAACAATGGTAATGGTCATGTGCTACAATGCAACATCGCGTTGCATCTTCAGAATGGTCAGAATTTTTCTGAAGAAGTCGCAAAAGGTCTATGGCATTACTTGTTACCGTGTTGGAATCATATGAGAGTTTGGTAGCGGGAAGAATCGGAAATCCTATGCTGACAAAAGAGGATTACGATCAGACTGACACTGAGGAAATGGAGCTAATGGATATCAAGTGGGGTTTAGCGAGTGTGTTGAGGAGAGCCGAGAAATTTAAGCAGATTACTGGAAGAGATGACTTACGTGATGCTAATGTTTCTACTTTAGGTTTTGATAAATCTAAAGTTACTTGTTTTCGATGCAGGGAAAAGGAACATTTCAAGAGGGAATGTACCAATCGAGAAGCAGGAGGAGTTCAAAATCCGTTCAGAAACAACGAATATTATCGGAAAGCAATATATCACCAGGTAGCTCAACAACCGTTGATTGAAGATGGAAAGAAGAGAGCTTGTATTACTATTCCAGATCAAGCAGATGAAAGATTTCCTGAGGGATTTAGCTGGGATAAATACATTCCTGCTGAAAGTAACTCAAAGTTTAGAGCATTTATTGCACAAATCATTCAAGAGCCAGAGTTGATGAAAGAATGGATGGATGTGTTTGCAGATGATGAGAAAAGTCAAGATGAAGAATTTATTTCTTCAGAAGATAGTTCAGAAAAGACACCAGTCTTTGATCAATCATCAATTGATAGTAGTGATGATGAAGAAGAAATTAATCAAATTAACATTGGTAAAAATCATTTATCTACTGAAAGTTTCAAATTTTATTTTGCAGATAGATTGGAGAAACTAAAGGAGAAACGAGCTGCAAAAGAGAAGAAAAAGACAAAACGTGAGAATGTTGCTCAGGAAGAGAAGCATGAACAGAGTGAAGAAGTCAAAGTTGCTGAGAAGATTGTTGAAATTGAAAAGATTGTTGAGGTCACAAAACCTTGTCTGAAATGTTTAGAACCATGCAAACACTGTGAGGAGAAAGACAAGAAGTTTAGTGAGTTAGACAAGATGAAAAAAAAGTTGTTGTTCGATGTTAAGTACGTGAAAGAATCTTATGATGTGTTGAACAGAACAGTTAACCAGTTGGAAAAGACGAACTCAGAAAGAAAAGATGCTTTGACAATGATGAATGCAGTGATGATGTCTAAGGAAAAGTCCATCAATCACTATATTGATGAGTGTGTAAAATTGAAGCAGGAATTGGAGACTGAAAAAATCAAAAATGAAAGAATCAGAAGATTGCTGCAGAGTTACTCAAGTTCTGATTATTTGATTGATAGAATTTATCCGACTGTTGCAGGTTTTGAAGCATTTCAAGATAAAAAGTCGGAAGACACGGATGCTGGTAAGAAACAAAGTGCAAATTATAAAAAGTGTCCGCCTCCAGTTTGGGAAGGGTATTCACCGAGACATCCAAACTCAGAACAAATTAAAAAGGCAGTCAATATAAAGTAAAAGTCTGAAACAACTGATGAGTTACCAGACAACATTGACGTCACATTCACATCATCTGACACTGATCATGAGTCTGAGTTAATAAAGAAAGTGGTCGATCAAGTGTTGGATAAAGATGAGGAGTCCGAGTCTTCAAAATCATCGGTCAAAAGGGTTTACAATAAAGATTTTATGTTATCAAAAAATAATTTGAATGATGAAACATTCAAAGTAGCATATACTTTGAATGATTCACACAAATTATATTCTGATGAGGAATTTCCAAAAAGAAGTGTTCAAATTGAAAAAAATTAAAAAGGTTTTCAAATTAACAGAAATTAATATTTCTGAAATAAAAGATGTAAATCTTACTGAAAAACCTAAAAAATACACTTCAAGAGTTCAACAAAGATTGAACAAGAAAAAGGGTTATAGTTCTGGTTCTGGTTTTCAAAAGAAACCAAACCATAACAGTAATTTTAAAAAGAAAGGTTCAGGCTTCATTTCACCCGAAAATTTTAAAAATGAGAAAATTTCTAAAACAAAAACAGTATTTGATTCAGGGTCAAGTTCTGAAGAAAAAGAAAGGAGCTCATTCTGGAAACAATCAAACAAAGAGTTCTTTGCAGAAAAACAAAAGTTTGAGAAGACTGAGTTTGGAACCAAAAAGGAGACAAGAACCTGTTACAGATGTCAAGAAATTGGTCACATCGCCTGGAATTGTTCAATGGCGACCAACACAAAACAGGAAGTTCTTTCTAAACTCAAAGAGAAAGTTGTTGATAAAACTGAACCACCAACTAACAAATTCAAAATGTATAAAAATTCTACATTTGAAGTTGGTGAGTGTTCAAAAAGGTTTTACAAAAGAAGAGTGAATCTTAACAACCAAACATGGGTTGTTAAGAAATCAGATGTTAAGTCTGGCGATGAATCTGACTCGTCAAAGTCAGAGGAGCAACAAGTTGAGCCAAAAGAAGAAAATTCAGTTCCGCCAATGGATGACGCAAATTTTCCACCATTGCGAACTGAAAATTTTAAACATAAAGTTGGTAAAGTGGAAATTTCGAATCAATTCTATTTTGAAAAGAAAGAATTTGATGTCGAAAAGGCTTTCAATGGCAAAGTAAAACATATTTTTGGAAGAATGGTCAATGGGAAGGAAAAAGGGTTAAAGAATTTTATGAAGCAAAAAGGAATGTTCAAACCCCGAGTGAAACTAAAAAGGTCACACCTAAAGCTGGTCAGGCTTGGGTGTCTGTATTCCATGCTTAAAAATCCTGACTTGCCGGAGCTCCCAAGTTGGTAATCGTGGAGCATGAATCGGCATCTTTCTTAAGAAATTCAAAATTGTTATATTTCGATTTACAAGTGGTATTGTTGATAAGAACTTACAAGCGGTTAATCAAGGTCATTAAGTTGAACTTGATTTAACTTTCATACAAGTGATAGTTTTTACAAGTGGTTGAAAGAACAATGTGATGAAACCCCGATCCTACAAATGGTGTGTGAAATCAACAAAACTTATTTTCCAGAAAAACCATTTTGATTAAAACAAACTTAAGTGTTTTGAAATCATAATGGGAAAATAGTTTGTTGTCAAGGGGAGTTCTGATTGTTTATGCCAATCACAGTACGCTAAAGAATTGGAAAGTTAAAATGTGATAAACGATCTCACTGATGATATGCTAGTAGGTTTTTACACGCTTGGTAGATTGTTTTCGAGATATAAACCTAAATATCATTACTTACTTATCTCGTGGGGAACATCTCTCGGATATATAGGTAACCCCCGAAATCCTGTTTGAAGGGCTTTCTATTTCTGAAATACTAGGTATTTGTGTGTGATGATATCTGGGGTATTATACCTGGACTTTTGATTTTCCGGGAGCAATAGCCTAGTCCTCGTATAATACTTTGCACAACTTTCATCATAAAGCCCACCATCAGCATAAAAAATGATGAAACATTGAAAAATGCTAATCATGTGCTGTTGAAGAAAAGATCCCCAAACGGGACACACCTAAAAGTCGAGCCATCATCTCTCTGATTTTGCGGAAGCAATAGCCTGAGCTCTCATGGCCTCGCATTCACCCCTTATAGATATCATTAGTGTACATTCACCTGTAAGACTGAATATGGGAGTCTGGATACGGGAGTATATTCTGAGGTGGGACACGCGAATAAGTTTAAGTTCTTAAAACACTAATCTCGTATCTTGAAACAATTGAACTTTGTGTGAAAATTTAAGTGGATCAGTATACTGACAATCTAAGTGAATCGTTTAGAACTTAAAATGTTTAAAGCTCAACGGTGCTAGTGAATTGTCATAAACTGATATGATCCTCTTACACAAACTCACAAAAATATTGTTTGTAAATATTTCTTGACTGCTTTTCTTTAAACAAAAATCCAAAAAGAATGTGTTTTAGCATAAAATTTTGAAAAATAAAAAAGATTTTATTTCATCTTATTTTCGACAACTGATGTTGGAAAACTGATTTTCAAAATTCCAAGTGCAAAACATGATGGACAACAGGGTTGGGAGAGTTTGTTTGAAACAAGAAATGATTTTGAAATGATCAAATGGTTCATTAATTTGAAACTAAATTTGAATGTTTCAAATACAAGTGGTAAAGCAAAGATTAAAATTGTTAAAAATAAAAAATCTTACTTATGGGTAGAGTTTATGCAGATAGTGAATTCCAGACTGCGATCCCAGTTTATCAAAAGCGGGAGTCTGAGGACGTAAGAGCCAGATTCAGATCTTGGAACAAAGCTCGAGATAGAAGTTGCTGATTCTGAAGAATTTATTAGATCAACATCCAAGGGGGAGATTAGCTGCTGATGCTGTTAGAAGAAGAGATAGAGATTGAAGGATGCTTACAGTGTCAGATACTTTGGAGAGAGGAAGAAGACTGATCAAGACAGAAGATGTACTGAAGACCGAAGAGTTCGTCAACATCCAAGGGGAAGTCTGTTGGTGCATATGTCTGTTGACTTCGTCTTGTATCGAGTCTTATATTTAGAATGATAGACTAGGTCACGTAGAACGAGAAAAATGTAGGAAGCAGCCATTTCGTACGAACTGGAATGTCCAGTTCGTGTGAAAACGAGAAAAATGTAGGAAGCAGCCATTTCGTACGAACTGGAATGTTCAATTCGTGTGAAGTGCCATTTCGTGCGAATTGGGAATGTCCATTCCATGCGAAATGGACTGCCTATATATAGTGAACTTGAGTCTTTCATTTGTAACAACTGCAATTCCGGTAGCGAAGCTCTGCCGAGGTGTAAAACGGTCTGTAATCGTATCAAATCAATACAGAATACATTTAAACTGATTCTTAGCGTAAATCAAGCTGATTCAACATCAAAACGTCTGATTCCGCCTCTCGTTTTGATAAAAAAAACTCTTCTGATCGACTCATTTGGGCATCACAACGATCCTACAACTTGTGTGATAATTGTTATTATAAGAAAATTCTATCAATGGTAAGTGATCGTCCCAATTACCTCCGAAATCAATTACACAAGCTCTAAGCATGTCTTCCATTGTCTGAATTGTCCCTTTGCTTTGTCCGTCCGTTTGAGGATGATAAGATGTGCTTAGATTTAACTTGGTTCCCATTGCTTTTTGGAAACTTGTCCAAAAATGAGAGGTAAAACGACTATCTCTGTCAGAAACAATTGATAGAGGAATTCCATGTAAAGAAACTATTTCATTTACATAAATTTTAGCTAATTGTTCCATACTGAAAGTTTCCTTCATTGGTAGGAAATGACCCAGATTGTATCATTACCTTTCTTGGTTTTGGGTAATTTAGTAACAAAATCCATTGTTACCAATTCACATTTCCAAACAGGCATTTCTAATTGTTGTAGTAAACCTGAAGGTTTCTGATGTTCAGCTTTGACTTGTGAACAGGTTAAACACTTTGTAACATATGCTGCTATATCCTTTTTCATTCTTATCCACCAGAAATTCTTTCTTAAATCCTGATACATCTTATCACTTTCAGGATGCATCGTATACTTAGACTTATGGACTTCTTCTAATATATGGTAACGTAGGTTTCCTAATTTAGGTATCCACATCCTTTTCTTATGGAATCTCCAAATTCCATCCTTTCCTTGTTCTAATTCCTTAATCATTCCTTTCAACTTTTTAGTATCATCCTTGATTACTGATTCCTGTGCTTTTCTAATCTGCTCATTTAAATCTACTTGTAGATTTAATTTAAGAGAACGTACTCTTTTTGGTTGTTCGTGATACTTTAAGCTTAAAGCATCATCAACTACATTTGCCTTTCCTGCATGATACTGGATATCATAATCATAATCACTAAGCATCTCCATCCAGCGTCTTTGTCTCATATTCAATTCCTTTTGCCCGAAGACATACCTTAAACTCTTATGATCGGTGAAAACAGTAAACTTACTACCGTATAGGTAATGTCTCCAAATCTTAAGGGCGAAAATTATAGCTCCTAATTCTAAATCATGAGTTGAATAATTATCTTCATGATTCTTAAGTTGTCTAGATGCATAAGCAATAACCTTTTGACGTTGCATCAACACACATCCATAACCTAATTTAGAAGCGTCACAATAGATTACAAAATCTTCAGTTCCTTCTGGTATCGCTAGTATGGGTGCATGGGTTAATCTTTGCTTAAGAATTTTAAAGGCTTCTTCTTGTTTTGGTCCACATTCAAACTTAACGGATTTACAGGTTAGCTTAGTTAAGGGAATGACTATTATAGAAAAATCTCGAATAAATCTTCTATAATAACCGGCCAATCCTAAGAAACTTCTAACCTCGGTTGGTGACTCAGGGGTTTTCCCCTTGGTTATCGCCTTAATCTTGGTTGGACCCACATGAATTCCTTCATGATTAACTAGATGTCCGAGAAATTGTACATGTTCTAACCAAAACTCACACTTCGAAAACTTAGCATAAAGCTTTTCTTTTCTTAATAAACTTAGAAGTGTGTGCAACTGCTTTGCATGTTCCTCTTTACTCTTAGAGTAAATAAGAATATCATCTATAAAGACAATTATGAAATTATCCAAATATGGCTTACATATTCGGTTCATCATGTCCATGAATGCAGTTGGGGCATTGGTTAAACCAAATGGCATGACAGTAAATTCATAATGGCCATACCTTGTTCTGAAGGCAGTCTTAGGAATGTCCTCTTCCTGTACCTTTAATTGATGATATCCTTACCTTAAATCGATTTTTGAGAAACATCGTGCTCCTTGCAACTGATCAAACAGATCATCAATCTTGGTAATGGATTCTTAATTGTGACCTTGTTTAATTCACGGTAGTCAATGCACATACGCATTGATCCGTCCTTCTTTTTGACGAATAAAATTGGCGCTCCCCATGGTGATGAACTTGGCTGTGTGAATCCTTTCTTTAATAATTCGTCTAATTGTTTCTTCAGTTCCTGCATTTCTGCAGGTGCCAAACGGTAAGGTGTTTTGGCAATTGGTGTTGTCCCTGGTATTAGATGGATTCTGAATTCAACTTCTCTATCTGGAGGTTATCCTGGTATCTCTTCTGGGAATACATCTGAAAACTGGGATACTACTGGAATATCCTTTAATTCTTTTCCTTTAGTGTTAGTGATTACAGAAATCAAATACACTAATGATCCTTTTCTTATATAACTTGATGTTTTCATCACAGAGATGAATTTAGTGGATCTAGAGGTTTTATATCCTTTAATTGTGATATTTTCACCCCTTGGTGAATTTACTTGAATTGACTTCTGATCACACAAAATACTGGCTTTATTGGCTATTAACCAATCCATTCCTAACACGACATCAAATCCTGCCAGATTCATGGGGTAGAGGTTTGTAATAAATTTCTGATTTAGAATTTCTATTCTTGCTCCTTGCAAGATCTCAGAAATCTTAATGGTTTCCCCATTTGTTGTCTCTACTAGACATTCTTGTGGAAGTTTAGTTAATGATTGATTGAGAAGTTTGCAAAATGAAGTATTAATAAAACTTTGGTTTGCACCAGAGTCAAATAATACTTTAGTAAAAACATCATTAACTAAAAACGTACCGGTGATCACATCCGGGATCATCTTTGCTTCTTCCGTAGTCAGAACAAATGCTCTAGCATTTTTATTATTCTTGGTGTTCGTAGCTAGTGCTAACTTTGGACAGTTAGGCTTGATATGGCCTTGTTCTCCGCAATTGTAGCATATCATGTTGCTAATCTTTTTCCTGCAATCTTCCTCTTTGTGTCCTGATATTTTGTAGAAATTACAGGATATGGAGCATTTTCCTAAATACTTCCTTTTGCAATTCTTACAGTAGGGTGCAGAGGTAGAGCCTACATTTTTCCCACAGTTATAATTTCCAGAACGGAATTCTTGTGTAAGCTTCTGGGTTAGGTTCTTCCTTTGATCTTCTTCTCGTGTACGGACTAATTCATCTGTCAAGGTGTTCGCTAGTTCTACAGATTCTTCTATGGTTTGGGGTCTAGCTGCCTTAACTACATGCCTTATCTCCCCGATTAATCCCTAGATGTAACGGGAGATTATTACTGGTTCAGGTGAAGCAAGGGTTGGCACTATTCTAGCATATTCAAAGAATAACTTAGTGTACCCCTTACTATCCACACCAATCATTCTAATGTTTAAGAATTTGTTTGCTAGTTGTTCTTTTTCATTAGGAGGGCAGAATTTCCTTTCTACCATGTTTTTAAACTCCTCCCATTCCATATTGTAAACCCTATTACTTCCCCTAGACTGGAGGATAGTGTTCCACCATTCTAAGGCTGAATTCTTAAACAGATTAGAAGCAAACATTATCTTATCTTCTTCTGCGCACTTGCTTATTCTTAAGACTGCCTCAGTCTTTTCTATCCAGCGTAGAGATAAAACGGCCCCTTCATTGCCCGAGAATTCCATTGGTTTACAAGACCAGAATTCTTTGTAAGAACAACCGTAAGACCCGATTCTTCTCCTTTTGGGAATGGGCATTTGAAGTACGGGTCCATTGTTCACGCTGTGTTCAGGTTCAGAGGGTCGCTTGCTATCATGCTTACTTTTATTTCTGCTTCCCTAACCGTTTGAATAATATATGGCATCGCATCTATTATTCCTAGTGCCACTACGTGTTGGATGGCACTATTATCCAGTTGGTTTCATTATTGTCACACCCCGACCACGTAAAACATCAAATCATGGCGGAAACATTGGGGAGTGTTGTAACATAATTATTGTTCCACAACCATGGCAATTAAAATTTCATTTTTATTCATAAACCAAAGGTGGAATACATTGTCTTAAACAAGAACCAAAGAGTACATCACATAATTTAAACTAGTTCTATCTTTATTTTAAGTCTCTAAGGCACAGGTCCGCCCTAGTGTCACGATCATCCTCAGCAAAAGCTCCTAAAAACACATGTGAAAATAGGTACGTCAGCATAAAAATGCCTGTGAGATGCATAGGTTTTATGAAAATAGGATTCATGACTTGAGTTTAAAGAAATGTTTAATAAAATTCAGTCATGAACCTTGTTAATTGTTTTCTTTAATAAATCATTTGAAAAACGTTAGCAAAATCAGATGATATGTATATATAAAAGAATAATGTATGGTTAAAAGAATAGCCAAGTAAAAAGGATTTGTGTAAACCAAGTTATTTGTAAAACAATGTTTAAGTGAAAATGCGTTGTAAATGTAGCATGTCTAAACTGAAATGGTTTAAATAACGCTACGATATGTAATATCATACAAGCACTTATATATAGGAAGTACCAGCGGCGTATCCACCATGCTTGTATCATATTACACACGTCTCGTTATTTAAGTCACTCAAACCAACCAACAATGTAATATGTCCATGTTTAATCCAATAGTCAAATGTCATAGTATAACCCAAGTTAAATATGAATCATGTAATGTGTAAACAAAAGTTATGTATGGTAAGTAAAAAAATGATACTACTTAAACCACAAGTAAAAATGTACAAAACAAAGTATTTTGAATAAATCAAAAGTTATGTTTTGTAAAATAAATGCATGTTTTACTGATATAAACACTTATGCAGTAAGTTAACGCATACTTTCAAGCCTTGAGACAGCAGGATAACCTTAGAGTAAAGATTATCAAAGAAAAATGTTTTTGGATTCAGTCATTCCTTACACCCAAACAGACCTAGGATGCCAGGAACGGGATTTGTCAAGTCCTATGGTACCATTACTTACTACCGAGTGGCGTAGCTAATGTTAATGAATGTAGTTTAGACCCGTTGAACAAACCAAATGTCATACTAAATGTAAACATGTATTGAAAGTAATGTACTAAGTATGCTAAGTTAACATACAAAGCAGAAAAAGTCATGTAAATCAATGTGCTAGCATGCTCAGTAAACATACCTAGCAAAAGAAGATGTAATGTAAATCAATGTGCTAGCATGCTAAGTAAACATACATAGCAAAACAAAATGAAATCATGTACTAATAGTGCACTAATGAACAAAGCAAGTATATGATATGAAAACATGGAAAGCACGAAAGTAACAAGTAGGCACATGTGTTTCACCCCAAAATGTTTGAAAAACAGTAAAAGAGGGGACTATGTACTCACTTGAGATTGCTCAGAAGTCCTAAGATAACCACCAAGCAAAGCTAGAAGATCACGGAATCAAACGACACCTAATATAGGTAACTACATTAATAAACGGACCTATTCGGAGGATCGGGTAGCATGAGGGTTCGTAAACCAAATGAGTGTAAGAACTCATGTAATATGGTTTAGCAAGGCCTACATACTAAAACGAAACTTATCCTAAGTGCTTTTGACCCGTTACGACCCGTTTAGGTAGCTTATGCTACTTTAACGCGTCGTTCACGTAAAACGCGTTCGGACCTCTTAACTAGTCCTATGACAAGTAAAATATGCCTTAACATGTCTAATATTGTTGCTAAATCAGTTTAGATGTCAAAATTTGGGTTACATATGCTTAAAATGAATTTTGGCGTAAAAAGGGCATTTTGGTAATTTACCTAAGGCATATATACTACCTATCATACAACTACTTAAACGACGTGACCATAAGGTATATCCTCGGAAGGTTATTACCTATACAACTATGGTCACCTAAAGTGTTTGGTCAGATCCTAATGATCGACCAAATGGGTCGGGTTCGAAAGTATAAGCGATTGATTAGATCGCTTACCTTTACGACCCCAGACAAGCACAAATCTAAAAGTCACGAGCTAAACATGTCAAAACATGTTTAACGAGGTTTAAAAACAGGTTTGGAATCAAGACAAAGGGTCTTGATACCCAAAAGTAGTTTGGTTACAAAATACGCAAGAATACGCATTTTGGCCGAAACTACGACTCGTCACTGAGCCTAGATAACGTGGTAATCAGTAGGTATAGTCACTAGGGACTATAACCATCGTGATTACGTTCACGTTATGAAGTTCAAACGAACTTCACATTCACCATAAACTGGTCAATGCAGAAAGTCAAACAAAGTTTGACTTTAATGCTAAAACGAATGAAAAGAACGAAAGAATACTTACAAAGGGTCCCCGCAAGATTTGATCCGATTTACTCTCAGGTATGAAGCATACACATCAACTTAGAGAGCAGAAATCAGAACAAATTGTGAGTTTGAAGTGAAATGTGTTGGGTTTATATAGTGTTTGGAGGACCGTTAAGATCGTTTGACAAAAACCGTGCGTTAATCTCCACCGTACACATGGGCCCCTTGTTTTGTGAAACCTTGGGCACCACTAGAATGGCCCATAGTTAGTTAAAAACCGTTTGCAAGTGGGAAACATGGCTGGAATGGGCTGGAAACAGCTGGGAAACACTTTCTGCACATCTGGGAGGTTCACACGGCCCGTGTAAGGGTCCTGCATAACTCTACGCGGCCCGCCTGGGGTCTACAGGTCAGCAACCAACTTTCAGTTATTGCAGAAATGGTCCCTGTAGTGTTTAAAGCTCATTACCGACACATCTAAAGCTCGTTAAGCCAACTTTAAGGCCCTAAAATGATGCCTAATCATAGTGGACTTGAAACATGCTAATAAATATGCCAGATGTCGGTTCGTTTGGTCGTACGATCGCGATATTTGCTTAATTACGATGAAATGCGCACAAGCACGAAAAACGATCCAAATTGCGCGACGAATGGATTTTTCTTATGCCAAACAGTAAAATAAAATATTTTAGTGCTTACATAAATTTTTGGATGTCCGGATGTATTCAGAACGTAAGTTATGCGCGAAAATGCAAACTTATGCACTTTTTGACGCTTTTAGTCCCTGAATGAGCATAAAGTTTATTTTAGCACACCGAACCCCTCAAAGCCTATTTCTAAGTTATGTAAAGGATATTTAGGGTGTGTTTAACTTATGATCAAGTTCCAGAATGTCCGTTACAGTTCAAATCGGCTTACTTTCGCAGTTTGTCGAATTTAGTCCCTGTAAGCGAATAGACTTGATTTTGCCATACCAAAGCCTTCAAAACTTATTTCTAAGTTATGTAAAGGTTATTTAAGGTATGTTAAGCATATGTTGATGTTCCGTTGTATTTTTCGCATTAAACTGATTACGTTTAAGCACCAGTTTGCGTATAACTCTCAAGAAAGCGATATAGAGTTTGAAATTGAATAAAAATCAAAACATGAAAAATGTCAAACATAAACAAACAAATATTGGGATCAAATAACTTTATTTCATTGATAACTGAACTATTTACAATGATAACAAGCACAGATGTCACAGTCTCCCCTATTTGTGGAAATTTCGTCCCGAAATTTATTTAGAGGAAACTCGTGAGAATAGATGCGGATATTTCGCTCTCATTTGATCTTCACGTTCCCAAGTAAACTCTGGTCCACGTTTAGATTCCCAGCGAACTTTGACCAATGGAATGCGCTTGCGTTTAAGCCATTTGACTATTCGGTCCATAATTTCCACAAGTTTCTCAACAAAATGTAGTGTTTTATCAACATGAATTTGGTCAAGTGGTATGTGGAGGTTCTCATCAGCTAAACACTTCTTGAGATTGGACACGTGGAAGGTTGGATGAATGTTCCCAAGTTCAGGAGGTAATTCAAGTCTGTAGGCTACCTTACCGATTCTTTCGACGATCTTGAATGGTCCAACGTATCTAGGTGCAAGTTTTCCTTTCTTTCCAAATCTGATCACACCTTTCCAAGGTGAGACCTTAAGTAATACACGATCACCGACTTGAAATTCCAAGGGCTTGCGTCGTTGGTCCGCATAACTCTTTTGACGGCTTCGAGCTGTCTGGAGGTTATCACGAACTTTCTTAACCTTATCAGTTGTCTCTAGAATGAGGTCAGGTCTAGTAAATTGAGCCTCACCTATCTCATTCCAGCAGACTGGTGAACGACATTTTCAACCATAGAGAGCCTCGAAAGGAGCCATGTTGATGCTGGAGTGATAACTGTTGTTATAGGAGAATTCAATCAATGGAAGATGTGAATCCCAACTACCACCAAAATCGATCACGCAAGCTCTAAGCATATCCTCCAAAGTCTGGATTGTTCTTTTAGATTGACCATCAGATTGCGGATGATAAGCCGTGCTCAGATTAAGTTGGGTCCCCATAGCAGATTGCATGGTTTTCCAAAAATGAGAAGAGAAGCGAGCATCTCTATCAGAAATAATGTTCAAAGGAACACCATGTCGAGATACGATTTCATCCACATAAATTTTAGCAAGCTTGTCAGCAGACAGATCCTCGCGGATCGGCAGGAAATGCGCTGATTTAGTAAGACGATCAACAACTACCCAGATGGCATCATGACCTCTCTTAGTGCGCGGAAGTTTGGTAATAAGATCCATAGCAATGTTTTCCCATTTCCAAACTGGAATCTCTGGTTGTTCCAAAAGGCCAGAGGGATGTTGATGTTCAGCCTTAACCTTAAGACAAGTAAGGCATTTTGAAACGTACAAGGCAATGTCTTTCTTCATACCAGGCCACCAATACTGAGTACGAAGATCCTTATACATCTTTTCTAAGCCAGGATGAATAGAATAATGAGATTTATGAGCTTCATCCATAAGCAAAGTGCGGAGATCATCTAGGCTTGGGACCCACAAATGGTCCATGAAATAATACGATCCATCGTCCTTTAGTTCAATATCAGGCTTAATGTTATAGGGTAATTCCTTGCCCATCAAGTCTTGTGAAACATAAGCACGTTGAGCCTGAGAGATGCGGGCTTATATATCAGATCGAGCTTGGATATCAGATTGAACACGAACACAATGAAGCTTGACACGTTCTTTACGACTCAAAGCATCAGCCACGACATTCGCCTTACCAGGATGGTAGTGAATTTCGCAGTCATAGTCGTTTAGAAGTTCAACCCAACGTCGTTGCCTTATGTTGAGTTCTTTCTGATTAAAGATATGCTGAAGACTTTTGTGGTCAGTGAAAACCACACATTTTGTACCATACAAATAGTGTCTCCAGATCTTAAGAGCGAACACAACTGCACCCAACTCAAGATCATGAGTGGTGTAGTTTTTCTCATGCACCTTCAACTTCCTCGATGCATATGGTATGACTTTTTTCCTTTGCATCAAAACACAGCCAAGTCCCAAATTGGATGCATCGCAGTACACGACAAAATCATCATTACCTTCGGGCAAAGATAGGATAGGCGCATCACAAAGTTTCTGCTTCAAGGTCTGAAACGCTTCTTCTTGTTTAGAACCCCATTTAAAGGGCTTATTCTTCTGAGTTAGAGCAGTTAGGGGAACTGCAATCTTCGAGAAATTTTCGATGAAGCGGCGATAATAACCCGCAAGACCAAGAAATAAACGAACTTCGGTAGGAGTAGTAGGCGTATCCCAATCCTTAATCGCACTGATCTTGGAGGGATCTACATGAATACCTTGTTCATTGACGATATGACCCAAAAATTGAACTTCTTTAAGCCAAAATTCACATTTGGAGAACTTGGCGAAAAGTTGCTCTTTCTTTAGGAGTTCTAGAGTAAGACGAAGATGTTGCTCATGATCAGCTTGCGTCTTAGAGTATATCAAAATGTCATCAATAAAAACGATGATGAACTTATCTAAATAAGGCTTGCAAACCCTATTCATCAAGTCCATGAAAACAACAGGAGCATTAATCAACCCGAATGGCATAACTGTGAACTCATAATGCCCATAACGAGTGCGGAAAGCTGTCTTGGGAATATCTTCTTCATGCACACGAAGCTGATGATACCCAGAACGTAGATCAATCTTCGAAAAATAAAAAGCACCTTGTAATTGATCAAAGAGATCATCAATGCGAGGTAGGGGATATCGATTCTTGATGGTAAGCTTGTTAAGCTCACGGTAATCTATGCACATTCTGAAAGATCCATCCTTCTTCTTGACAAAAAGAACGGGAGCACCCCAAGTTGAAAAACTAGGACGAATAAAACCTTTATCTGAAAGTTCCCGAAGCTGCTTAGATAATTCTTGCATCTCAGACGGTGCAAGACGATATGGAGATCTGGCAATAGGATTTGCACCAGGTACAAGATCAATACGGAACTCGACTTGGCGCGCTGGGGGTAATCCAGGTAACTCCTCATGAAATAGCTCCAGAAAAATCCCGAACGACTGGGATATCTTGAATAGACTTACCTTTACCTTTATCTGCTACAACATGTGCTAAGAAGGCCACATAGTTCTTTCGCAGATACTTCCGAGCTTGAAAACAAGACATGAGCTTGAGACTACTAGCAGGCTTCACACCACGAACCTGTAGGATCTCACCTGGCGAAAGTGGAACACGAACAATCTTCTTGAAACAAACTACCTCTGCGTGATGCTTGGCTAACCAATCCATACCCACTATAACGTCGAAACTCCCAAGTTGCATTGGCGTGAGGTCGATAGGAAAAAGATGGTTGTTAAGGTTCAATTGGCAATTGCGAAGAACAGAATCAAGAACAACGGGATCACCACTAGCAACTTCTACTGTCAAAGGCTTACCTAGTTTCGTTCTAGACATGCGAAGCAATGGCTCAAAAGATAATGACACAAAACTCTTATCGGGACCAGAATAAAAAAGAACAAATGTGGGTCGATTATTAACAAAGAACGTACCGTTAACCACTTCATTGTCTGCTTGCGCCTCTTGTGCATTCATGTTGAAGACTCGACCTCGAGCCTGAGCCTGAGCTGGATTCGCATTCACCAATCTTGGACATTGATTATGGTAGTGGGTCAGATCCCCACAATTATAACAAGAACCTGGTGGGTAGTGAGGTCGTGCAGCCTGAGCCTGTTGCTGAGCAGGAGGCTGAGTGATGTGTGTAAAATGCAACATATAAATTACATCAAATGAGGCATAAAACTAACCCTTTTTTAGTACTAATATTGGAAAAAGAGTGTTTTTGTCTTCCTTTTGTATTTTCAGGATTAAATGAGCTCAAAAACGCAAAAGAAGCAAAAAGACAGCTAAATCCAACATAAATACAAGAAAAGGAACATTAGTGGATTGCCCGAACCCTCAACGGCACCTTCCAAAGCAAAATAGAGAAAACAGAAGGCTGAACACGCCCCGTGCTCAGCCAGCACGGGGCCGTGCCCAAGAAGCAGCAGAAAAGACAAACCTATAGAAGCTTCTATTGCCCACCACGGGCCGTGCTCAGCGGACACGGGGGCGTGTCGAAAGTACAGCAGGCGCATTTATTGTAATTGCGAATTACAATTAATGAAGAGAGAGAGTGTCAGACGGGCACGGGGCCGTGTCCAGCGGACACGGGGCCGTGTCCAGCTCTCTGTTCAGCCTATAAATAGGAGTGCTTGGATTCATTTCATCTCATCCCTTGGCACACCACCTCTCTCACACTTCATCCACCACCCACCACCATCACAACACTATCATCCACCACCATCATCCATTGTCCATCATAGAGTGTGTGAGTCGTCTCGGGATCCAAGATTGATCGTAAGAGTTCTTGACAATCAAGGCCATGTTTGCCTAAGTCTCTTACATCACTTGGTGAAGACAAAGTGTCTAGTATAATACTTTTTATTTTTAATCTTTTGCACTTTTTATTTGGTTTTGTATTAATGACTTTAATAACTAGTTACTTATGTTGAAGGTGATCTTTCCTTATCGTTTGTCCGTGGTGTCTTGGCATTATTTTACTGTCTATATAAAATAAAGGATTTTCACCATTCATATCTCCACGGTCTATATGGAGGTATGTTGGCTACCTGGTAGGGGGTTAAGGGAACGGTTTGGTAAAGGTCTTGCCATTGTTCAGCATTTAGAGGTCCTGCAATGGACCTGGGTCAAATTTAGTAGGACCTCCTTCAATACTTCACGGTATTGGATGGCGGGGGTCCAAACTCTTTGATCCCCTCATAAGTTAACTACTATTAATACTATAACCCGGCTATTTAGGACTGTATCCCTGCTGACTCAGACTACTTAGTCGAGGGTAACGTCACCGCCAAAAGCGGGGCCTACCACAATACTGCATTAATAACTTAATTCATTATCTTCCAATAATCCACCCCTTTAGGATTGTATCCCTGCTGACTCAAACTACTGGGGTGAGGGTAACGTCACCTTCAAAAGAGGGGCCTACTACAATAACTAAGATAATCTCTTAATTATGTGCAAAAGTGCGGAAATAATCAAAGGTTATACTAGATACGAGTCGGAACCAAGTGATTCATCTTGTCTATCTGTTTCTTTTATTTTTATTTTCAGCATTTTAGTTAGTTTTTATTTTTCTTAGTTTAAAACATTTTTCTAAACTTTTATTTTGGTTAGACGTTGAGGATAAACCGGTATTAAAAGCTCTTGTGTCCTTGGACGACCTCGGTATCTTACCAACGCTATACTACACTCAACGATGGGTGCACTTGCCCATATGTGTGTTTAGTGTTAGTGAAATATCGTGTTTTATAAATTTAAAACTTGGCTAAAATAAGTGTTAAAAAGGGCTTAAAATATACACCTAAAATATACGACACTTCGCACGCATCAAGTTTTTGGCGCCGTTGCCGGGGACACAAGGATTTTGAGAAAGTTTAAAATCGACGGCCTAATCAGTTTTTCAAAACCTTTTCAAAACGCGCGCACATTTTTCTGCATTTTAGTTTAGTTTTGCATTTACAGTAGGTTGAACACGGGCCGTGCTCACTGAACACGCCCCGTGCTCAACGAAATCAGTAAATTTAATTAAAACGCCCAGATACAGATCTTGAACACGGGGCCGTGTCCACTGAACACGGGGCCGTGTCCAGCCTCTGTTTCTGTTTTTATTTTTGTTTTCTGATCTCGAGACTTGGTTGTGGTCTGCTGAGTGATTCTTATGGATCAATACTCAGGAGGTTACAACTACACCTATGATGAGGATGATTATAGGGGTAATTATTGCACTAATTGTCGTAACTCACGCTCGGTTCAATACAATCACTCATATCAACCATCCAATTCATACACCTACTATGAGGAGCCCAGGTACGAGCCATCAACTTCATACACATCCTATGAAGACCAAAGGTATGAACCTCCTCCCTCATACTCATATTTTGATGAACCAAGGTATGAGCCTTCGTACTCATACTTTGAGGAACCAAGATATGAGCCATCACCCTCATATGCTTATTATGAGGAACCATGGCGTGAACAACCCACCTCATATGAGTATTATGAAGAACAAAATTACGACCCTTATCCATCATATGCTTACAATGAAGAACAATGGTGTGAACCATCTACTTCATATGGGTATTATGAGGAACAAAGGATCGACCAACCGGATTCAAGCTTAGAAAATACAGATTCTTTTTCTATAACCGAAGTGACCGATAAGATATTAGAACACATTAGAGTTATCGATCGATGTATAAAAGAAGCTCGCGTAAGGGAAGAGGAGTCCCGCGCAAGAGAAGAATTAAAAAGGGAAGAGATAACTGAAAGTGTTAAAATGGAAGAACAAATAAGTGAAAAACCGACACATGAGTTAAACAACGAAAAAGGTGAGTCCGACAACGTTAAAATTCAAGAAGAGTCTAATTTTGAAGAAATTAATCTCTTGTCACCTTCTTTTGAAAATCATTGTTTAGTACCCACTCATGCTAAGTTTTTAAAAGAGTTAAACACTAACACTAAAATTGACGAAACGGTAAGTGTTAAGTTAACTGATGATCAAACCTCACTAATAAAAGAAGACCCATTTGAAATTAACATTACACCGGTTCCATGTTTCTTTCAAAATTCGTTTATTAGTAATGTCACAATCGATAAAGATCTTTATGTTAACATAATGCCTAACTACATTTTCGAAAAATTAAGTATTAGTGATTTTTCTCCACTTCAAATACCCATTTTTCTATCCAATCGGAAAGTAATAAAATCGATCGGTATAGTTGAAGATGTCTTGGTTCAAACAAATCAAATGGTAATCCCGACCGATTTTGTCATCCTCGATGACGCTCCTCTAGTGTTGGGACGACCATTTGTAAAAACTCACGAAGCTTTGAAAAACCGGAAGTTCAACAATCTACCTCTTCAATTAGGGGCATTTAAAAGAAGTGTCGATCTTGAGCGATCAATGAAATATCCATTCGGCAATGACGATCCCCAAATTGAAGATGAGCCAGAACCACCCGATAAGGTGGGTCTAGCCAAGGACCCTTATAAACGTGGCGCACCACGGAGGCATTCCGCGAAACTATCCGTAGTTTAGTTTAGATTAACCTTTATGTTTTCTAGTTTAGTTTTTAATTTTCAGGAATAAAACACACTCGGGATGGTGAAGGATGATAAGGGAAGCTTGAACTAACACCCCATACACAAAAACAGAGCCTCCTGATGATTTTTCTTCATTACAGCAAGTTCAGCACGGGGCCGTGCTCACCCCAACACGCCCCGTGCCCAAGGTTCTGTAGAAAATGCCCAGTTCAGGTACCTGGACACGGGGCCGTGCTCACTGGACACGCCCCCGTGCCCAGCCTTCTGTTTACTTTTGGTACTGGCAGTCTGGACACTGGGCCGTGCTCAGCCAACACCACCCCGTGTTCAGCTACCCAGTACCATAAAATCTTGTTTTTAACCCATTTTTACACATTTAATCAGCCTAAAAACTTATTTTTGGCACACATTGAGGACAATGTGTAATTTAAGTGTGGGGGGGATGCTAAAACCTTGAATCTTGCAAGTCCTAAATACAAGCCTTACACAAAACTCTATTGGAATCGCTAATCACCCCAAATTTTTTCAAAAATTTTCATTTTTTTTTACTTGTCTAGGTTTAATTTGGGAATTTCAAAATTCTAAAAAGGTTATATTTTTACAAATTTACAACCGATAGCGTCGTGATAAAAAGAACCAACATAAGAAAATTATGAAAAGGCATGACAAGCTTAGTTAAAATTTAATTATATATACTTGATCACATAAAAACCCATTCCCACAAAAGTGAGTTTTGAGCCTTTATTGAGCATACAAATATATACCTTTAAATTAAATGCTCATCTTTCGTTTCTTGTGTGAATAGCCGCTTGGTTCTTACGACTCTAGAACTTGCCATGACGATACATTCCCGGTCCTTACCAACTTAAACCCGAGTAAGTAAATGATGGAGGCATTAGGACTAACATTTTTTTTTTCTACACCATTATTTTTCTTTTTCTTTACCACCTACCCAAAAATCCCCCTAGTTAGCCCCTTTGAGCCTAAACCTTTTTGTTTCATCACCCAAAACAAAAACCCTTTCACCCACCAAAACCTTTTTCATTTTTTTACCCTTTATTTTAGTAACAAGTTCGGTTCTTCGTAAAAAAAATATATATATATATATATATAAAAAAATTTTAATGAAGCAAAAAGAAAATAAACAAACAAAGTAATCAAAAATAACTTTGTTTGAATAAAAGCTTCATTAAAAATAAAAAGTTGAAAATATATATATATATATATATATATATATATATATATATATATATATATATATATACGAAAACCGACACTTGTTACGCTTTTTGCCCTTTTTACTAACCACTAACCCAATCACCTACCTTTAACCCTAGCCAACCCTTAACCCACAAAGTCCTCTTGATATCTACAAAGGTATAAAAGTTAAAAAGGAGGAGGATTGATTTTTTTGGCAAGCCTATGGTAGGAATAAGTTCCAGGACCGCGCTCGAGTGATTCACTAAAAATACACCTTCGGCCGAGTGTGAGTGATTTCCCCGCGAGGTATGTGAACTTGTATATAAATA
Organism: Helianthus tuberosus; assembly: GCA_030545235.1. Taxonomy (NCBI): domain Eukaryota; kingdom Viridiplantae; phylum Streptophyta; class Magnoliopsida; order Asterales; family Asteraceae; genus Helianthus; species Helianthus tuberosus. The sequence continues at coordinate 100,105,242 of CM060445.1, forward strand.
GAATTTTAAAAAAATATGTTATGCCCAATTAAGTAATTTCTTTTATGAACAGTTCTAAAAAAAATCATTACGAATAGGAGTGTAAATAAATAAAAATAAAACCCCAAAAAGATCTTGGAAATCCCGACACTCTATGACAAGCCCAAAACCTTCTCTTCTACCTATTCCATTTGGGAGTGTAAGCCAAATATTAAAGAGTTTTGCTTGAGGACAAGCAAAAGTTCAAGTGTGGGGGTATTTGATGTGTGTAAAATGCAACATATAAATTACATCAAATGAGGCATAAAACTAACCCTTTTTTAGTACTAATATTGGAAAAAGAGTGTTTTTGTCTTCCTTTTGTATTTTCAGGATTAAATGAGCTCAAAAACGCAAAAGAAGCAAAAAGACAGCTAAATCCAACATAAATACAAGAAAAGGAACATTAGTGGATTGCCCGAACCCTCAACGGCACCTTCCAAAGCAAAATAGAGAAAACAGAAGGCTGAACACGCCCCGTGCTCAGCCAGCACGGGGCCGTGCCCAAGAAGCAGCAGAAAAGACAAACCTATAGAAGCTTCTATTGCCCACCACGGGCCGTGCTCAGCGGACACGGGGGCGTGTCGAAAGTACAGCAGGCGCATTTATTGTAATTGCGAATTACAATTAATGAAGAGAGAGAGTGTCAGACGGGCACGGGGCCGTGTCCAGCGGACACGGGGCCGTGTCCAGCTCTCTGTTCAGCCTATAAATAGGAGTGCTTGGATTCATTTCATCTCATCCCTTGGCACACCACCTCTCTCACACTTCATCCACCACCCACCACCATCACAACACCATCATCCACCACCATCATCCATTGTCCATCATAGAGTGTGTGAGTCGTCTCGGGATCCAAGATTGATCGTAAGAGTTCTTGACAATCAAGGCCATGTTTGCCTAAGTCTCTTACATCACTTGGTGAAGACAAAGTGTCTAGTATAATACTTTTTATTTTTAATCTTTTGCACTTTTTATTTGGTTTTGTATTAATGACTTTAATAACTAGTTACTTATGTTGAAGGTGATCTTTCCTTATCGTTTGTCCGTGGTGTCTTGGCATTATTTTACTGTCTATATAAAATAAAGGATTTTCACCATTCATATCTCCACGGTCTATATGGAGGTATGTTGGCTACCTGGTAGGGGGTTAAGGGAACGGTTTGGTAAAGGTCTTGCCATTGTTCAGCATTTAGAGGTCCTGCAATGGACCTGGGTCAAATTTAGTAGGACCTCCTTCAATACTTCACGGTATTGGATGGCGGGGGTCCAAACTCTTTGATCCCCTCATAAGTTAACTACTATTAATACTATAACCCGGCTATTTAGGACTGTATCCCTGCTGACTCAGACTACTTAGTCGAGGGTAACGTCACCGCCAAAAGCGGGGCCTACCACAATACTGCATTAATAACTTAATTCATTATCTTCCAATAATCCACCCCTTTAGGATTGTATCCCTGCTGACTCAAACTACTGGGGTGAGGGTAACGTCACCTTCAAAAGAGGGGCCTACTACAATAACTAAGATAATCTCTTAATTATGTGCAAAAGTGCGGAAATAATCAAAGGTTATACTAGATACGAGTTGGAACCAAGTGATTCATCTTGTCTATCTGTTTCTTTTATTTTTATTTTCAGCATTTTAGTTAGTTTTTATTTTTCTTAGTTTAAAACATTTTTCTAAACTTTTATTTTGGTTAGACGTTGAGGATAAACCGGTATTAAAAGCTCTTGTGTCCTTGGACGACCTCGGTATCTTACCAACGCTATACTACACTCAACGATGGGTGCACTTGCCCATATGTGTGTTTAGTGTTAGTGAAATATCGTGTTTTATAAATTTAAAACTTGGCTAAAATAAGTGTTAAAAAGGGCTTAAAATATACACCTAAAATATACGACACTTCGCACGCATCACTGAGCAACTTGTTGAGCCGGGTTCTGAGCTGCCCTATTCTGATTGGCAGGAATGCGGCATGTGGCAGCAAGATGACCAGGTCTTCCACAGTTGGTGCAATGACGACACTGGAGGTGCGGCTGATGATGACTGTTACATCTGTTGCACAAAGGTGCATTGCCAAGATAAGGTTTCTTGGCAAGTGGTTGCGCAGGCTGATTTGGTGCAGCTTGTGCAGTAACGGCGAAATTTTGGGAAGCCTTACGCTTCCTAGAACCCTTCGAGGAACCAAAATCCTTACCCTTCTTGTTTTTACCTTTCTTGCTTTCACTTTTATCAGACGCCTGCTTCTTACCCTTGTCACCCTTTCTATGCAGGTTACCCTTCCGAACCTGCGACTCAGTCAATGTCGCAGATAGCTCGATTGCCTGACGAACTGTGGTTGGGTTACTACCAATAACGATGTCTTGTACGGAGTCAGGTAGGCCATCGATATACCTCTCGATAGCCTTCTCGAGTGGAACCATTGTTGGGCATAACGAACTCAGCTCCTCATACCTATCAGTATACGCCCGGTGCTCACCACTATCCTGCTTCAGGTCATCAAATTCCCTTTCTAAAGCTTGCAGTTCATGACGAGGACAAAACTCCCTCATCATAAGCGCCCTAAGTTCAACCCATGTTTGTGCTAAAGCAACCTCAGCACCACGGTCTCTCATAACCCCGTTCCACCATGTGAGAGCCCTCTTCTGAAACACGCTTGATGCAAACTCGACTTTTCGATTCTCAGGACACAGGACGTGATGGAATGTACTCTCAATGTTCTAGAACCATTGAAGGAGTCCAGTTGCCCCTTCAGAACCACTGAACTTGAGTGGTTTGGCCGAATTAAAACTCTTGAATTTGCATGGAGCGTTTTGATTGTTGTTGGCCTGGTTCACCTGAGCTATAATGTTTAGGAGTACGGCAGCCATGTGCTGCGCCATAATATCTGCCATTTTGGCATTAGATAGTGGGTTTACGCGTCGAGGAGGCATTCTAAAAAGAGGAAACATGAGAGGAAATGGGTGAGAAGGTTAGATGAAAAGAACGAGATGAAATAAAATCAACAAAGGAAAAGATGGTGGTCATTTGTCCATATCACAAAGAAAACAAACGACTCATAGTGACTAATCAAAGTAAATGGGTCAAAAATAACGCGAAGACATGCTCGCCTATAAGTGAACACTCACCCCAAGAGTTCCCAGGTAAGAGTGACTGGTCCGATTATGTGGATTTGTACGAACACTCTAGCCTTAGACAGAAAACCCAGGGTACAGGCATTCACCCTTCCAGTTTGTACGTGTTCACATTATTTAGAACCCAAAACTTTGACGAGATTTTGAAAACTTGGAAGGCACAAGGCCAAAAGATTCATTCAAAAATGGGTGGTAAATTTTCAAAATCATTTTGAAAAATCAAAGAGTTCAAAACCATATAATAAATCATTTAAAAACAGATGATTGATTTTCAAAAATCGTTTCGGAAAATTGGGTTCTTGTTTTGGTGATCACCTAAGGATAGGTGAAGTGCATGTTTTAAAATCTAAACACAAGACAACTTGTGTTGGGGTCCTAGAAAGGTTATAATCTAGGTCAAAGCATTACTAATAACCTAATTCCCTATAACCATTGGCTCTGATACCAACTCTTCTGTCACACCCCGACCACGTAAAACATCAAATCGTGGCGGAAACGGCGGGGAGTGTTGTAACAGAATTATTGTTCCACAACCATGGTAATTAAAATTTCATTTTTATTCATAAACCAAAGGTGGAATACATTGTCTTAAACAAGAACCAAAGAGTACATCACATAATTTAAACTAGTTCTATCTTTATTTTAAGTCTCTAAGGCACAGGTCCGCCCAAGTGTCACGATCATCCTAAGCAACAGCTCCTGAAAACACATGTGAAAATAGGTACGTCAGCATAAAAATGCATGTGAGATACATAGGTTTTATGAAAATAGGATTCATGACTTTAGTTTAAAGAAATGTTTAATAGAATTCAGTCATGAACCTTGTTAATTGTTTTGTTTTATAAATCATTCGAAAAACGTTAGCAAAATCAGATGATATGTATATATAAAAGAATAATGTATGGTTAAAAGAATAACCAAGTAAAAAGGGTTTGTGTAAACCAAGTTATTTGTAAAACAATGTTTAAGTGAAAATGCATTGTAAATGTAGCATGTCTAAACTGAAATGGTTTAAATAACGCTACGATATGTAATATCATACAAGCACTTATATATAGGAAGTACCAGCGGTGTATCCACCATGCTTGTATCATATTACACACGCCTCGTTATTTAAGTCACTCAAACCAACCAACAATGTAATATGTCCATGTTTAATCCAATAGTCAAATGTCATAGTATAACCCAAGTTAAATATGAATCATGTAATGTGTAAACAAAAGTTATGTATGGTAAGTAAAAAAAATGAGACTACTTAAACCACAAGTAAAAATGTATAAAACAAAGTATTTTGAATAAATCAAAAGTTATGTTTTGTAAAATAAATGCATGTTTTACTGATACAAACACTTATGTAGTAAGTTAACGCATACATTCAAGCCTTGAGACATCAGGATAACCTTAGAGTAAAGATTATCAAAGAAAAATGTTTTCGGATTCAGTCATTCCTTACACCCAAACAGACCTAGGATGTCAGGAACGGGATTTGTCAAGTCCTATGGTACCATTACTTACTACCGAGCGGCGTAGCTAATGTTAATGAATGTAGTTTAGACCCGTTGAACAAACCAAATGTCATACCAAATGTAAACATGTATTGAAAGTAATGTACTAAGTATGCTAAGTTAACATACAAAGCAGAAAAAGTCATGTAAATCAATGTGCTAGCATGCTCAGTAAACATACCTAGCAAAAGAAGATGTAATGTAAATCAATGTGCCAGCATGCTAAGTAAACATACATAGCAAAACAAAATGAATCATGTACTAATAGTGTACTAATGAACATAGCAAGTATATGATATGAAAACATGGAAAACACGAAAGTAACAAGTAGGCACATGTGTTTCACCCCAAAATGTTTGAAAAACAGTAAAAGAGGGGACTATGTACTCACTTGAGATTGCTCAGAAGTCCTAAGATAACCACCAAGCAAAGCTAGAAGATCACGGAATCAAACGGCACCTAATATAGGTAACTACATTAATAAACGGACCTATTCGGAGGATCGGGTAGCATGAGGGTTTGTAAACCAAATGAGTGTAAGAACTCATGTAATATGGTTTAGCAAGGCCTACATACTAAAACGAAACTTATCCTAAGTGCTTTTGACCCGTTACGACCCGTTTAGGTAGCTTATGCTACTTTAACGCGTCGTTCGCGTAAAACGCGTTCGGACCGCTTAACTAGTCCTATGACAAGTAAAATATGCCTGAACATGTCTAATATTGTTGCTAAATCAGTTTAGATGTCAAAATTTGAGTTACATATGCTTAAAATGAATTTTGGCGTAAAAAGGGCATTTTGGTAATTTACCTAAGGCATATATACTACCTATCATACAACTACTTAAACGACGTGACCATAAGGTATAACCTCGGAAGGTTATTACCGATACAACTATGGTCACCTAAAGTGTTTGGTCGGATCCTAATGATCGACCAAATGGGTCGGGTTCGAAAGTATAAGCGATTGATTAGATCGCTTACCTTTACGACCCTAGACAAGCCAAATCTAAAAGTGACGAGCTAAACATGTCAAAACATGTTTAACGAGATTTAAAAACAGGTTTGGTATCAAGACAAAGGGTCTTGATACCCAAAAGTAGTTTGGTTACAAAATACGCAAGAATACGCATTTTGGCCGAAACTACGACTCGTCACTGAGCCTAGATAACGTGGTAATCAGTAGGTATCGTCACTAGGGACTATAACCATCGTGAGTACGCTCACGTTATGAAGTTCAAACGAACTTCACGTTGACCATAAACTGGTCAATGCAGAAAGTTAAACAAAGTTTGACTTTAACGCTAAAACGAATGAAAAGAACGAAAGAATACTTACAGAGGGTCCCCACAAGATTTGATCCGATTTACTCTCAGGTATGAAGAATACACTTCAACTTAGAGAGCAGAAATCAGAACAAATTTTGAGTTTGAAGTGAAATGTGTTGGGTTTATATAGAGTTTGGAGGACCGTTAAGATCGTTCGACGAAAACCGTGCCTTAATCTCCACCGTATACATGGGCCCCTTGTTTTGTGAAACCTTGGGCACCCCTAGAATGGCCCATAGTTAGTTAAAAATCGTTTGCAAGTGGGAAACATGGCTGGAATGGGCTAGAAACAGCTGGGAAACACTTTCTGCACATCTGGGAGGTTCACACGGCCCGCGTAAGGGTCCTGCATAACTCTACGCGGCCCGCCTGGGGTCTGCAGGTCAGCAACCAGCTTTCAGTTATTGCAGAAATGGTCCCTGTAGTGTTTAAAGCTCATTCCCGACACATCTAAAGCCCGTTAAGCCAACTTTAAGGCCCTAAAATGATGCCTAATCATAGTGGACTTGAAACGTGCTCAAAAATATACCGGATGTCGGTTCGTTTGGTCGTAAGATCGCGATATTCGCTTAATTACGACGAAATGCGTACAAGCGCGAAAAACGATCCAAATTGCGCGACGAATGGATTTTTCTTATGCCAAACACTAAAATAAAATATTTTAGTGCTTACATAAATTTTTGGATGTCCGGATGTATTCAGAACGTAAGTTATGAGCGAAAATGCAAACTTATGCACTTTTTGACGCTTTTAGTCCCTGAATGAGCATAAAGTTTATTTTAGCACACCAAACCCCTCAAAGCCTATTTCTAAGATATGTAAAGGATATTTAGGGTGTGTTTAACTTATGATCAAGTTCTGGAATGTTCGTTACAGTTCAAATCGGCTTACTTTCGCAGTTTGTCGAACATGAAAAATGTCAAACATAAACAAACAAATGTTGGGATCAAATAACTTTATTTCATTGATAAGTGAACTATTTACAATGATAACAAGCACATATGTCACAATTATTCGGGTTATCGTTATTCAGATTATTGTCATTCTGGTTTTCCGGGTTATTATCCAGATTCTCCTGATTCACTTGGTCGGCCATCTGAATTTTAAACATTTTCCAATTATTAATATCACAAAATAATTAATAATTTAGGCAACAATCGCACAACACACATATTAGTCAAAAGTGTCAAGCATTGCGACTTTACTCTTTTTATTCTAGTATGCGTCAAATACACACTAAGACTGAATTTAAAATTACAACACTACTATGCATCGCTAACCACAAAGTGGTCTATACTACAACATATATTATAATTATTACACATACATATATATATTATTATTATTATTATTTTCATACTAACATATTATATATTATATTGTTATTATTATTATTATTATTATTATTATCAACTCCACCATCACCTTTACTGGTCTGGATTCATCCAGTAATCCATATTGCGCTCGTCGTATTTACAGACGAGTCGCTCTCCTACCTGCCTCATTCTCTCACTACTCTCTAAGATCTCTTCTCCGAAAGTTCGGAGCTCGTGCACATTTTCTGCACTTATTGGGGGTGCAGGTGCTGGTACTGGGTCTGGGAACTGTGGCACGGGATTCTCCTGAGGGTATGGATTCTCTAAAATCTCCCTAATGTATTCATCGTTGTCATAGTAGGGATCTAGAGGGTCCAGATCTGGATAGACTGCTAAGTTCGATTTGGTTTCGTCGTTTAGGTGGTAGCGTGGCACATAATCCCTATGATCATCGAACCATGGATCATAATCTAGATCTAAGGGATTAGGGGCTGGTATCCTAGGTATTTCCTCAGGGTTGAAATCATGCATTTCTACCTCCATCGGCTGAGTGGGAATTAAAGGTAAGGGTTGTGGGGCTACTAGTTGTTCCAGATTTGGGTCGGCAGTAGTTGTTGCTAGGATATGAAAATTGGCTAAGCTCCTATTAAGCATATCTTGTGTATGGGCATCTGACTCTCGCTTAGCAGCTGCTAGGACTCTTTGCTGTTGCAACTTTCGCATTCTTTTCCTACGCACGAATGCTCCCTTACTGAACCATCCTCTCTTTTTCTGAGGGAATGGCTCTTCAAACTGAGCTTTAAAGGCAAACATCCCTTCTTCCTGATCAGCTAAATACCCAGAGAGGGTAGGCTGGGAAGAGGTACCTTCACTTCTAGGTGAATCGGACAACTGGCGATACACGTCTGAGGGTCCTTGATCACGCATACTGTATACTAACAAATAGTCAAATTACATATAACAATAAAATACAGATATGCACGTATTTTCATAATTTATTTCCTAACAATTTGGATAATATATTGATGTCAGCAAAACACTTCTGTGGCTGAATCAGTGGCTTAGCTCTGATACCACCTTCTGTCGCAACCCCCGCCCCCTTATCTGTCCCGGGAACGGGCGGCCGCGAGACCAGTTGTGGTGGTATCATTTTGTTTATCATTTTGGCAGCGGAAATTACATCAGGACCGTAGTTAGGAAATGTTTATCAGAGTAAAACCACCATATTTTATATTAATAACCACATGGGTAAAACCCGAGTTTCTTATTACAACATGTTTATAGGGATAAACCCTATTTTTATTGAATTTAAAACATCGTCTTTTAGGTAACTTTTATAGCCACATTTTTTCCAAGTCGTCAGTGCTCTCCAGCTGGCTTTTTCCTAATTGGCTTTCACATTTTGTTACCTGAAACACGTTTTAAAAATATTTGTCAGTGGGAAATACTGGTGAGTGAATCCCAGTGTAATCAAGAAGAGTTTTATCAATTAACACAGTATTGAGAGCTATCACATTGTTTATTTCTACATAATTACTCATTCTGTATTGTCAATCCTGACTGATGGGTCATATTACCCATTGGCTAACTCGTTGTCCAATAGTAACGTGTTCCACATTTTCTATACAAAACCACAACATACCGGCAGTAATTGAAGAACTACAAAGACTCAATCACTGCTTAATCACATTGTAAAACATTTAAGGTTTTGTAAAACAGATTACAAAAGGTTTACAAAAAGAGGATAAACTCACATTGCTGTCTTAGACTTCGTTTAAGGGTTTCCTGGTGTTAATCTATTAATTACACAAATGTACATATATTAGTATAATAACCCATTATTTATATTAACGATACCCTCCCCGAGACGGTATTCCAACGACTACGTCGGGCAGAACCACGACAGTCGTTACGGAACCCTGGATTAATCGGGCAGCGTATCTAATACGTAACTGGGGTTATAATACTTACAACGGAGCAGAACTTTGTTAATTAGGGGGGCATTATGCCCGAGTATTATACCTACTATTCCGAAATTGAGAGAAAGAAAAGAAATGTGAGCGACAGAAACTGAAAGCCTGGTGCCCTCTTATATAGGGCTGTAATTCGAGTCTCTCGCGGCCCGCGTATGGTTAGACCTTGGGCTACGCGGCCCGCATAGTAGGGGGTCTAGGCCGTAGGTGATCCGGGTCACGGTATAGGTTCAACACGCGTTTCCACGTGTCAACACCGGGTGCGATCTGATCTTATAGCTGTCGAGGCCCGCGTAAGGTGTAGCCAAGGGCTACGCGGCCCGCGAGCGCCCCTAAAATTTTGTTTTTATTTAATTTTTATAAAAATAAAGGTATTTGGGGTCCGTTTTCACGTACGGGGTGTATTTTAGGACATATTAAGATATTTTAAGCATATTAGGGTGTCTAAAAATATTTTGGAGGGTTGTTATATAACCGGTCTAAGTTACAACTTAAATAAGACCCGTTAGGAAATCTAATAGGATATTAAAACATTCATTCCAGATTAGGAGCCCAGTAAAAGCTACCTACACTTGCTAAATAGAATATACGGATGAGAATACAAATTTTACATTTTAAGCTCAGGTAAATACTTTTAACTTATTTTCCCTTATACGGGCTTGGGATACGGTAAATTATTACCGCTTGGTCGGGTGTTGAATATTTAATCGATTAGTGGTTAAATCGTTGAGATAACCCGTTTTAATCTGTTTTGTTTGATACAAAGCCTTTGGGGGTTAATATGACCGTGTCCTGGATATCCTCGGCTCATTCATTTGAAATGGCCATGGCTTAAGCACGGGGTGTAGGCATACACCTGACAGTTGCGTATGTAAAAACGGTATCTCACTCGTGAGGAAACTTCTTGTGGGCCTATACTTGTGGTGTGTCCATTAATCTTATCCCGGCCCTTCTATTCCGGGCCTGAACGTACGAAAAACATGTAAATCTGTATACAAGATTATTTTAAATAATTGTCCCAAGTTATAAAAGATTTTAGGCCTTGTGCGTCCAAACCAATTTTATAAACACTTTTCAAAAAGAGTCGGTTACCAGTGTAAACTGATGTATTTTTAAAAAGATTAAGTTGCAGGTACTATGCGTAATTGGCTGGAAGCTCCTGAGTATTAGTTAAAGAGTCTTGCAAGCTCTTAATACTTGAAGTCTGTCGAACAATATTTACTTAATGTTTTAAGATCCGCCTGTGGATTCCACTCACAACCGTTTGTATAATATTTTATTATACTTTGCAATTCGGTTTGTATTATTATTTACTTCCAAGACTTCCGCTGTGCATTAAACTGTGATTATTTGACTATGACAATATCAATCTTACGTCACGATACTCCCCACCGGGCCCACCGGTAATATGTGGAAATATCGGGGTGTGACAAGCCTCAACCCAAATTTAGTTACTGCTCACATTATCTCTATAGCTAATCTGCTTGCTTGCATGGTTGCTCAATGGCGGTTAACCAGCTGCTAAGTCGTGGCTGGCCGGCCCACTTTCTCCACTCGCGATAATCAGCATGTGACGTCTACGAATCACTAGCATAGTAAGTAGTATTACATTCTAATATTGTTCTTGTACTGTAATGTGCCAAATTTAGAATGCGATTTTGTGTTACTGATAGTTAGAAATAAACAATGATGATATTTAACAAAAAGGGTTGTCAAAAATGTTGTGTGGATGTGATTTATAATTTATAATTTTTGATATTTAGATAGTATTGACACTTTTGCGAAAATAGGACGTATTTTTTTTTTGGAACAACAATCAAATCCACTTCTAATTCTGCACCATAGTCCACTACGGGACTCCAGGCCTCTAGCCCTCGACCTTATAGGGAGGGACACCATAAATCATAATCGTGAATATGTGTGTGTAAACATAAAACTGATTATCATGAATTTAGATCGTTACAATTCGATAATTTGTTACAAATTTAGGTTATTTTTTCAATTAGTTTTCAATATTTTAATTTTAGTTTTGACTGGTTAATAGTTTCTTTATGATTGGCTGATCATTTGACCATGGATATTTTCATAACTTATATGATGATGTGTTTTTCTCTTCATTTAGTGTAACCAGATATTCGCTTTAGTAGAGATTGATGTGTTGATAATGAGAAGAAACAGTGTGAATATCTTGGTGTTTGGCCTGTGGGTGATGATGGTGATGCCCTTGGAAATCAAGGGTCAAAGTCAAACTAGTAAAACCATAGTTACAAGAAGTCCAAGTGTTGTGAATGTAGGAGCATTATTTGCAGTAAATTCAGTTATTGGCCACTCTGCAAAGCCCGTTGTCGCAACTGCCACTGGTGATGTCAACTCTAGTCCAACTGTTCTTACAGAAACTCGATTGAACCTTATTTCGTATGATACCAATTGCAGTGGATTTCTTGGCACTACTGAAGGCACTTTCTTTGGTTAAGTCAGTTTTTCGATCCATTTTGAGACTTTTATTTCTTTTTTCCATATTCATGTAGCTTTGCAGTTGATGGAAAAAGATGTAGTGGCTATGATAGGCTCCCAATCCTCCGTTATAGCGCACTTGATATCCCATATCGTAAATGAACTACACGTACTACTCCTTTCATTCGGTGCATTTAGGACTTGTGGAGCCCTAAATGCATTCTTGATGACAAACCTATCATGCCAGGTTGAACCGAGATATTCTCCTATCGCTTTATTCTTATTTTTTGCATTATAAAAACTATCTTGTTTTAATTGTTAAATAGATACAAGTTTTACACTAAAAGTTAAAAGTAACAAATTTGATTGAGAACCTAGAGTCAATGATCACACTTCTTTCTTATTGCTAATTTTTTTTTGAACTTGTCATTTGACCTGGGATCTCTATCTTGTAGGTTGGGCAATTACGTAAAATATTCAAGGTTTGAGGTTCGCCATCTGAAGATTATCGAATAAAGTTAAAATTACAAGACTTGACGGAGTTCAAACCTACATAGCCTTGTTGTCAACAACGCATTGAAGAAACTTTTACGGATGTTCCTTCTGTTCTGCTTTTTATGCAAAACAGATAACGGGTCATTTGTAGCGAAATAGCCTCAACTTTGTGTATTAACCATGTTAAGCAATCTGACCCAAAACCTGAAATTGTTGTTTATAGGATGGGTCAGCTAACAGTTTTTTTTGGTGTTTTGCCTGCAAGTTTTTAGCAAAAAAGCTGGATTTTTTAGTTTTTGGTTTAATATTCCGTCACAGATGCGTAGCAATATTTTTTTTATTTTTAAATATTCTGTCACAAATGCATAGCAATTTTTTTGTTAAATACAGGAAATGTCATAGGAAATGGGTTACAAATTTCTGACACAATATGTTCGTCAGAAATTTGTTGAAAATTGCGTTGCAAATGTGTAGTAAATAGTTTCCCACGAAGCTTTTTCCAACGTCAAGATTTTGTCAAAATCCGTAGCAAACCTGACTTTACAACACATTTGTGACGGAAAAGCCATGCAAGTGTTTTGAATTTGCAAATTGATTTGGCCAAGGTTAGTCAAATAATGTAATTTACAGATCGGCTATATTAACAAAAGGTGATTATACATGGAACAAAAAAAAATCATAAATCTGTCATGGTTCAAAGTTAAATGGTTGCAATGTGAGAACATAACCATCCGGATTGCCCTGCCAAGATGCAGATAATCTCATATTTTTCATCACCACAACCTTTTAACCTATAACGAAAGTTGTTTTAACCCTAATCATCGACATAATAAATTGAAGGTTGGAGAATGACGAGGATGTTGAATGGTATGTGGATAGAGAAAAGGTGTCACACCCCGACAAAGGGGGTCTAGGCGTAACAGATTGATACACAACGAACAGGGCACAACCGAAAGCATAATATTAAATTTTAGCAAAACAAGTACGTGACGGGATCATCAATCCTTTACACCGGTTTGATTGATCAAATGTATACAAGTCGAGGAACACCGTACTAACATAAACAAGAGTTTTCGGGGGTGTTTGTTTTTTCTTCTAACATCTTCAAGGAGCTAATGTCTGCAGGCGCGCAGACGTTACCCCTGAAGACTATTTGTTTTTTTTAACAGATTTGAAACTGGCTTCTTTCATCTTAAAAAAAAGCTATGGAACCCTTTCTTCAAACATCTTCACAAAACTCATATACCCTTAACTCAACAAATCTCCAAACCCCCACTTTAACTTCTTCCTCCACCACCGCCACCACAACTAGCACCACCATGGCCACCGCCACCGCCGCCGCGAGCGGTGGTCGGCCCTTCCTCCCTCCGACTGTCCTCTCTCTCTCCCTCGACAGCTTCCTCTCTCTCGCTCGAAACAACCACCCGACGCCACCCCCACAGCGTCGCCGTCTGTGGCGTTCTGCCATGGCCGCCATGCGCCGCCACTGTCGGTAGTGGCCGGCCGCTTTCTCTCTCCTGCTGCTCTCTCTCTTTCCCCGATCTTTCTCACTCTCTCATTGATCTCTCTCTCTATCTCTCTCTCTCTACAGGTCTCAGATGGGTGTGTGTATAAGGTGGTACAAGACGGGGGGTGTGTGGTCGGCCTGCCGGAAAAAGAAAACGGCTGGAAGCCGGCTTTTGGTGGCGGAAGAGAGGAACCTGGGAGTTTGTGCAGACATTATCTTTTTTAAAAAATAAACACTCTTATATTTTCAGCTTGCAGAGCTTCAGACCACATCTTCAGTTGCATACATGAAAACAGATAAAATCAGCTTGCAGACAGTTTATGTCTGTAAAAACAAATAGCACCTTAAAGTAGTCATAAGTTCTACATTAAGACACTAAACATCATAACTTCTTCTAGAAACAAATATTCAAACAATTATGCTAACCACCTTGATCATGATCCTGAAATTGCATAATCAGAATACATCAACTAAAAGTTGGTGAGCTCGTATCTTTAGACACATGACACAACAAAATATAGTAAATGTGTTGGACCGTTTTCCGACCCTGAAAAGTCAGTTGAGAATGTTCATCTTCACGTATAAAGGTGGAATCAGTATACACGAAGTTACAACAGCTTTTCCTTTCAATTTCCTTCTCTTTATTGCTTTCTGAATCAATTTTGACAGAGTTCGGTTACACAAACAATGAACAGGTCTAGCTCCAATGTCCACCAAATGATCACATGTGTGAGGTATATATAGGGTGGCTGGTTCGCTTATATGGACAGTCCATATAAGCGAAGCCCCATGTGAATGTATAAGCGAAACCACCTAGGTGCCCTTGGAGCGAAACCCTCTAAGACCTATAAACGAAATCACTTACAACATGTACATATGAACGAAATACTAACCTAACCTATGTACACATAAGTGAAAACAATATTAAGACCTAATTTTTGACTTTCAATCTCCTATGTTGACCTATCTTGACCTAAGACTTAATGCAGATGAAGTCAACAGACATTTCATGCATCAACAGACTCCCCCTTGGATGTTGACGAAGTCTTCAGCTCCGAGTCTTCAGTCTTGTTCTTTTCTCCAACTCTTTGTCTTCACATCATAAGCATTCTATCTTCACAAGTTCAGGATCTTGTCCTAGCTCCATCTTCAAACTCCCCTTTGACTGTTGATCCAGACTCCCCCTTTCACAGACTCCCCCTCTCGATATGCTAGAATCTGAAGTCGTAATCTGGTTCAAGCTTTGACATTTAGCTTCCGTGGGAATAATGAAGTCCAAAACCTGTTTCTCAAACATCAATCATTACAAACTATCTTTTAAACAATAAATCACAAACTCAATCAGTTTTAGAAATCCACTCAAGTATTCAGGTCCAAGTTAATGACCCTGATTACTTGATTAATCTACCAAGTTCAATTTAATGACCTTGGTTGATCATTTAACGAAACAAAACTGATTTTGAAAACATTTTCAAACATTTTCTGAAAATAACAAGTATCAAGTTAATGAACTTGTTTTTAACTTTCCAATAAATCAAACTCTATCAAGATAAGCTCTCCTCATTCTTCAGTCCAGAATCTCCTGCATCTGCTTCAATCATCTGAGAATCCAACAATCAACTCTCCACTTTGGTTTGTCAAAAATAAAGCAGAATTAAAATCTTTTTGGATTTTTATAAAGTGTTCTAAACTAAGAAATGAAATACAGAAAACATAAATTGCAGAAAGTAAACAAAATAAACTATTTACAAACATATTTTTGGCGAGCGTGTCAGGGAATCATATCAGCTTTTCAGACAAATTACAAGTACCGTTAAGCTTCATTTCATACTTAGACTTAAACAATTCACCTCAATTGTTGATATACTGATCCATCTTAAATTCCCACACAAATTTCAATTTACTCAGGATATGAATTAGATGTCTTATGAACTTAGCTCATTCATGTGTCCCACCTCTTGAATATACTCCCGTATCCAGAATCCCAATTTTCAGTCTTACAGGTGAGTATACTACAATGATATCTGTACATAAATTAGGTAATGCGAGGGCCGAGGGATCTCAGGTCGATACTTCCGTATACGCAGAGAGATATCAGCTTCGACTTTACGGTATGTCCCCTTTAGAGGATCTTTTAGCTACAACAGCAACGACTATCAATTTAATTGTTTCATCGGCATGCTGAGGGTTTATGCTATGTTTCAAGCATTTGTGGAAAGTATTATCCAAGGACTAGGTCAGAACTTCCATTCAGCAGAAGTCCCGGAATAATACCCCAGACATCATTGAGTATAAAAACCTAGTATATCAGATTATGAGACCTTTCAAACGAGATTTCAGGGGTTACCTATATATCCAAGTAGTGTTCCCCACGAATTTCACAAGTTTGAAATTTTAGGTTTATATCCCGAATAAATCTACTATATGTGCGAAAACCTATCGACACATCACTAGTGAGACTGTTTAACTCATTTAAACTTTACAAATCTTTAGCATACTGTAATTGTCTAGCCGATGTACTATCATTTTCCCTATATACACAAGCTCTTTTTCAGATTTTATCATGTTTTTGTATTTTTGCATTTTATACTATTTTTGTATTTTCTGAAAATAAACTATATACATCTATCTACTCCCCCTAAATACCAAAACAAGTAAAAAATCGACAAACCATTGCAGATTGTTTCTCGTCTTCATCCGCAACAGTACTCTCATCAACGCCAATTATGCCATCCGACATCGAAAGAAGCTTCATACCATTCAGTTTTAACAAATATTTAAACCGATTTTTATCAAAAGCTTTGGTATGTAAATCAGCTTTCTGTTCGTCAGTGTGGATTTTCTCAATTCGTATCAACTTTTTCTCAATGCAATCACGAATAAAGTGATGATGAATTTCTATGTGTTTAGTTTTAGCGTGATGTACTGGATTCTTTGTTATATTTATAGCGGCCTCATTATCAACAAAAAGAGGTGTGTTAAGAAACTGCAAACCGTAGTCGCGCATCTGTTGCTGTATCCACAGGATCTGAGAGCAGCAACTGCTAGCAGAAACATACTCCGCTTCACATGTAGATAGCGCCACAGACGTTTGTTTCTTACACTGCCAGGTAACCAATCTAGGACCAAAGAACTGGCATCCTGCAGTTGTTGATTTTGAATTGACTTTGCAGCATCCGAAATCCGAATCGGAATACCCTTCGAGCATAAAGTCGCCTTTCCTAGGATACCACAACCCCAATGAAGGAGTTCCTTTCAGGTAGCGCAATATCCTCTTCACAATAATCATATGCGAAGCTCTCGGGTTAGATTGAAATCTTGCTGCGAGGCACGTTGGGTACATGATATCAGGACGTGAAGCAGTTAAGTACATCAAAGAACCTATCATGGAACGGTAGAACATTTCATCAGCCCTGTCTCCGGTGAGATCTGGGTGAATCCCATGATTTGTTGCAAGTGGGGTAGCAGCTGGAGTAGAACTTGACATCCCAAATTTCTCTAGAATATCATGAACGTACTTCGTCTAGTGAATGAAAATTCCCTCAGGTAGTTGTTCAACATGTAGACCCAGAAAGAATTTCATCTCCCCCATTGATGACATTTCAAATTTTTGCTTCATCACTGATTCAAAATCTTTGCATAGATTTTCATTCGTTGACCCAAAAATTATATCGTCCACATAAATCTGAACTATCAGAAGATGACCGTCGACCTCTTTAGTGAAGAGAGTGGCATCCACTTTTCCACGAATGAACTTGTTGGCTAGTAGGTGTTGAGACAAAGTCTCGTACCAAGCTCTCGGGGCCTGGTGTAAACCATACAGCGCTTTGTCCAATAAGTAGACCTTGTTTTTGTGTATTGGATCGGTAAAGCCCGGCGACTGTCCGACATAAACCTCCTCTTTGACCTTCTCATAAAGAAACGCCGATTTTACATCTAGCTGATATACTTTGAAGTTCTTCCAAGACGCAAATGCAAGGAAAATTTTGATTGCCTCTAGTCGTGCTACAGGAGCATAGACTTCGGTAAAATCAATCCCCTCCTGTTGACTAAAGCCCTGAACAACAAGTCGAGCTTTGTTCCTTACAACAACTCCTCTGTCGTCTCTCTTACACTTAAATACCCATTTTGTATTGATTTTCCTATGACTATCTGGCAAATCAACTAACTTCCACACTCCTAATTTCTCAAATTGACTCAATTCCTCCTGCATTGCATTGACCTAAGAATCTTCAGTAAGCGCCTCTTTGTAAGTTCTTGGTTCAACCTGCGAGATAAAACAACTCAATGAGAATTCAGTTTGCAAAGGAGCAATTGTTGTATTAAAACATGTAAGCCCTTTATCAATCTGTCTTCGAGTGCGAACGCCTGTCTGCAATTCTCCTATGATCAACTCCTCTGGATGATATGAAAAAGTTCGCGGCATCACTTCGCTTGGAACATCTACATTACCCTCCAGATTAGTAACATTCTGATCTGCATCTTGTTCACCAACTTGGTTTGTTTGACTTGAAATATGAATTTGCTCCCCCTCAGAATCTGAATCACCATGATCAAAAACTGGCATGTTTTCAGCTTCTTGATTATCATTCTGAACCGACTGATTATCCTGAGAAACTTCATTCTGTTGGACATCATCATGTTCACCAGCATTACTCGGACCTGCTTCATCGTCATTTGAAGTTTCCCGTGGTCGCCTCGAATACTCAGCTGGGAACCTTAGCTGTGACTCATATTCACGCAAAATATCCAACTCATCAAAGAAATCTTCATCTTCCTCTGATTCTTCTTTCATGTCAAACGAATCCCACAGTTTGTCATAATGATAACGCCACGAATCTCCAGGATTCTGCGGCGGCATAGTATAACCTTGACATTCAAAATTTGCAGCTTCAATAATCCGCTTCTCACTTGGAACGAAGACACGTCGCATCGGATTTGCATAAGCAACAAATATTCCCTCAATGCACTTCGGACCAAACTTTCCATGAGGCTCTATAACAGTACAGGGTGACCCGAACGGTTCTAGATACTTCAAATTCGGTTTGCGGTTATTGATTAGCTCACAGCATGTTTTGTTGAACTTCTTGACAGTGAGAACCCTGTTGAGCGTATAGCATGCGGCGGAAACAGCTTCAGCCCAAAAATTTATCGGTAACTTTGAATCTGCGAGCAAAGTTCTAGCCGTCTCGATTAGTGTCCGATTTTTGCGTTCTGCAACTCCATTCTGCTGCGAAGTGTACGGAGCACTAAATTCATGCAATATACCTCTTTCATCACAAAATTCTTCCATCTTACTGTTCTTGAATTCAGTACCATTGTCACTACGAATTCTTTTGATACGCCTTTGGTACAAATTCTCAATTTTTCTAAACAATGCCATCAAACTGTCAAAAGTTTCATCTTTCGTCTTCAAGAAAGAAACCCACGAAAATCTAGAATAATCATCAGTATCGACCAAACAGTAATAATCTCCTGTAATACTTTTGACATTCACAGGACCAAACAAATCCATGTGAAGTCTTTCCAGAGGACTCGAAACTGAATTGATTTGCTTTGTAGGGTGTGACTTTTTCTTCTGCTTGCCTTTAACACAGTTAATGCACTCCCCTTCCAGATGAAAACCTTTGACATGAACTCCAAGAACCAAATCATTGTGCACCAAGTGATTCATTTTTCTAAGATGTATATGCCCCATCTTGCGGTGCCACAATCTCGATTCTTTCTCTATTGCTCTAGACACAAAACAATGTGCTTGACCAGTAGATGTAGTTGCTACACTCATGTCCAACACATATAAATCATTCACTCTAGGTGCCCGCATGATAATCCATTCTTCAGGTACTACAAATCCTGGTTTCAAGATCAAACATTCTTTGTCTGTGAAGTGGGTAGTATACGTATTGTCACAAATCTGCGAGATACTTAGCAGATTGTTCTCCAGCTCAGTAATGTAGTTAACTCTTTCAAACGTCACAATCCTGTTGGATAACGTTCCTTCACCAATAATTCTACCACCTTCGTGTCATGCAAAACCTACGTAACCAGCATTTATATTTCTCACATCATACAGCAACGCAGTCTTCCCTGTCATATGTCTTGAAGCTCCACTATCCATGATCCATCTGGATACAAGTTTTGGAAGATCCTGCACATAACAAAATATGACTTAACCAACTTCAATAAAGATGCCGATTCATGCTTCGCAATCCAGGAAGCTCGGCAATTCAAACTGCTTAGTCGAACATGGAGTCCACCTAGGCCTCATCAGCCTTAGGTGTAACCTTGACTCTCGCAATTTGAATTTTGAAGTTTTCAGCCTTAAGAGGTGAAAAATTTGCATCATAATCAATTTGAATTAAATCCTCAGAAGGTGAAATCTTTTTCTCAGTTTTTGGTTTCCAAACTTGTTGAGATAATGCAACCCGCTTGTAAAATTTGTCATTTTTAGTTACCACTTTCTTTACGGGTTCATTTTTCACTTTAATGTTGTCATTTTTCACATTCTTTTTCTCAAAAACGATTGGTGCTTTACCCTTTTCGTCAACTTTCTTCTTTTGAATCTTCACAGTTTCAGTCTTAGGCTTCACATTAGTACACTTTCGTGCAATGTGACCAACTTGATTACATCTGAAACATGTTCGAGTATCAACAACTCGACTTGTGTCTTTAGACTGAGACTGTGAAGCTCTTTTCACAAAGAACTCTGCATTCGATTTTGAAAAATCGCTTTCTCTTCATCAGCAAGTGAACTTGAACTGTTCACAAACTTTTTCTTTTCAGCAAACCTCTTGTTTGGAACATTTCTTTTCTGATAATTCCTACCACCCTGATAACCACCCGACCAGTTATTTCGATTGTTATTATAAAAACGTGATGGATTAACAGATTTCTTGTAGTATGATTTATCTTTCTCAAAACTCATTTTTCTCTTTGTTTGACTCAACTTGTTCACTTCTGACAAATCAACTTCGACCAACTTGAAAACATTTGTTAATTTGTTCATATTAACATTCTCAATCGGAAACTCAGAATCCGAAAACAACTTATCTGAACCCAACATCTTGTACATGACAAGATTTGATTCTTCATTTAAGTTGTTCTTGGACTTTTGTTTCGGAATGTATTTGTCCAAGAAACACCCATCTTCCTCAGTAGTGTCACTATCCGTTTTTAGCACATTTTCAACAACACCTTTTACAATATCATTTTGGACACTATCGTCATTGGAAGATGTGAACGTGACATCAATTGAATCCGGAAGATTCATTTCACTTTCTTCTTCAATTTCAACCAACCCTGATTGCTTTTTCGTGTAGTTATCAAGAACAGGTGGTGGAACTTGATGAAAACCCACCCCAGTTCCATCAGAATACACATCTTCGCCTGCTTTGTCTTTCCCGATGGGTTTGGGAATAATGTGTTGCAAAACAAAGCTTGCGGAGCTGTAACTATTAAGCTTCAACTGGATTCGCTCTCAGCCTCTTGAAATTTAAGTTTCAGTTTAGCGATTTCATCCAGTTGTTGGTTGATTGATTCTTCTTTTACTCTAAGCACTGCTTTTAGGTGAACATTTTCTTTATAAGTTTTACCATTTCGATCATCACTATCTTTCATTGTGCTTTTTAGTTTTTCAAAATTTTCAGAAATCTGACGGTTTTCAAGAATTAACTTTTCATTTTCCTTTTTAACTTTTTCATGATCAATTTTATCATTTTCAATTTGGCTAGTTAATTCTCTTATCCGTTCAGTTGAAGCTTTAACTGTTTTGTCACGATCAAGAATCTGATTCTCAACGCTTCTGACTTTTGCTGTCAGATCATCAACTTTCTTTCCGTTGAGATACGTGACTGTGTTACAAAATTTTCACCCTTTGTTGCAATTTTTGCAATCAGCATTTCCATCAATTTTCTTACCTGACGCATTTGTTGAAAAATTTGAACTGACCTGGCTTTTTGACTCAGACACGGAGTTAGAGTCTACCTCAAGTGCCTTAGCAGCCAGCACTTTGTCAGCCATTTTTCCCAGATTCTCAGCAATCAACTCCTGCGTTGTGTCAATAACTCCAGTATCAACTTTCTTTGATTTCTCTGCCTCTTCTTTCTCCTTCCTCTCTTTTTCTTCTTTCTCTTTCTCGTCTCCAGTTCCCCACCATTTATTCTGCCAATACTCATCCTCATCTTTGATCTCCTTGATTATGGCTTCCAGATCAAGAGTTTTGTCATCGATAGCAATATTTCCATATTCATCAAGATAACACTCTCTGTCCGGATCCCATCTTCTCGCTCTCTTCGCTTCCAAATAGATACGAGATATTCTAATTATTTTGTTTTCAGCCAACATTTTTCTGTATCTATATTTCTGCTCTTCAGTTCTATCATCTTTCCACGGAATAGGTTCGTCATTTTTCGCCATGAATGCGTAACTAACTGCATCTTCCTCCGGTAGAACCTCTTTACTCCAATCATACCCTTCATCATCATAAATCACCGCAAGAGCTCTAGATTTCTCTTTGTTGTCTTCAACCTGCTTCAATCTAGGCGGCTCAGATTTATTCTGATGATAAATTGCCTTCTTGTAATAATCATCTCTGAAAGGGTTCTCCGACTCATCAGCATAAGCATTTCTGCATTCTCGCTTGAAGTGACATTTCTGCTTACATTTGAAGCAAGTCACCTTGGACTTATCGAATCCCAATTTGGTAGATGGACCACCAATTGTCTTCCTGCCGGTAATTTCCATGAAACGTTGTGCTCGACGAACAGCACTGGCCATAGCCCAACGAATATCGATCAGCTCCATTTCTTCAGGATCTATCTGATCATAATCTTCCTTCGTTAAGTTGGTGTTACCTATCTTTCCAGCTACAAACCCTTCATACGATTCCAACACCGATGCTAGAAAGATCATATGCTGTTTAGCCGACTCCTCATCAAAATTCTGAGCATTCTTTAAGTCTATTGCAATGTTACATTGAAAACGATTCTTTGCATCAGAATGACTTGCAGATGATGAAGATCCACTGTGATAACCACTGTGATTTCCACTGCTTTGACTGCTTTGATTTTCTTTGCTTGCTGTGGACACATTCTCAGCAGAAAATGCAGTTTTGGGAGAAGTTGCTTTTGGCATCATGCTTTTTGGATAATACAAATCCAAATTCTACTGGTAGGATGAGTTATTGACTTTGTATGTCTTCTTCAGTTCCAGCTCGTGACTTTCAAGTTTCTCAATCAGCAAATCTAATGTCAACTTTTCTGGTGCTTTGATGGTATTCTTCAGCATCAGTGCATAATATCTCCAATCCATCTCGTCAGGCAACGAATCGAAAAATTTGTCAATAAGATCTTCTTCAGGATATCTGATATCATGTCTTACTAATTCCAGCTTCAGATGGCCAAACCTTTCTATCATTTTACAAACTGACTCGTTCTTTAAACACCCAAACATATCAAACTCTTTCTTAAGTAGTTTCATTTTGTTTTTCTTGATTTCTTCACTACCTATACATTTCTTTTCTAACTTTTTCCAAAGATCTTTTGCATTTGAATAATCGATCAAGGCAATAATGTCTTCCCGGACGGACTGAAATAACAATGCCACACATTTTTGTTCAGCTACAAATGAATCAATCTCATCAGCTGATCTTAAAGTTTCACCGTTTTTGTTTCCATTTTCATAACCGTTTTTCAAACTCTTCCAGCTGGGAAATGCGAATGCCATCAACCAGTCTTCAAACTTTCTTGACCACCGACTGTATTCCTCGATAGCCATTAGCTTTGGAGGTTTATTGAATGTCCCAAAGGCACTTTCAGATTCCCAAGCTTCCTTTTTCCTCTCTTTCGGCGGATTCTCATTCGTATTGCTAGACGAAGAATCATCGTTTCTGGAATTTCCAGCGAATGCGTACATGTCGCTAAACGGGTTCAAGAAAATGTCATCCATCTTGAGTGTACCTGCAAAATCAACAAACACTTAGAAAAATTTTCGAGATTTTGAACAAAATAGTGACACAAAAGCAAAATATCTTGTTTTGATGTCACAAAAGCGAACTCAGTTTATGATGACAAATGAGCGAAATCAACAAAATGTACACTCGAGCGAAATCAGTTTTTGACTGATAAGCGAAATCAGTAGTGTCAAATAAGCGAAATCAGGAATTGTTTCTATAAGCGAAATCAGCTAGGTTCAAATGAGCGAAATCTGATTGTCCAAATAAGCGAAATCAGATGTGTCCGAATAAGCGAAACCTTACGATTACCGAATAAGCAAAATCAGGTTTTAATCGATTTTCACCATGTTTTAGTCCGAATTTTAACTTGAATCTTTCTAGGGTTCGTTATTACTGTATTTTACACGTTATATTCGAATTTTAGGCCATTTCGACCGTAGGAACCAGTTTAAATCGAAAAAATATGAGAGAAAGTGAGTAGAAATGAGAGAATTTTGTCGAATCAGTTGTAGTAGTATGAACTCCTCGTCCTGGAGCTCTGATACCACTTGTTGGACCGTTTTCCGACCCTGAAAAGTCAGTTGAGAACGTTCATCTTCACGTATAAAGGCGGAATCAGTATACACGAAGTTACAACAACTTTTCCTTTCAATTTCCTTCTCTTTTATTGCGTTCTGAATCAATTTTGACAGAGTTCGGTTACACAAGCAATGAACAGGTCTCGCTCCAATGTCCACCAAATGATCACATGTGTGAGGTATATATAGGGTGGCTGGTTCGCTTATATGGACAGTCCATATAAGCGAAACCCCATGTGAATGTATAAGCGAAACCACCTAGGTGCCCTTGGAGCGAAACCCTCTAAGACCTATAAACGAAATCACTTACAACATGTACATATGAACGAAATACTAACCTAACCTATGTACACATAAGTGAAAACAATATTAAGACCTAATTTTTGACTTTCAAGCTCCTATGTTGACCTATCTTGACCTAAGACTTAATGCAGACGAAGTCAACAAACATTTCATGCATCAACAAAATGTAAATGGCATAACAGAACGATTACATTAACCAATCCTACTACTTGATACATCCTCATTCCAAGTATTTCAAAGTCTACAAACTACAATGTAGAGTGGTTGTGAGAAGATGTTGCCTAAACCCAAAGGACAATGAAGTAGGTTTCTTGATATGGAATGGATCATGATCCGATCCATTAATTTTTTTTTGAAAAGAAACCTTCATTAAAACAAACCCAAAACCAAAAAAACAGGCCGAAAAGAAAAAGAAACAATTAAAACTTGATCCGATCCATCAATGATCCAACTTAAATGGATCATGATCCGAACCATGATCCAACATAATAGAACGTGATCTGATCCATATCCAGGTAATTTTAAATGGATATATCACTATCTGGATTGATCCATATTCAAAAAATATAATAACAAACTCAAAAACCTAAAAAAAATCACCAAAAAAAACAAAAAAGAATTCTAATTAAATAAAAAATTCAAAAAAAGTGTAAAATTTTCAAAAAAAAAATAAAAAAAACCCAAAACAATTCTAAAAAATATAAAAAAATTGTAAAAAAAATAAAAAAAGTCACAACAATTAAAAATAAAAATTACTCTAAAAAAATCAAAAATAAAATTATTATTTTTTTAATTTTTTAGAATTTTGTTTATTTTTAGGGACGTTTTTATTTAATTGGGTAAATTACATTTTTCGTCCTTTATGTTTGTTGCGGATTGCAATGGATAGCCTTTAACTTCAATAATTACAGTCACAATCCTTTATTTGGAAAATGCATTACACCTTTCGTCCTTTAGCACTAACCAAGTTAAATTTTTCAGTTATGTCTATCCACTTAAGGGTATTATGGTCATTTCATGTTTTTATTTAAAATGTTCATTAATAAATAAACACCTTCTTCCCTAATTCCCCAACCCTAACCCTAGAATCTCTCCTCTTCAGCTCTCTCCAACCAACCTCTACCACCACCACTCCTACAGTGCCACCACCCATTATCGCCGGACACCTGCACTAACAACAACCATCACGGCAGAAATCGAAATGGATTCCGAGGAAGATGTGAGTACAGTACTGCTACTAAAACGACAGCCCTAATCCCATCGTTCCGATTGCATACTCTGAACAGTTCATCGACATCATGAGTTTCTTCCGAGCCGTTTATTTAGCCGATGAACGATCTGTTCGAACTCTTCATCTTACTGAAGCAATTAACCTTAACGCCGACAATTACACTGTAAGATTAACAACACCCTTTTACATTTTACCCCTGTTCTTGTTGTTGTTGTTGTTCAGGGATATTAAGTATAGATGAAGGTTAGTTCATTGTAGATTTGACTTTAATTTATGTTTTTGTGTCTAGTTAGCTTGTGAAATTAGCAAAAAAAACATAGGAAATAAGCAATTTAACAAGAAGAATAAATTAATAAGAACCAAAATTCTGGTAACCAACAGAAGTTAGTTAGACATCTTCATCTCTTACAACAATTACATGATTAACTAACTATTTCTTTATTATGGTCAAGTATAATTTTGATGTTATAACATACCTTTTTCCTGATGAAGTTGAACGGATGATATTTGATTCTTTATTTGAAAACACCTTCTGACCCTAAAAATCTCACCAATCGATTAAAACCAGCTTAACCTCTAATCAGATCATCGATGAACTACGGCAGTAACAGTTGGGTGGGTTGGTAATGGTGGGTGCAGGTACGGAGAAAGAGATGGTGGTAGTTGGTGCTGCCGTCGTAGGGGTTTTAGGGTTCCGATTTGTAGAGAGATGATGGTGGATTTAGGGTTTCGATTTGTAGTGCGTACAGGGGAGAGGGGAAAGAGATGATGTAGAGAAAGAGAGAGTACAGGGAGAGAGAAATAAAAGGGTTTTATTTTTATATAAGTTTTCTTGTTTTGAAATGGCCGTTTTGTCCTTACATGGGGTGCACATGTTCTCAGTTAACTGAAATTTTTAACGAAGTTAGAGTCAAAGGACGTATGGTGTAACAGATTTGACAAAAAAAGGACTGTGACCGTAATTATTGAAGGTAAAGGTCATCCATTGCAATCCAGTACAAACATAAAGGACGAAAACTGTAATTTACCCTATTTAATTTTTAGAATTTTTTATTTTCTAGAATGTTTTAGATTTTTAAAATTTTTTAGTGGTTTTTTTATTTTTTTAGATTTTTTATGATATTTTAGAATCTTTTTGAATTTTCTTTTTAGATTTTTTGAGTTTTTTTACAATTTTTTTATTTGTTTTTATTTTTTAGAGTTTTTTATTATATTTCGATTGATAGTGATCCATCCATTTAAAATTATTTTCTTTTTCGTATATATATTAAGAGTAAATTACTGTTCTGGCCCCTGTGGTTTAAGCCAGTTTTATTCTTTCAGCCCAAAAGGAAATATTTTAACATATCAGATCCCGAGGTCGCATTTTATAACGGTAAGGGTAATTAGGTAATTATATACCTTAGGGGCTATTTTTTATAATTACAAAGTTCTTTTAATGTTTAAGAGATTATTAATGCAATTACTCAAGTTTTATTTTATTATTTCGTTATTTTCATTATTATTATTTAACAAAATACGTTTTAGATATACAAATAAATTTGTATTTTCATTAGCTGTTTGTATTTGAAAAAGGATGAAATATTCTAATAAAAAGTTTGCAAAAGATGGTTCATTTTTCAAACTTTTATAGAGTGGTTTATTTTTTTTTCAAATCTTCCATTTCTTTGTACCGTTTGTTTATTCGAAATTCGTTATTTTTTTAACCTTTTGTTTATTAAATTTGTGTGGTTTTAAAACCTTACACTTGTTAACTTATTTTTTAAGGTTTTGCTTTTATATAAACGTCCTTTTTTAATCTTCGTTTCTTAAACCACTCGTTTGTCTAAAATTGATCGTTTTTAAATTCCTTCAATTTTTGAAATTGTTCATTTTCTAAAGTTCATTTTTTCTAACGGCTATAAGTAAACTGAATACAAAAATGAATGATTTCAAAAACGGTTCTAAAAAAGGTTTAAAAAGAAACACATTTAAAAATCAACAACTTAAAAAACGAATTGTTTAAAAAAGTTAAAAAAAATGATTTTAAAAGGAACGGTGTTAAATGAATTGTTTAAAAAAACTTTAAAAGACAAACAATTTTAAAAATAACGATTTTAATAAACAAACGATTTAAAAAAAGGAATAATTTTAAAAACGATATACGGTTTTAAAAAAAGGTTAAAAAAATGATTTTAAAAATGACGTTTAGAAAAACAAACGCTTAATGAAAATAAATATTTATTCGTATATATAAAACATATTTTATTAAATAATAATCGTGAAAATAACAAAATAATAAAAAAAACGTGAGTAATTACATTTATAATCTCTTAAATGTTAAAAGAACTTTATAATTATCGAAAACAACTCCTAAGGTATATAAAGACTTAATTACCCTTACACTTAACTAACAAAAAGTAACAAAGTTAGTGCCAACGACCAAAACCGTTATAAAATACAACATCGAGGTCTGATATATGTTAAAATATTCCTTTTTGGGCTGAAAGGTTAAACTAGCTAAACCACAAGGGCCAAAACAGTAATTTACACTTATATTTATTAGTAATGGATCTATCCAGATGGATTGTGGTTTAATCAATATAATGGATTAGTATATATATTTTAAGATCCAATAAGTGATTTAAATGGATTGGATTGGATTGGATTAGATATGGATCAAGATCCTATCCATTGAAAAGCCTAATTGTGACATGAGGGATTCCCCAAGTATTACCACACATCTATCTCCCGGCTCCACCTAAGGTCAATGGCAATGTTGTTACGTCTTATAGTTAACAAATCTTATCACAAATTACACCCATTTACATATAAGTAAAATAATTTAAAGTGTATCTTGACCTAATCAAATTTAACCAATTATACACCAGATCGAATCAATTACCAACACGATTACAACCTGTGATCATTGAAATAAACCCAAAAAATCTTAGATCTTTTTCCCAAACTCGCAATCATTCCATTTTCCCAAACCTCTAACCTCATTCAAACCCCTTGAACCCATAACCACCTCTTAATTTTACCAATTTCGCCTTGAAGCGTAATTAGAGTTTTCTTATTCTTATTTTCTTATTTGATTCTTCGCAAACCGTAAGAATTCTTTTGCCTTTTGTTTACTTGTATACAAGAGCTAAAAGCTTCATATCAATTTATGTTTTCATTACGTATTGAATGTTTGATTCTTAGAGTTTAGAAATTAGGGTTTATATCTAATAAATTTATGGAATTAGGGTTTCAAAGTGATCAAAAGCTAGTTTGTTGTTCTGTTTACTTAGTATTCTAGAGTGTTACTATTCATAGAGAGTTAACTGCCATTTTCATTCCTACGATTTGATCACTTATACCATTTAGGGCCAATTTTCAAAATTGCACTAGTTTCCTCCTGACGTTCTCGAAACGTACCATTTCAGTCCAAAAAACTAACCCCAGTTAAAAAACATAGTTAGCTCAGGGGTAAAATTGTCATTTGATGTATATTATTATTTTTCATTTTTTAAACTTCTATATAGTTGTTATTATTATTATTATCAAATATAATAATAAAGGGAAGAGGATTGTTGTAAACTACAATGACCGGAGATGGTTGATCGGAGTAGCAGGTTGACAGGAGATGGTGACGGAGGCTTGACAGGGTTACTCACCTGAAAATTTCATTTCGCTTATAGTACAACCAGAATCATTGGGGATGCTGTTTAATGGTGATGAGCTTGATGGTGACGCTAAACAAACTTACAAACGTTAATGGCGATAAGTCGGTCACCGTTTGAACCTGCCAAGTTTGTATCTCCATCAGTTTGTAGAAGATCACTGTCAACTTCACATTTGTATCCCTTTAAACACAGAAAAGTAACACCTTCTCCGGCCACCTCTGCTGCTCCGACGAGTTTCCGGTTATCTTTTTCGATCAATGCTACACCTATGATCTAGCTCCAACCATTTTTCTCAAATCCGCTTGCCACCACAACGGATTAAATCCAAGAATCTCAGGCGACCGGTGTCCGGCGGTTCCATCATCGTCATCACCTATTCGTCTGTTGGGTTTTTCACATGTTTACCAAAGTTATTTTATCCTTATAAAATAAAAACGCAGCGGAATATTTATTTAAAACATGTTACTTTCATGATATAAAACCCATTTTATATGTAAAACCCAATACCCAGATCCATATACTCCATATACGAACATGCATGCTATCAAAATAAAACACAACCATAGGGTGTTTCAAGAATACTACCTTCCAAGGAGTAAATGATATGAAGAAGATGATGCTTCTTGAATGGTAATCTTCAAGTGTAGAAGACCTCAAGCTTATATACCCCAAGCCTTCCAACAAACACTTTGATTTTAGCTAGGATTTTACACTGATAAACTCACTTGAAAATCCCTCATAAAACAACCACCTTGGCCAAAATTTTTTAGAGGTTTTGCAACTTGAATCTTGTCATACTCATGAGTGAGAGAATGTGTAAGAAGATAACCAAATCTTGAGCCTCAAAAGTTGTAAAATGTTGCATGTAATTTGATTGGTGGAAATCCACTTTTGGAAGTAAAGGGGGACGGCCATAAGGCCACCAAATTCAACCAATCAAATTTTTCCTTCTTGTTTTTATGTCTTGTATTTATATTTATAACTTTTATAAATATAACATCACATATTTATAAGACTTTATGCAACAAATGATAACTTTTATAATGTTATTTAACCTATTAAATAACAAAATAAAATATTCTCTCAAAATAAATTATCCATATAATTTATTAGTTTCTCAAGTGCAATTATTTAGAAAACCAATTTCTAAATATTCTAAGTATTAATATTTATTTGTTTGATCATATCATAAATAAATATTATAAGTGTTTGTCTAGCTTGTTATTGGGTATGACTCGACTTGGATCATAACGTACTAGCCACATCAATTTAATATGTGTCTTGGGCATACAGAGTCCAACAATCTCCCACTTGCACAAGATACATAGAAGATTGATGCAAGTAGTAAAGACCACCTAACTACAGTTTACTACCCCTTATACGTATGACTATATGTGCCATTCAATACCATCATCCACTTCAATTCCCTTACTTGAACATGGTTTAGGTGAATCTATCATTTATCCTTTCGTTACAGATGTCATGTTAAATCCAGAGACATAGAGTGATCACTCTCTGTTGATTTAACTTTAGCAGGCCTTAGACATCTTACTCTCAACGAATAAGAGGAACAAATCCCTTCTTGACTACATACGTCTCTCACAATCACCTTGTACCACACCTGAGCTTAGCCTTATGTACTGTCTTATTACAGACAACGAAGAAATAAGTTAAGGTATAATATTTGGTGAATATCAAGACCCAATATGTATCTCAGGTCAGAGGATACTATGATATTCGCCTTTACTCAAATTTTACTTATGATCAATCACAAATGATTCCATGCAGTAATATTTGAGAGCGAGTCAGTCCAATATTTGTATCCCACAAATATCTATGAACCTTGGTAGCAACACCTTGCTCTATATTCCTACCTAATGAATATCCACCAATCCAAGTTCATAATAGTCTTACATTCACATTTATTCCCACAAGTATGATCGACTACGGACATTTAGAATAAGTAACTTATTCACGGATTTAAACATGCTAAAATGGAGCATAACTCAACATACCATCTGAGAGAGTTAAAATAATAATTGTTCCAATATCCAAATACAAAATAGATCAAATCCAATCACTAGAATATCGAAGTCCTAAGGCACAAGTGTGACCCTCTCATGCTTTGCCCGTTCAAGGAGCTTCGTGAGTGGATCCGCAATATTTTGATAAGTGTGAACTTTGCGAATACATATCTTTCCTTTTTCAACTTCATCCCTTATGTAGTTGAAACTCCCTCAATGTGCCTAGTCTTTTTATGTGTACGAGGTTCCTTGATTTGAGTAATCGCACCATCGTTATCACAAAGATCTCTAGGGGTCCTAAATGGTAGGGACTACCCCTAGATCAACAATAATTCAAGTGGCAGATCCACATGAATCATCTCGATCAATGAAGCGGTGATGTATTCTGATTATGTAGTAGATAATGCTACCCTGATTGTGATCGAGAATCATCTCGATCAGTTTGGAAACTCGTGTCCGTGTAACCCTTTACAACGAGTTCCGAAACTCGCATCCTTGTAACCCTTTACAAAAAGTTCCTCTTCACCAGATCCATATATTAGAAACATATCCTTAGTCTTCCTAAGGTATTTCAATATGCTCTTAAAAGTCATCCAATGACCGTTACTTGGATTTCGCTGGTATCTTCTCGTCAGGCTTAAAGCGCATGACATGTCCGGTCTCGTGCATATCATTGCATACATAATGGATCCTATAGCAGCCGCATATGTGATTCCCTTCATTCTTTCTTGCTCATCCTTTGAGCTTGGACATTGAGACACACTCAATTTTGTCCTCTCTTGAATAGGTACCTAAACCTTTCTTAGAGTTCTCCATCTTGAACCTTTTCAAGACTTTGTTAATGTATGCTGTAACATCTCGAAAATTCACGTCCTATAATGTGTTGACACGTGTCATAAAGTCTGAACGTGTGAAAGAATGTTATAAAAGGACTAAAGTTGACAAACATGGAAAGTATGTGATTTTACGGGTTCTGAATGTCAACAGTGAATAAATATAATGTACATTAACCCTACACGATGCTTATACCTTCAAACAAATAAATCATGGATCATACGAAGCTAAAAGTGAGAGATTACAAACTACGGGGGTTAAATGTGTCAACATGTTTAAAGGTATACCTCTGGGTGACCTTTTGACAAACCCGAAGCTTTGTAAATGTTAATTATGCTCACTATAATGCACGATTTAAATTTCGTAAAGTTTCGTTAACGTATGAGAAAGTTATGATCGAATTCGTGTGCGAGGGGTTAAAGCGTCAACGTTGAAAATTAGGCCTTTTCGGGTAACAATAAAGTTACCCGGGGACTTAACGAAGTGGGTATATATCTTGAGGCCCTTATAGAACCATATTGAGGGTCCATATCGCAATAAACAAGTGTCTGTACAAAGTTTGAAGAGACAGGGACTGAAACTGCAATTTAACAAAATATGTTGGAGGACCCTTAGGGCTCGCGTAGCGCGAGCACCTAGCCACATGCAGTGGCGCTACGCCACTGCTACATCTGGGCAGCAACATATCTTTCTTGATTTCCTTGTCTGCACATTGAACTTGGATGCAACTTTGATCGATTTTGCTCTTTCATTTGGCCCCTAAAACATCCCTAGAACATGTAGGACACTTGTTGATTAGTTGTGGTTGGATTATAGACTTAGATGTCAAAGAATTGTGGTGTTTAAAACACTATAAAAGGGCCTTAGTAGCAACCATTGTTCCTCACACCTTCTTTTGCACTTCTGGTCATTCTTGGAGCTCCCAAGCAGACCCAAGACCTTCCTACTCGAGCATAGGACTTGTGTAAGTATGCTAGACCTTCCTCAGTTTAGTTTTTGCTTAGTTATTAGCTTAAAAGTCAACCGTCGTAATTAACGGTTGACTTAACGATTAATCACTAATGGTCCAGTGATTAGTCGAATCAAAGGTAGTTATAAGTTGGTAATTATGTGGGCTTTAAACCCTTAAAAGGGCATCCACTGATTCCCATCCTAACTAGGTCATTTGTCGAGTCAAAGATGATTAGAAAAAGTCAACAGAAATGAAATCTTTCGTTTAACACATAATTGACAATGTAAAAGGCGTGTAACCTATTTTATCATTCATGTAACTTGATAATAAGCATAAGAACTTGTCTAAGCTTGTTTGATTCGACAACTTTCCTTTGTGAACCGATTCGGAACCGAAAGTCGCAAAGCTTTGACTTTTGCTTTGACTTTGGTTCTGACCCGCTTTAGTATGATTTGGAAATGCTTTAGAGTTTCCTTAGGACCAGGCTACATGTTAGCATAACCCTCTGTGGTTGGTTCATTGATTGACCCATTCGTTTACGCGTTTCCGTTAGTTGCTCATATGTTGACCATTATGCCCTTATTACCTTAGAACGTGATTTATGAAAATATAAAAGTGTAGAAACCTTAATTACTGATATATAAACTTGTATGCAAAGTTTGACATCAGTTTGACTTATAGATTAAGAGTTATGCTCATTATCGCAAAACTAATGCTTTATGTTAATAAAACGGCGTAATTAGCGTATAGCCTAGTTAAGCCGACTTTTTGGTATCAAACTTAATACCCACTAATGTAATATATTATTTTGGGATTTTTAAAGATTTTTAATTAATTTTAGGCTGAGCATAACTCATAGTCGTAGGCTTATTTCGGTAATTGTCGGTTTTGCCCTTACGGGCCATAAAATGAGTTTTACATATCTAAACGACTCCAAACCTTTTGCTACTGATTAGTTATGATGAATAAATTATTTTAAGCCTTCTGAAAATATAAAAAATATCAGATATAGGTATCGAACCCGGAAATGGCCTTTAATCGCCTTATTTAGCGTTTTTAGCGCATAGTATGTTTTAAAACCATATTGGACATACCCGGGTTGATACCTACTGATATAAGAGGCAAATTATAATATTTTAACAGTAAGCAAAGGTTGATTAACTCAGACTTCGTTTTTGAGCTTTTCGGCTTATGTGAAATTACCAAAATGCCCTTCGGTGCATAGTTTGGTTATAGATGATATATTTCACATATATACTTTACCCTACTGTTATAACTCATCAAATTGAGTATGTTTGCTGTTTACATCAGACCTGTAACTCAGTTAAACATTTAAACTCTTTTACAACCTCTAAAATGACCAAACTACCCCTACGGGGCATAGTTTGTGTTTAAATTAGTTCGGGGCATAATGAAAAACATCCTACTGATGTCACAACATATTGGAAGCATAATTAACTTAGGAAACCTGTTTAGGACCCATATGGTTACCCGTTACGCCCCTGGCGCGTTCGGTTCGGTTTATGTAACTAGTTTGCATAAATTAGCCGAAACGGGTCAAACCTTATCCGTTTTATCTCAAAATCCAGAATGTGTTTAGTTTACCCATATTATACAAGTCTTCAAACTTGTCGGGTCTAAATCACATTCTATTCCGGTCTTCGCTTAATCATGCGTTTTGAACCGTAAACTTTTCCTTAAAAGTAACCGGTCTAAGTTACGACTTAAATAAGAACCGTTAGGAATTTAATAGGTTAATAAAAACCTTCGTTCCAGATTAAGAGCCTCAGTAGAAGTACTTGTGCTTGCTGATTAAGATATACGGCTGAGTGTAAATTGCATTGCTAGCTCAGGTAAATACTTTTAACTTATTTTCCCTATTACGGGCTTGGGATACGGTATTATAAAAATACCGCTTGGTCGGGTGTAGAAACCTTTTAATCGGAGATGATTAAATTGCATAATCCCGTTTTAATCTGTATTGATTGATAACAAATAACATTGGGGGTTAATGACCGTGTCCTGGATATCCTTGGCTCATTTTAAAAAGTGAATGGCCACGACGTAAGCACAAGGTGTAGACATAACACCTCCTGTTGCATATGTATAACGTATACTCACTCGTAAGGGTAACTTCTTGTGAGATTATATTTGTGGTGTGTCGATTAATCTTGTCCAGCTTGTATTGTATAATCACCGGCCCTAAATGTTGGACAACCATGTAAATCGGATACAAGATTTTTATTAATAAAATTGTCCCAAGTATAAAAGATTAATTTTGCCTCTGTGCATTTTAATCAACGTGTCAAGATATTTTGTGCCGTTTGCACTCGAATCACTTTTCAAACTCTTTTTCCAAAATGAGTCAGTTAATTGTATTTACCAGTGTAAACTGACATATTTTCCAAAAAGGTTAAGTGACAGGTGCTATGCGTAATTGGCTGGGAGCTCAGGGCGTCACTAGGGAATCTTGCAAGTTCTAGATGCCTAAAGTCTGTTGAACAGTTTTCTTTTATTGATCCGCCTGTGGATCCTTTACCTTCCGTTGTAATACTCTGACATTACTTATATTCGGAATGTAATATTTATCTTTTGCTTCCGCTGTGCATTATTATATTGTGTTGTTTGACCATGATGTTGCCAACCACGTCACGATACTCCCCCACCGGGCCCACCGGTGACACGTGGAAATTTGGGGTGTGACAGGTTGGTATCAGAGCCAACACTGAGTGAATTAAACACAAGCCTTTTGTGTTTAATCTCAGTTACACAATTGCACAATCTAATCTTCTGAGTCTAGACTTAACATAGGAATATTCTCAATCCTAATCTGGGAATTTTTGCTTCCAAAATTTTATTGGATACGTCGCCAAGCGAAGAAGCCGTAATAGGAGTTCTCCACACCCGGAGCCCTGAGATGCTGAGCTTCGTACCGCGGCTAGAATGAAACGAACATCCAAGGAAAAAGCATTCAGAAATAAAATGAAGAAGAAACTCCTTTTGTTGAAGATCGTTTCCTTAATAGTCCTCATAAGGACATATTTATCTTTCTGTCCCTTTAAGGACACATTATTCCTTTCAAAGACCCGCTTAGGGCAACTCTGTACTTTTTATTTTCATATAATGGATTGATTAAATTAAGTTTTCATTCTAAACATGAAATATGAAATGAATGGAAATTAACATCCCTTAGAAGGGAAGTGCTTACGGGCTATAATTAACGTCCTCTGAGACTAAAGACGGTGGTAGCCTACAGCTCCCTGTCAAGAAAAGGTAATGAACTTTGATTCACACCTAAATGCCTCGATCCCAGACGATCATGGCTTATAAATTAAACTTGTCCACGTGACTAAGCCTTTTGAGCTATTACTAAATGCCTCGATCCCAGACGATCATGGCTTATAAATTAAACTTGTCCACGTGACTAGGCCTTTTGTGCCATTACAAATTCATAAATTGCCCTGATTCTCTGAAATCTTGGCTTATAAATTAAACTTGTCTACGCGACTAGGCCAATTGTGCTATTATTAAATTATAAATTAGGATTTATGATAAAAATCCTGAATAAAAATAAATATCCTTACTTTCCTGCCAGTATGCAAATTAAAGGAAATCTTAAAGTTGAAACCTAGCCTACGCGGCCAAGATGGTGAAACCTACTCAAGAGATTCAAATCCTTGTTAACACCTAAGAACGTGTTAGCACTCCTGACAAATGTGATTCGATAAAATCACAACAGTCATCCTTATATAGGATTCTTCCAATTTTCTTATCTAGCCTAATGATTTAGAAATCATGGCTTGTGTCATCCTATAAGATGATCATATTATAAACATCCTGAAGTGATGAAGTGCCTACGGACTAAACTTGTTGTCCGATAAGGCAACGACAGTGGTGGTCTTTGACCTCCTGTCCAAAAATGTTGGACCAGGTCCAAACATAATAGTCGGTAGGATCCATACGATCTCGACTAATAGCATCTGAGAAGATGAACATATTATAACCATCCCTCAGAAGGGAAATGCCCACGGGCTATATCTATTGTCCTAAAAGACAAAAGGCAGTTGAAGTCTACAACTCCCTGTCAAAAGAAGGTAATGAACTTGATTCAGACCTTAATGCCTCGATTCTCTGAAATCATGGCTTATAAAATTTAGAACTGTCCTTGTGACTAGGCCTTATGCGCCACTTTAATATCCTTAATGTTTTATAACTAGGATAAATTATAATGGAAAATACTAATTTAATATAACTAACAAGTTAACCAATGTGGTTTATATTACCATGGTTGATGAATCGTCAAAGATGATGATCCCATATTAATCTCTGAATAAATCATTGTTAATATTTATGTAGCAATCAAGTTACATGGCTGGATTAGATGAAGTTAACAGTCACTTGAAGGAGAGCAATGATACTACCAGAATTAATGTAACTGGAGCAGAACTACAGGCAATAATAGATTATGCTGTTACTCGAGCACTTGATCGGCAGTATGATGAGTCGAATGATACCCACTCTAAGACTCTATCTGCGGCTAGCTGTAAGCCCCCTCTTAAAACACATGAGTCAAAGGAGGACGATCTTCATGACTTGTCAAATCAAAGGAGTATTCCGTCTAGACAAGTTGTGTTTCATCAAGAGGCACCAGTTAAGACCTGTTCATATAAATATTTTGTCTCCTGCAAGCCCAGAGACTTTACAGGAGAAAAAGGAGCCATCGATTGCATGACATGGCTCGATGAGATGGACGCTGTTGTTGACATCAGCGGTTGTGCGGAGCAAGATATTGTGAAATTTGTTTCACAATCATTTAAAGGAGAAGCGTTGGCATGGTGGAGATCACTACTCCAAGCCACGGGGAAAGTTCTACTCTACAACTTATCTTGGGGTCAATTTGTTGCATTAGTCAAGGAAAACTATTGCCCTCAGCATGAAGTAGAAAAGATAGAATCAGACTTCTTGACTCTGGTCATGGAGAATTTGGATTGTCAGGCATATGTGACAAGTTTCAACACTATGTCCCGCCTGGTTCCTTATTTAGTCACCCCTGAACCTAAACGCATAGCGCGTTTCATTGGAGGCCTAGCACCAGAGATAAAAGGGAATGTTAAAGCATCTAGGCCAACCACATATAGGTCCGCGGTGGACTTATCCTTATCTCTAACCTTAGACGCAATCAGAATTAAGTCTGTTAAGGCTTCTGGCGAGAGAAGAAGTGAAAGAGAGGAGGAAAACTCTCATCAAACTAACAAGAAGAAGAAGGGAAGCTCGGAGCGCGGGAAGGATTCCGAGTTTAGGAAGAACTCGAGTCAGTCTGATAACAGACCCAAATGCAATAACTGCAAAAAGCAACATTATGGAAAATGTACAATAGACCCACGCGCTAAACTGTGTGGAATTTGCAAGACCAAGGGTCACAAAACCTTAGATTGCAAGGGGATGAAAAACGCCACATGTTACAATTGTAACGAGGAAGGGCACATCAAAACAAACTGTCCAAAGCTTATAAAGAAGCCTGGAGAGAACAGGAAAACAAACGCATGAGTCTTCAGGATGAACGCCCAAGAGATGGGGCAAAATAATAATAGTATAATATGTACCTTTCGTTATCAAGCAGTTTATGTAGAAACTTATTTAATACTGGCACGTATAAATATATTATGAATGATAAGGTTGAGAACTGTTGTCTCCACCTGATTAAGACTCCGGTCATTCAATGCCCGGAAGAAAGTGACGATGTTACGTCGAAAATACTCCAACAAATCCTATATTGAAATTAATATCTATTAGAAATCATTTTTCTAATATCCTTATAGCAAACTTTTGGTTGCATACTTAAGGACTCAATATAGTGATAAAAATCGATTGGTTGCCTTAAAAATCAAGTCCATATTGTGAGTGATAAGAAGCAATTAATTATCAAAACTCCTTATGAGACAACCCTCGTAATTACACGTGTCCGTGCGATTAATTAATATTAAACATAAAAAAATGGTGGAAATGGCCGTCCCCGGATTCGAACCCGGGTCTAGGCCGCACCCTTTCGCGCGCCTAGCCAACTGAGCTAGGTGCCTAGTTTGTGAAACTTCCATTATTAATTAATTATAAGCACTTGTACAATAAACTTCCTTATCATTGATCAATACTAATTTCTGCTAAGTATCCTGTTTTTAATACAGGCAATAATAAATCTTCATGAACCATAAACTTAGCAAATTTTTTTTATTATTATCCACAAGGTATAACTACCAAGGAAA
The DNA here is from genome assembly GCA_030545235.1 of Helianthus tuberosus. Lineage (NCBI taxonomy): Eukaryota > Viridiplantae > Streptophyta > Magnoliopsida > Asterales > Asteraceae > Helianthus > Helianthus tuberosus. Next base: position 100,144,759 of record CM060445.1, read on the forward strand.
CCTTAGTAACCGATTCTTCTCGTATCGGCAAGAAATCCTTCCGAAGATCTAAGAGCACTCTTTCCTTGCATAGAGTACGACAACATATGTTATTTTAATTATTTTTCTTTTCTCATTGTTTTCTATCGCCTGCGAATGCCAAACTATGTTTGATAAAAGTGTCATATGAGGATTGGCGTATCCTAGTGTGTCCCATATATTATTTCCATGTCTGATCAGCATGGAGGTTTAATACATGGAACCCCTAAGATATCCCAACGATCATATTGTACTAAAGTCGACTAGTAGTATTCAAGGAAGATATCCAAAAATGGAAAAAAAAAATTTCTCCAAGTAAATGTTCCCGATTAATGAATTCGAGGACTTATAACATAAAGGTGTCACCCAATTGGCACGGACAATGATGGATGAACTGGAGCCTGAGATATGGAAAAATCTGTGTAGCTTCCTTGTATCTTAATTATCTTCTCCTAAGTTTACCCTGTTTACCTCCCTAGAGGCAAGTAGAGTTAAGATTAACATCCCGCTTTGGGTTAGAGTGTTGTGAAAACTCCATATTGATTATGGAATAAACGAAACCTTGAGTAAGTAAGTGTTAAGACATAGGTTCATATAGCCTAACTCGATACTCCGAGAGTTTGATATTGTTAGATAAGAAAGACGTTTCATTTTGCTTATGCATGCATGCCGCAACCCTAAATAGGCAACGATTAAGAATTTGCCATCAACTACCCAGGATCGTCGAATTGTTCGACTAACGACAAGGATTAGCTATTCCTTAATATTAGTTAAGTAATGGTTGGAATAACCACATTAAGATAAGCTTTTCTATAATATTTGATATATAAGTATCAAGGCTACTCCCTTGGAAACCTTGTATAGATGGAATGTTAAACGTCCATTGATAGGACAATAGTTTGGTAAGCCCAAACATTAAGATCTGAACGTTGCATTATAGACGATCAATAAGATCACGCAAATTCATAATCATCAGTAAGATGCCAGTATACGGCAGAAAATTAAGGATTATGAAAATAGCAAACCTCCTAAATTCTTGGTAAGAGATAAGGTTCAACAATAAGGTATCACCCTGGAAAGGAGTGATGCAAATTGGTAAGAAAGGCAAGCTAAGCCCGAGATACATAGGACCTTTCGAGGTTATCAAACGTGTCGGTTCAGTTGCCTATAAGCTAAACCTACCTGAAAAGCTCAGTGGAATTTACAATGTGTTCCACATCTACAATCTGAAGAAGTGTTTTCGCTGATGAATCACTGGTTATACCGCATACGGATGTGCATAAAGATGAGAGCTTAAAAATTTGAGGAAGAACCTTGTCGATTGAAGATCAATAGGTAAAGAAGCTTCGTAAGAAGCATGTACCTATTGTAAAGGTCAAATGGGATGCCCATAGAGGTCCTGAATTCACGTGAGAGTTTGGAATCCACGATGAAAGAAAAGTACCCTTACTTATTTTAGTAAATCTCGGGTCGAGATTTATTTTAAGGGGGTGAGGATGTAACACCTCGAAAATTCACGTCCTATAATGTGTTGACACGTGTCATAAAGTCTGAACGTGTGAAAGAATGTTATAAAAGGACTAAAGTTGACAAACATGGAAAGTATGTGATTTTACGGGTTCTGAATGTCAACAGTGAATAAATATAATGTACATTAACCCTACACGATGCTTATACCTTCAAACGAATAAATCATGGATCATACGAAGCTAAAAGTGAGAGATTACAAACTACGGGGGTTAAATGTGTCAACATGTTTAAAGGTATACCTCTGGGTGACCTTTTGACAAACCCGAAGCTTTGTAAATGTTAATTATGCTCACTATAATGCACGATTTAAATTTCGTAAAGTTTCGTTAACGTATGAGAAAGTTATGATCGAATTCGTGTGCGAGGGGTTAAAGCGTCAACGTTGAAAATTAGGCCTTTTCGGGTAACAATAAAGTTACCCGGGGACTTAACGAAGTGGGTATATATCTTGAGGCCCTTATAGAACCATATTGAGGGTCCATATCGCAATAAACAAGTGTCTGTACAAAGTTTGAAGAGACAGGGACTGAAACTGCAATTTAACAAAATATGTTGGAGGACCCTTAGGGCTCGCGTAGCGCGAGCACCTAGCCACATGCAGTGGCGCTACGCCACTGCTACATCTGGGCAGCAACATATCTTTCTTGATTTCCTTGTCTGCACATTGAACTTGGATGCAACTTTGATCGATTTTGCTCTTTCATTTGGCCCCTAAAACATCCCTAGAACATGTAGGACACTTGTTGATTAGTTGTGGTTGGATTGTAGACTTAGATGTCAAAGAATTGTGGTGTTTAAAACACTATAAAAGGGCCTTAGTAGCAACCATTGTTCCTCACACCTTCTTTTGCACTTCTGGTCATTCTTGGAGCTCCCAAGCAGACCCAAGACCTTCCTACTCGAGCATAGGACTTGTGTAAGTATGCTAGACCTTCCTCAGTTTAGTTTTTGCTTAGTTATTAGCTTAAAAGTCAACCGTCATAATTAACGGTTGACTTAACGATTAATCACTAATGGTCCAGTGATTAGTCGAATCAAAGGTAGTTATAAGTTGGTAATTATGTGGGCTTTAAACCCTTAAAAGGGCATCCACTGATTCCCATCCTAACTAGGTCATTTGTCGAGTCAAAGATGATTAGAAAAAGTCAACAGAAATGAAATCTTTCGTTTAACACATAATTGACAATGTAAAAGGCGTGTAACCTATTTTATCATTCATGTAACTTGATAATAAGCATAAGAACTTGTCTAAGCTTGTTTGATTCGACAACTTTCCTTTGTGAACCGATTCGGAACCGAAAGTCGCAAAGCTTTGACTTTTGCTTTGACTTCGGTTCTGACCCGCTTTAGTATGATTTGGAAATGCTTTAGAGTTTCCTTAGGACCAGGCTACATGTTAGCATAACCCTCTGTGGTTGGTTCATTGATTGACCCATTCGTTTACGCGTTTCCGTTAGTTGCTCATATGTTGACCATTATGCCCTTATTACCTTAGAACGTGATTTATGAAAATATAAAAGTGTAGAAACCTTAATTACTGATATATAAACTTGTATGCAAAGTTTGACATCAGTTTGACTTATAGATTAAGAGTTATGCTCATTATCGCAAAACTAATGCTTTATGTTAATAAAACGGCGTAATTAGCGTATAGCCTAGTTAAGCCGACTTTTTGGTATCAAACTTAATACCCACTGATGTAATATATTATTTTGGGATTTTTAAAGATTTTTAATTAATTTTAGGCTGAGCATAACTCATAGTCGTAGGCTTATTTCGGTAATTGTCGGTTTTGCCCTTACGGGCCATAAAATGAGTTTTACATATCTAAACGACTCCAAACCTTTTGCTACTGATTAGTTATGATGAATAAATTATTTTAAGCCTTCTGAAAATATAAAAAATATCAGATATAGGTATCGAACCCGGAAATGGCCTTTAATCGCCTTATTTAGCGTTTTTAGCGCATAGTATGTTTTAAAACCATATTGGACATACCCGGGTTGATACCTACTGATATAAGAGGCAAATTATAACATTTTAACAGTAAGCAAAGGTTGATTAACTCAGACTTCGTTTTTGAGCTTTTCGGCTTATGTGAAATTACCAAAATGCCCTTCGGTGCATAGTTTGGTTATAGATGATATATTTCACATATATACTTTACCCTACTGTTATAACTCATCAAATTGAGTATGTTTGCTGTTTACATCAGACCTGTAACTCAGTTAAACATTTAAACTCTTTTACAACCTCTAAAATGACCAAACTACCCCTACGGGGCATAGTTTGTGTTTAAATTAGTTCGGGGCATAATGAAAAACATCCTACTGATGTCACAACATATTGGAAGCATAATTAACTTAGGAAACCTGTTTAGGACCCATATGGTTACCCGTTACGCCCCTGGCGCGTTCGGTTCGGTTTATGTAACTAGTTTGCATAAATTAGCCGAAACGGGTCAAACCTTATCCGTTTTATCTCAAAATCCAGAATGTGTTTAGTTTACCCATATTATACAAGTCTTCAAACTTGTCGGGTCTAAATCACATTCTATTCCGGTCTTCGCTTAATCATGCGTTTTGAACCGTAAACTTTTCCTTAAAAGTAACCGGTCTAAGTTACGACTTAAATAAGAACCGTTAGGAATTTAATAGGTTAATAAAAACCTTCGTTCCAGATTAAGAGCCTCAGTAGAAGTACTTGTGCTTGCTGATTAAGATATACGGCTGAGTGTAAATTGCATTGCTAGCTCAGGTAAATACTTTTAACTTATTTTCCCTATTACGGGCTTGGGATACGGTATTATAAAAATACCGCTTGGTCGGGTGTAGAAACCTTTTAATCGGAGATGATTAAATTGCATAATCCCGTTTTAATCTGTATTGATTGATAACAAATAACATTGGGGGTTAATGACCGTGTCCTGGATATCCTTGGCTCATTTTAAAAAGTGAATGGCCACGACGTAAGCACAAGGTGTAGACATAACACCTCCTGTTGCATATGTATAACGTATACTCACTCGTAAGGGTAACTTCTTGTGAGATTATATTTGTGGTGTGTCGATTAATCTTGTCCGGCTTGTATTGTATAATCACCGGCCCTAAATGTTGGACAACCATGTAAATCGGATACAAGATTTTTATTAATAAAATTGTCCCAAGTATAAAAGATTAATTTTGCCTCTGTGCATTTTAATCAATGTGTCAAGATATTTTGTGCCGTTTGCACTCGAATCACTTTTCAAACTCTTTTTCCAAAATGAGTCAGTTAATTGTATTTACCAGTGTAAACTGACGTATTTTCCAAAAAGGTTAATTGACAGGTGCTATGCGTAATTGGCTGGGAGCTCAGGGCGTCACTAGGGAATCTTGCAAGTTCTAGATGCCTAAAGTCTGTTGAACAGTTTTCTTTTATTGATCCGCCTGTGGATCCTTTACCTTCCGTTGTAATACTCTGACATTACTTATATTCGGAATGTAATATTTATCTTTTGCTTCCGCTGTGCATTATTATATTGTGTTGTTTGACCATGATGTTGCCAACCACGTCACGATACTCCCCCACCGGGCCCACCGGTGACACGTGGAAATTTGGGGTGTGACATATGCACTTTGGCTTAAACCTATCAAGCGCCTTGATCTATCCTTATATATCTTTATTCCCAAACTATAGGCGGCTTTTCCAAGATCTTTAATAGAAAAACAACTTCCAAGCCAGGCTTTTACACCTACCATGGTTGGAATATCATTTCCATATAGTAGAATGTTATCGACATACAATACTAAGAAAGTGATGGTGCTCCCGCTAGCTTTCTTATACACACAAGCTTCATCGCCGTTCTTGATGAATCCATATTCCCTAATTTCTTCATCAAAACGGTGATTCCAACTTGTAGATGCTTGTTTCAATCCTTAGATTGATTTCCTTAACATGCATACGTTGTCAGGATGTTTTGGATTGACAAAACCTTCAGGCTGAACCATATAGACATCTTCCTCAAGATATATATTAAGGAAACCCGTTTTGACATCCATTTGCCAAATCTCATAATCATATTATGCAGGTATGGCAAATTATATCCTAATTTACTTTAGCATCGCCACAGGCGAGAAGTTTTCATCATAATCAACCTCTTGTGTTTGCGTGAAGCCTTTTGCTACAAGTCTCACTTTATAAGTATCCAAGTTACCATGCATATCCGTTTTCTTCCTGAAAGCCCACTTACTTCCAACTACTTTGGAGTTAAGAGGTGGCACAACCAATTCCCATACTTGGTTGTCATACATGGATTGCATCTCTACGTTCATGGCTTCAAGCCATTTGTCACAATCGAATTTTGACATTGTATCGTGGTATGTGGTTGGTTCACCCGAATCTACCACGTAGCATCCATCCATGAAAAATCCATATCTTTCAGGTGGACTACTAATTCTACCAGATCTATGAATGTTTTGTGTGTAGTGATTAACCACTTGATCGTTTTTTAACAACCTCTTGTTGAGTGCTAGTATCAACCAAACGTGTATCGGCTTGTGGTTCTCGATCCTCATCAAGTTCCACTGTTCTACTAATTCCTTCCAAGGAACTTAGCTTCCAAGAACTTAGCCTTTCGAGCAACAAATACCTTTTGCTATGTTGGATCGTAGAAATAATATCCTATAACTACTTTAGGATATCCTACAAAGATACACTTAGTGGATCGTACTTCCAATTTGTTTGGGGTGTATTGCTTCACATAAGCTTCACAACCCCATACCTTCAAATATGATAATGATGGAGCCCTTCCATGCCATATTTCAAAAGGTGTCTTATCCACTTTCGTGGTTGGAGCCATATTTAATATACGGGCCATGGAGAGCAAAGCGTAACCCCAAAATGATAGAGATAATGTGCTCCTAGCCATCATAGATCGAACCATATCCAATAGAGTTCAATTCATCCTCTATAGGAACGAAGAACTATGATTGAGTTGTTTTTCTACTTCATTTTTGACGATTTTGAACATTTCAAAACTTCATCTTTGTGTCTCAGCAAGTACACATAACCACAACTACTATAGTTGTCGGTTAAAAGGTAATGAAGTATCTCTCACCATTCCTAGTCATTGGCTTAAAAGGATCACATACATCCGAATGTATGATACCTAATAAATCCTTTGCCCTTTGGTTGGTACCACTAAAGGGTTTCTTAGTCACTTTACCTTGTAAACAAGACTCACATGTATCAAATGAACCAACTTCATTTGTTTCCAAAATATCATTCTTTTTAAGTGCTTGCATGCGACTTCTGTTTATTTGACCAAGGCGATAATGCCAAAGATAGGTCTCACTCAAATCCATTTTGAGTCTCTTGGTGATTGCTTGGTACATTGAACTATCAAATGACGTATTATTATGAACCAATTCACAAATACCATTTGAAGGCATAGCTTTAAAGTAAAACATGTCATTTATTGAAATATAAATGTCATTGTTTACAAACTTTAAATCAAAACATATTGTCTCAAAAGGGAAACTGAAATAATGTTCCTAGTCAAAACTAGGAGCATACAAAACATTTTTAAAACAATTTCCAAACCACTTGGAAGTTTCAATACATAGTCTCCTAGGGCTTCAACTTGAACTTTCACTCGATAGCCCAAGAAGAGACTAATGTCTTCCTTCTTGTAATGCTTATTTCTTTTGAACTCTTGCAACGAATTGCAAATATGAGTTCCACATCCGGTATCTAATACCCATGTGTTTGGAGAAATAACATTAAGGTCAATATGTATCATAAAGATTGTACCTGAGGTTTGCCCCGCATCCCTCTTGTTTTTCAACTTCTTGAGATAGGTTGGACAATTCCTTTTCCAATGTCCTATCTCACCACACTCAAAGCATGGATCGTTCGTGGCAACCTTCACCTTCTTTTCTTTTGGTTTCGGTGGTTTCGCTTTAGCCTTTCTTTTCTTTTCCCTTTGAATTGCCCCTTTCATTTGCAACACTTGCCTTGGTGTCGGGGTGATGCCCTTTCTTGTTGCCATCCTCATTGATCGTCAGAATGGATAAAGCCCTTTTACCCATATTGAGCCTTTAGAGGCGATCAATGTGGCTTTTCATCTTAAAGACATAAGAGGAGACCGATTGGGTTTCCTCTATTCGACATGCATGAAGTGCTCGAACCATTTCGAAGTGTTCTACCCTTGCTTATTGTAGGAACATTTCCTTCAATTGGGTAATTATGTCGTACGCTCATGATGTTCAAAATCCTTTGGAATCTCGGGAATCATAGTTCCCAACATGAGACGAGAGACTTGCATACTATCCTTGGTATACTTAATCCAATCGTTATAGGCATTCTCATCTTCCATAAGATGTTTATCGGGAATAGGATCGTTCAACACATAGGATATCCTCTCTTGCTTGAGAATATTTCTCAAGTTTCGATACCAATCCATGAAGTGTTATGATTGAGACGATCCTTTTCAAGGATTGTTCTTGGTGATAGGTTACGGACGGTTTGGGTAATATTTTTAGAGGCAATCTACAAAATTTTACAATGTTCAATTTTAGTATTTTCGATATTATTATATTTTAATCATTAATACCCTTTTATGTCTCATAGACAATTAGTAATTAAAATCTAGAATCCAACGTTACATTTAAATGTCGGTTAGGTGACCTTTGTCCCTTTATTTAAATTAACAAGGTAGTCAACGTTTGACAATTGCAACCCTTTGCAACTTCTAGCCATATGGGATCGGTTAAACATCTTTATGTTTCGTTGGCATGTTTACTCCCATCAACACCTTTGTTCGCCATGCTTCGGTGACCCTAAGTTCATGGTTTCCAAATCAAGTCGTCCAACTTACACACACATGTGAGTTTACACATATAAGTGGTTAGGTGACCTTTATCCCACAAACATGATAACCCCACCTCAAACATACAAGTTCCCTCAAATGTGGTTAGGTGACCTTTATCCCACAAACATGATAACCCCACCTCAAACATACAAGCGGGTTTTCAGGCCTTCTAACCGTCTGGAGTGTAGGTCGTGGAATAGAAAGTCCTTACAATGTCTTAGTATTCAGCAGGCCCTGGTAGTGTGGGGGCAATGGGGATGGTTTTGCTGAACTCATCCTATCACTTTTTGCCCTACCGTTAGGGGTGGTTCCGCGCCCTGATGAGCCAGCCCACAGGTCTGATAATTCTAGGGTGGGCACCAACGTTAAGTAATGTTTACAAAAAGTTGTAGATGACCACTTCACTGCGGTGGTTAAAGTTTTATGTTCTTCGGGGGTGCACCTCTTGGTGAGGATACTACGAAAGCGCTGGTTACTAAACATCATGTCATACCCCTCCGGCTATGCCTGGGTCCTCACTATCGGAGGCACCCCTTATTGTGGATGTTGTACGTCCTTGGATACATTAAATCTTTCCCCAAAGGGTCCTCTTGGGAGAGGGATGGGTTGAGGGCCCAACACATTTTGGATGCTTTTTGTGAAAAGGGTTCGGCGATCGCTTGCGGGGTGCTTAGCGCTATTTCTGAGGTGGCCAACTTTTGCTTGGGTGGGAGGTGCCCTAGGGTCTTGTCAGAGTTTGTTGCTTCTGCACCCCTCAGACCGTTACTTAAACTGGACAACGGTATTAGGCCTATTGTCATGGGTGTAATTTGGAGGAGGTTAGTCTCTAAGGCGACTATGAGGGGGTTGGGAAAGAGATGGCTAAATATCTCAGTGATTTTCAATTTGGGGTGGGTATTCCTAGTTGGGCTGAGGCTGTGCTCCATAGCGCGAACATGTTCTTAATATGTCGAAGACGATCATATTTGGTCCACCACCGGGGTTCAGCAGGGAGACCCCTTGAGGCCTCTTCTCTTTGCCTTAGTTTTGCATCCACTCATTCACCAGATCTGAGAGAGATGCAAGTTACTCTTTCATGGTTGGTCTTAAAGAAAACAGATTTGTCACGAAAAGTGTTATTAGAATGAGAAGAAGTAACTGCCACCCGGAATCCCGATAACATGTTTTAACACTTAAAAAACTTGTTTACCGATTAGAACACCACATAGACATGGCCTTGGAATTAATGTTTCTGATTAATTGTTAAAGATAGTTTTTAAATAAACCATAACGACCTAACAATCCGTTGCACTATACCAATTACCCACCAATTTACCAACCCGCTAACAATGCAAGAAAAATTCAAATACAGTAAAAGTTTACCAAGAATCAACACAAGTAGTCAAGAACTAGTTATAATAATCATCAACAAGGGTTAATCGTGCATAAATAAATAATCATTAATCCAGGCGGAGGTCACCGAGCATTTAGCTGCACAAATTTGTCATCACAGCTTCGGGAATTGATTTGAAACGATCATACATGAAGAAACGGGATGAAAGATGGAAAAATACTGATAAAATCGGCCAAAAACAGCTCCAAAATCGTCAAAAATGGTAAAACAACAAAAGATAAGGTTTCCATTCGATTTGGATCGCTTGTAAACACAATTCAGCGACTTACATCGTCACGCCACGCCACTAAGCCCTTTCTCTCCGTCGCGTGGCACAAGGAAACAAAGAATTGACTTTCGTTGACTTGGCATGGTCACACCACGCGACCATCCTTTCCTTCCCCGTCGCATGGTGCGACGAGGTATGGTTTCTAGCGCCATGTTTTTCTTCTACTTCTAGGTACCGTCAAGCCCGTTTTTCGGCTTAGATGTTCTTTTCACCTCATTTAGATTTCGTTAAAACTGAAAAACCAACAACTTGATAAGCACGGCATACCATACTGATTTAACGTATTTAAACACAAAAAACAGATGCAAAACTATACAAAATACATTTTGTTTTAGCAAACACATCAAAGCTGTATTGCGTACGTGAAATCTACCCCCTCTGGATTGATTAATCTAAGGCATGCGCCCGCTCCTTCGTCATTCGAGGTGCCATCAGTGTAAAGCTTCCCCATTCCATCCTTTTGTTCGAGTGTCTCGTTGTTGCACATATCCTGAAGGTCTGACGTCGACCTTCGTTCCAGGATTTCTGAGACGAAATTGGCCAAAATTTTCACTTTAGATGAGGGTCTCGCCTTGAATACTAAGGTGTGCGCTCCTAGTTCAATTGCACATTTGGCTAATCTAGCTGACAACTCTGCTGGCGCAAGACTTGACTGATAGGGCAATTTGTATATACACTGATTACATGTGCCTGGAAATACCTGCGAAACCGCCTAGAAGCATGGACCAGTGCCAGAACCAACGTTTCCATCATGGGGTATCTGGTTTCTGGGTCAATCAAAACCCTACTAATATAGTAGATGGGAGTTTGCACCTTGTTACGTTCAAGTAATAGTACTACTCCTATTTCCATGACGAAAGCTATTAAATACATTATAAGGGTTCCCCTTCCACGGGTGCTGTAAGCATCGACAATCTAGCCAGGTACGCCTTCATTTGTTGAAAAGCTAACTCGGATTCATCTATCCATTGGAATTGCTCTTTGTTAAGACAATTCATTAGGGTTTTGATAAATGGTATTAACTTATCTGTGTGATTGGCAAGGAACCTGTTGAGGGCCACCAGCCTTCCATTCAGAACTTGGGTTTCTTTTAAGTATTTTGGCGATGGCATTTGTGTGATTGATAGGACTTTTTCGGGATGCACTTGATATCCTTATTTTTTAATGATGACTCCCAAGAACTTTCCTTCTTCTACTCCAAAACAGCACTTACTTGGGTTAAGCTTCATGTTGAAACTTCACAATATGATGAAAGTTTCTTCGATATCTGCCAATATCAGGCCTTCTTCTCGACTTATTATAACCTAATCACCCACATATACTTCCATATTTCTCCCAATTTGACCTTTGAACACCTTGTCCATCAGTCGTTGACATGTTGCGCCCAAGTTTTTAGGCCAAAAGGCATTTTGGTATTGTAGTAGACTCTTGAATCGGTTCAAAAAGCCATCTTATCTTCGTCTTCTACCGCCATTTGAACTTGATGATAACCTTTATACGTGTCGAGGAAACATTTGTACGCAAATGATATGAGTAAATACACATTGAAATCGATTTCGGGTAACAGGTATGCGTCCTTGGGGCATGCAAGATTAAGGTCCTTGAAATCAACGCATATATGCCACGACCCATTCTTCTTTTTTATCAAACTAGACTTGATACCCATGTCTGATACCTGACTTCCTTAATCATACGTCTCTTCTGCGCCACGGGTGTACGTCCTCTGACACGTTGAGTTTATGTTCAGCCATGGCTCGCGGCACGCGATGCATGTCAGAAGGCTGCCATGTAAATACGTCCATGTTTGATCTCCGCAATTGCTTTTGGTGATCACACACGCTCTCCATTAAAGAGGTTCCTAAGGTTACAGTTTGTTCTGTAATTGCTTTAGGTGATCACACACGCTCTCAATTGCTTTACATCCTCCACGATCACGCATTGTTTGGCAGACCATACTATTGCTAACCCTTTCTTTGTTGGGAAATCGAATGCTCTGTGAATTGTTGAGGCAACTATGTTAAAGAGTGCCAAAGACTCGTGACCCAGTATGACGTTGTATATGATATCAGCAGTATGACGGAGAATGTGACCATCTTAGTGCACGATATGACCCCATCGCTGAGGGTGACCAGGAACGTTATTTGGCCCAATGGTTTTACAAGTTCATTGAAAAAATTGGCTATGGGTACATCGTAGTGCTCTAACCTCTGTTGATCCTCTTGATCCAATTGTTTGAAACATTGCTCGTACATGACATCGGAGTTGCTCCCACCATCCACAAAAATACATTTTGATTGATAATGTCCCAGCTTAGCTGAGATTACAATTGATCCCATGCTTGATAGACCACCAAGCACCGAGGGAAACACCACTTGTTGTTCCCGCCAAGCTTATGATGGCCTTCATAATTTATTTTGTTTTTGTTGGGATTGAACTCTACCAGAGGAACAGATAATAAAAGCCAAAACTGGGTCAGAGCAGTGGATCCAGAATAAGCAGATGTTACATACAAGTCTCTCCCCTTGATAGTGATTTCAACATCTGCTGACCTCCTATCTACTGATCGTACAAACTGCTGACCCACAACTGTTGTTCAAGTAAAAGACCTGATGAAAGACTAAAGCTCTGCTGTTCAATCTACAGCCTTGGTTCAAGCACTGATGATCCGGACAAGTACTGCTGGGTTCACAGCAGTGGAGGGATGCAGCAGTTGTTTATTCTGTCTTTATGTAATATAATGTAATAGCAGTAGTTAGCATAGCAGTGTTTGTATTGATCAGAGGTTAGAGTTTGTTAGGAGGTTAGATGTCACTTTCATGGTGACGTCAGCTTAGATGCTCAGTAGTTTGCTAGTGCCTATAAATAGAACAGTGCTCTGTACTGTTCTATTAGCTCTTTGCAAAACCGTCTTCTCTGCACGAACAAACACTGAGCTCTGGCTGAGGGGGAGTTTGTATTAAACATTGCATTGTAATCGTTGTTGAAATTAAATTCAATCTTTCGGTTCATTGTGAAAAGTGTTTGACAAAAGCAATACTCTGGTTTGATTGTATGCAAAGTTTGTTTCCATCTTAATTCCGCTGCACAACTCATCCATCTTCATTCTAATTCAAACGAAAAATACAATCAAAACCAAACTCAGATCCAACAATTGGTATCAGAGCCTGGATAGTCAAATTTGATTTAACAATCATTTTGACATAAATAGTTCAGCTCAAAATCATTGATATCGATAGTTTGTTCGTTTTTGTTGAAAAACAGAGCAAGGTTTAATCACCATTAAAGTTGATTAATCAGTGCCTGTAAAACAACCAGGATGACGTCATAATCACAAGATGATAAGAATAATGTTGGCTCGCTTTTTAAACCACCCATGCTTAAACGTAATGAATACAACATCTAGGAGAGACGGATGGGTCACATCCTTGCTCAACAGAACACTGGATGTTGGAGGTCTGTTGTTTTAGGTCCCCATGTTCCTATGGTGCCAAGTGCTAAGGATCCAAAGAAGTTCGTACCAAAACCTTATGAAAACTATACTGAAACTGATTTTCAAAAGTTCAAACTCGATGCCAAAGCATTTAGCATCATAGCATCTGCATTACCAAATGAGATCTATGCTGGACTGTTACATTGTAACAGTGCTAAGGAGTTATGGGATGCGTTGAAGGAACAGTTTGGGGGGACTGAAGAGGTTATTGAAAACAATAGGGAAATTCTGAATCAACAGTATGAAACCTTCTGTCACATTAAGGGTGAATCATTGACCCAACAGTTTAAACGTTTTAGTTGTCTCATCAGTGAGCTAAGGCTTTTTAAGGTTGAATTTCCAAAATCAACACAAAATAGCAGGTTTCTTAGATCGCTACCTGATAAATGGGACACAATTGCATTTGTAACTAGAAACTCTGTTGAGTTCAAAGATCTGACCCTGACCCAACTTCATGGTAGACTCCTGACCTATGAAATGGAGTTGAACCGGAAAAAGAAGTTGCAAGAGTCTGGAAAAGTTACTGATGATTACTCATTCGGTAGCACAGCTCTTCTTGGTCAGGAAGAATCTGGTAGCAGTGGTAAGGAACAGGGTTATGATCATTTCATTGATATAACAGCTGGTGGAAACTTTACAAACCCTGATCCTCACTCTGCAAATTATGCTTTTACTGCAAACAGTGAAAACCAGATGTCAGATAATTTGTGCTTTGAACTCAATGATTTGCAACATTTTGATCCCACTGACTTAGAAGAGATGGACATTTTGCATCAGTTGGCTTTGCTTAGTGTAAGAACAAGCAAATTCTATAAAAGAACAGGGAGAAAATTCCCAGGTTTACATGGGAATCTAAGGGTTGGGTTGGATAAATCGAAAATCAAGTGTTACAAGTGCAATAGGCTAGGTCATTTCGCTAGGGAATGCAGGAGTCAAACTACTGGTCCTATAATCACTCATCCTAACTCAAATCCTAGACCTCAAAATCAAAGCACTGTGCACTATACCCAATATACCCCTGCAGCTCATGTTAATACTGCTCATTATGCAGCTGCCCCTGTGCCTGTGCATTATGTCCAAACTACTGTTCCACAGATTCAGTATGTTCAAACCCCTGTCCCCCAGGCACAAGTGCAACCTGTTGCACCTCAAACAGCTGCTCCAGCAGTGGTACAACCAGATCAGCAAAGCTTTTTCACTCAAGGCTTTGTTGACTGGAGCAGCATGCCTGATGAGCTTGGTGATGAAAATTTTGCACTCTATGCTTTTTTATGAACCTTCTAATGATGAATTCTATTTGATGGCATTAGAGTCAATACCAGAGGGGATTGAAACTGAAGGTGAACAGCTAAGTGATGAAACAGTGGATGAGGTGACTGAAGCAGTTGTTAATGCAGTTGCTGGTGAATTGCTGCTGGGAGAAAATTCAGAAACCCTGATTGAACCATTGACAGACCCCTGGTCCAAAGAGGACAAAGAAGAAGGGAAGAAAAGAGAGCAGGTGAGAAGGAAGTTAGAGCTGATGATGAAGAAAATCATCAATGTGATTGTGCAATGATGGCTGCTGCCAAGGGAGCTTCTGCCTGCTTAGATAGCCTTTGGTATGTTAATAGTGGAGGCTCCAGGCACATGACTGGATGTAAAGACCTACTCAAAGATTTCAAAATTCATGGAGGGGGTGATATATCCTTTGGGAATAACAGTAAAGGGAAAGTTCTGGGGTCTGGTACAATACAGTCTGGCAATGTAAAATTTGAAAATGTCAATCTGATAGACAGTCTGAAATACAACCTCCTGAGTGTTTCACAAATGAGTGACAAGGGGTATGGATCATTCTTCACAAAGGAATGTTGTAGGATTGTTGGACCAGAAATGGTCAAAAAGATTGAAGCAATAATAAACACTGGTCAAACAAAACTTGTTGCTCAAAGAAGTGGCAATGTTTATGTTGTTGATATGTCAAAAAAGTGTCCCAGAGCTGATGCCTGTCTGTTCTCAGCTGCCTCTAACAAAGAGACAGAACTTTGGCACAGAAGACTGGGGCACACAAATCTTAAGACAATCACTGAAATTTCAAAAAATGGTTTGGTAAGAGGCCTACCACAAAAATTGTTTTCTTGTCCTGAACATTGCATTTCCTGTTTAAAAGGAAAACAACATAAAAGTTCTTATAAGTCCATTGAAGAGTCCAAAACAACCCAGTGTTTGCAAATGCTGCACATGGATTTGCTTGGCCCAGTTCAAGTCATGAGTCTCAAGAAGAAAAGATATTGTTTAGTTATTGTTGATGACTTCTCTAGGTTTACATGGACTTTATTTTTACACTCAAAAGATGAGACTGCAGGCATTTTGCAAGACTTTGTGACACAGGTTGAAAAGCAATTTGACCTTCCAGTAAAAGTCTTCAGGAGTGACAATGGCACAGAATTTAAAAATAAGGAGTTGGATGCCTTCTGTGTGAAGAAAGGGATTGTAAGGCAGTACAACATCCCTAGAACACCAGAGCAAAATGGGGTAGTGGAAAGAAAGAACAGGACTTTGATTGAGGCTGCCAGAACCATGCTTGCTGATTCAGGTTTGCCATTAACTTTTTGGGCAGAGGCATTAAATACTGCTTGCTATGTCCAAAACAGAGTTTTAATAAACCCCAGGCACAAAAAGACTGCTTATGAAATTATGTATAAAATCAAACCACTGATCTCATACTTCAAGGTGTTTGGCTGCCCATGCTTTATTTTGAACTTAAAAGATTCCATTTAAAAATTTGCAGCCAAAATTGATTGTGGTTATCATCTGGGATACTCAACCACTACCAAGGCCTACAAAGTGTTTAATACACGGACCAAGGCAGTGGAGGAGACTTTGAATGTAAAGTTCAATGAACTTTCATCAATGAAAATCCCAGCAAATCCTGCAGATCTATTTGATCTTGATAAATTCACTTTTGAAAATACTGCTGTCAAGACTAACAGTGCAGGTCCATCAGAGGATTCAACACCAGACTATGGGTATGAAATTATCATCCCTCAAAGGTCTGCCAAAATGGGAAGAGCATCAGATGTTCAAAACAGCTGTCAAAGCTCAACCACTGCTACCTCAACAGTTGTTGACCAAAGTAGCCCTTCAACCACTGCTTCAACATCCTCAAACACTGCTGACAAAAGTCCCCAAACAGTGGATAAAAGTCAGCCTGTGTCCACTTCATTACCCCCCATTCCACCACCTTTTGAAGCCATTGCTGGATCATCAAAGTCCCCAGCAGTGGTTAGCTCAGATGATACACATTTGCAGCCTTCACCAACAAATGCCATCATTCCATACCAAGGAGATTTAATCTACTTGAGATCTCATCCAGCTGACCAAATCATTGGCAACATCAATGAAGGGGTGCTCACAAGAAGCCAAACCCAAAACATTTGTCTTTTTGCTGGTTTTCTATCACTCCATCAGCCAGTTAAGTACCAAGAGGCACTGAAAGACAACAGCTGGGTAGAAGCCATGCAAGAGGAGCTCCAACAGTTTAAAAGACAACAAGTATAGGAGCTTGTACCACTGCCAGAAGAGGTTAGCCCCATTGGCACAAAGTGGGTCTTCAAAAACAAAACTGATGAAAGGGGTATTGTTGTCAAGAATAAACCCAGGCTTGTGGTTCAAGGTTACAAACAGGAAGAGGGGATTGACTATGATGAAACTTTTGCCCCTGTAGCAAGATTGGAAGCTATAAGACTGTTCCTGGCCTTTGCTGTCAACCACAACATGAAGGTGTTTCAAATGGATATCAAAAGTCTTTCCTCTATGGTACAATTCAAGAAGAGGTGTATGTGTGTCAACCTCCAGGTTTTGAGGATCCATTTTATCCAGATCATGTCTACAGGCTGAAGAAAGCCCTGTATGGCCTGAAACAAGCACCAAGGGCCTGGTATGAAACTCTTTCCACCTTTCTACTCTCAAATGGTTTCAAAAGAGGTACCATTGATAAAACACTGTTTCTAAAATGGAGAGGAAAGGATTTAATGATTGTCCAAATTTATGTGGATGACATTATTTTTGGAAGCACATGCAACAAAATGTGTGAAGAGTTTAGGGAACTCATGACAGCTGAGTTTGAAATAAGTGCAATGGGTGAGCTGCAATGCTTTCTTGGTCTCCAAGTTCAGCAAATGCAAAATGGTACTTTCATTCATCAAAGCAAATATGCAAAAGAACTTTTAAACAAATTTGATATGAATGATTGTAAACCATGCAGCACACCCATGGCAACAAATAAGCTTGTCATGTCTGATGAAAAGGATGAGCTGATTGACCAAACTCTATATAGAAGCATGATTGGGTCTTTGTTGTACCTAACTGCATCAAGGCCAGACATCATGTTTGCAACATGTGTTTGTGCAAGAAGTCAATCAGCCCCTAGAAAATCCATTCTTATTGCTGTAAAAAGGATATTCAGATACATAAAAAGTGCTCCCACACTTAGTATCTGGTATCCAGCTAATGGGAATATCAAGCTTTCAGGATTTTCAGACAGTGACTTTGCTGGATGTAACACAACAAGGAAGTCCACATCAGGAGGGTGCCAGTTTCTAGGTGATTGCTTAGTTTCATGGCAAAGCAAAAAGCAAGCAACTGTTTCAACATCCACTGCTGAAGCTGAATACATTGCTGCTGCAAGCTGTACAGCCCAACTCCTGTGGCTTCAAAATCAGTTACTGGATTTTGGTATCACTGCCTTAAAGACACCACTCATGTTGGATAGCCAGGCAGCAGAAAATATCATCAAAAATCCAGTTTCCCATTCAACCACCAAACACATCGACATCAGACATCACTTTGTGAGAGATTGCTATGAAAAAGGTTTGATTTCTCTGCATCATGTTCCAACTAAAGACCAGCTGGCAGATGTGCTCACAAAAACACTAGATACAACCACTTTTGAAAGCTTGGTCTCTAGGATTGGCATGCTGAACATGGAATAACAAGCAAAATCTTGTTTTTCTATGAATAAAAGCATTAAAATGTTTTCAGAAAATCAAAAATCCATCCTTAAAATTAGCTAAAAATGAAGTTTTCATTAAAATCCTTAAAAGTCTGCCATAACTACTGTTTGTTCAAAAGTCTGCTCTAATTCAAAGTCTCTCCACTGCTAAAAGCCATCCTCTGTCTTCTCATTTCCTTGATAAACTTTGTTGTTCAAAAGCAGTGCACTAATATGCTATCCACTGATAGTGAAAATCATCTACTGCTTCCATTTTACCGTTGTAACCACTGCCTTAATCAGTAACTTTCATAAAAAGTACTGTCCTTCATTTCATCAGAGTTTGGCATGTGGGCAGTACATAGTGGTCAGACCTTTTGTAACCGCTGCCACGTCAGCCTTCACTTTTTCCTCTATAAAACCCCCACTTCACATCAAAAACAGGGTTTTACTGTCGAATTGAATTCTCAAAAATTCTCTTTTCAAAACAGTTTTTCTTCAAATTCCTTCCCAATTCTCTTCGATCATCATCTCCAAAATGACAAAATCGAAGTCATCTGCAAAACCCATTTCCAAATCAACGTCTAAACAAGCCTCTCAAAAGGCAACACCCACCGAAATTCCACACAAACCATCTCACAATCTTCTGGGTTTACTCACAAAACCTGGCACCACAGAAATTTTCGATTCCATCATTGATACCATCTCCGCATCAAAGTACAAAACTTTGTTGACAGCGGATGCACCAATTTACTTGACAACCCAAAGAGAGTTTTGGAAGAATGCAACCCTTGAAAAACAAGGAGACACCGTAATAGCCATCAACTCTTCCCTGAAGGGTAAAGCCGTCAGGATTACAACACAATTCATCTCAGAAGTCTTTCAACTCGACGATCAGGAAGGTACAATTTCTTTCCCTTAAAACGAGTTAAAAATGATTTTCTGGAAAGAGGGTATAATGCAGAAGTAAAAAAGGATACCTTACAAAAAGGTTACTTCCCTTCTGCTACAAGGTTTTTATTTCATACCCTTCTAATGTGTGTTTCAAACAAAACCACTGCTTTTAATGAAATACCATTAAAAATTCAAAATCTGGGATATGCTATTCTTCAAGAAGAAAATTTTAATTATTCCCAGGAAATTTTTAATGATCTGGTTAAAAATGTTGAAACAAAATCATTCTTACTGTTTCCAAGATTTCTAAGCTATTACTTTGAAAAGAAATTCAGTAAGGATGATATTGTTGCAATAAACCAAGGTGACTCTTTACAAATGCACAGCTTAACTGCTGAAACTTTTACAAGAATGTCAACACCTTGCAAAACACAAGCAGAGATGCCTGAGCAGAATTTAGCAGCTACCACTGCTCCTCAGGTATCTGCTGTTGAGCCCACTGCTCAAGGTGATCAAGGTAGCAAAACAACTACTTTGAAAGCCACACCTACAATCACCAAAAAGCCAACAAAAAGAAAATCTAAAAAACCCCCCAAACCCATCAAAAAGGCAACTCTGGAGGAAGAGATACCAGAGCTACTGCCAGTGACAACACAAAAGTCACAAGAAACCACTGCTGCTACTTCCTCACAGCAGTTGGTACAAATATCTCAACCCATAACCGAAACTCCTCCTGCTTCTTCTCAAAAAGAACAGGTTGTACAAATAGGGACTCCACATCATGATGCTCTGGAAACACTCATTTCCATCATCCACAACCCAATGCCCGGGGCAAATTCTCTTTCTACATCAAACATCACATCCACAATTCCCCCACCAACTAAACTTCTGTTGGATGCAATCGATTTGAACCAGGCACTAACCAGTCCTTCTCAATCACCTATTAATGAGAATATACCTCAACAAATGACTGGGTCTGATGTATCAATCCTTGCTAACCCACCAACACAACCTGAGGAGGTTACACCCCTTGAGTTACAAGTAACTCTTGGTGGTATTCCAAGTGAAGCAGCCACTACAAATGTTGAACCTACTGGTTTACATTTGGACAGTGGTTACATCAATAAGTCTTCCTTGGAGGCAATTCCTTACATAGCACCTCTGCCAACCACCAGTGGATTTATTTTTACCACTGGTAACATCAAAAGGTTGTCAAGTGTTGAAGGAAGAAGACCCCAGTACCAAGAAAAGGGGGCATCAGTGGTTAATGTTTGGAGTACACTCCCTACCTCAACCACTGATAAAACCACTTCTAGTGGGAAATCAGATGATCCCATTAAATTGGGTGATGGTTTAAAATATTTGGAATTGACGGAACGTGTTGATAAACTGGATACTTCAGTTGCAGATATCAAAGAAATGTTGCAACAGTTGTTGACAGTACAAAAGATGCAATCCACTGCTGTTCCACCTCAAGCACCTGCTCCACCACAAGCATCTTCTACAAATGAGCTCTGGAACCTTTTCCAACCTTTTCTCCAACAACAAAAAGAAATGGCAGATCAGCAACATGAAATACATGTTCAAAAGCTGAGAAACATCATGGAGTCTAGGTTCAAGAACACTCAAGCAGACATTAAGCAAATAAAGGCCCATTTATTGGAAACCACTGGCACTGCTCCTCCAACAGTTCTTTTCATTTTATCAACTTCCCCCAGATAATGCCAAAAAGGGGGAGAAAATTCAGGAGTGGAAGAAGAAGGGAATAGATGATGGTCTTTACATTGAACCAAAAAAGGATGCTATGACCAGAAAAATTCCCTTGCCAGATGGTAGCAAAAAGGTTGATGCTACCCAAGAAGCACTTGATGAAGGAGTAGCAAGTGTAAAAAGGGATAGAGTGGCAAAGGATATTTCAAGGTGGAATGAGGAGAAAAGAGCTTTCATGGAGCTGTATGCGCAGGGTTGTTCTGGGTCAAAGGATACTAAAAATCCTAAGCCAAAAAGGAAACCTAAGTCCATCCCATCCAGAATTCCAAATCATATTCCAAAACCATCATCCAAAAGCCATCAGCATCAAACCTCCACCCAAACAACTGTTGTAACTCCTGCTGTATCAACTACTGCTGGCACTTCAGAGGTTTCAACATCTGTTATCACTTCAACACACACCACTTCAACACACACCACAACCACTGCTTTAACATCACCATCATCACCACCAAAATCAAACTCACCACCATCACTTCCTGCCAAAAAGCAGAAGACAACAGATGTTACAACATCTGTTGTAATGACAACAGTGGTTGAAGCACCAGTTGTTTCAACAGCTGTTAGTCAATCACAAACCACTGCCACTCAAACTACTTCCACTGTTCCATCCAAAGCATCATCAGTCCCTCCTCAAACAAAAAGGAGAAGGCTAATCCTAAAAGATGATGACACATCTCCACCACCAACATCTTCAAAATCTCTGTCACTTGTCACAATTCCAAATCCCATGCCTTTCTCTTCAGCTCAAATTCTAAAGCCATTACCTCCTGCTGGTGTCTCATTTCCTCTGGAACTCATTGCAGTTAGGGAAGAAATCAAATCCTTTTACTATGAGGATGACCCAGCTAAAAGGAGTTTGCCATCAGTTGAAGGATATCCCAGGCCTAACAATATTGAAGAATATTTGAAACTCAAGGCCAAGCAAGCAGAGGATATCTCAATCAAAAATAAACAAGGGAAATCTGATAGAGAATTTCAGCAAAACTATCAGTTTCTACTCACACAGGTCAGAGCTATGGAGCAATTTGCCAAAAATGTATGTCAGCAAATCTCAGAAAGGGTAGATGAGTCCTTGAGAAAAGACTACATTGAGAACATCATGACCTACAAGAAATACAAGGGGGAGAAACACATGTACAAAAACTGGACCATTCCTGAGCTTGAAAAAGAGGCAGCCAGGATTCAAGAAATGATTAAAAATAAGGTCAAGCAGACTCCTCCTGAAAATTCAAACAATTTGAAGCTGATAAGATCTTAGAGTTAAAGAGAATGAAAGAGGAGCTGATAGCAGCTAATTATGGGTCAAAGAATTCTGTGACAAAGTGAGGAGAAGATAGGGTCAGGGCTACCTACAAAAAGTTGGAGGAACTTAGAAAGAAAGATCCAACAGTTCCACAAAATCCTGACTACTCCAAAGCAGAGGTCTCAAAAAGACCACCAAAACTTCAAGTCAAAAGAACCACTGCTCCAGCTGGTGCTGCCATCTACAAAAGAAGGAGTCAAAACCAGTCAGGTGCTGAAACAGTTCAAGATCTAAAAGCTGGAAATGCTGTTGTAAAAGAGGGCATTAGATTAATGATGAAAGAAGATCTTGAATTGGAATAATCTGCAAGTACTGCTCAGCCAGTCATGAATAGGCCAGCATCTCCAAACTCCTCTTCAAATAAAAATCTCCCAAGAAACCCATCAGGCTCAAAAGTACTAAAGTGGGAAACTAACAAACAGACCCATGTACTGACTATGTTCAGGTCTGATGGAGAAGTGAAGAAAATATCAAGGAAACAAGCACTTGGCCTAAGTCTTGAAGATTTGCAGGATCTCCTTGATCTTCCACTTAGCAGGGATGATGATGATACAGATGCCTTAACCTTTGAACTACAACTTAAAGGGCAAATAAGGGAACTGTTGATGAGGCAATAAAGTTCCACAATAATGAAGAGTTTTGGCATTATCTGTTCCAGGGGGAGATTGTTGGGATTGAACCCTACTAGAGGAACAGATAATAAAAGCCAAAACTGGGTCAGAGCAGTGGATCCAGAATAAGCAGATGTTACATACAAGTCTCTCCCCTTGATAGTGATTTCAACATCTGCTGACCTCCTATCTACTGATCGTACAAACTGCTGACCCACAACTGTTGTTCAAGTAAAAGACCTGATGAAAGACTAAAGCTCTGCTGTTCAATCTACTGCCTTGGTTCAAGCACTGATGATCCGGACAAGTACTGCTGGGTTCACAGCAGTGGAGGGATGCAGCAGTTGTTTATTCTGTCTTTATGTAATATAATGTAATAGCAGTAGTTAGCATAGCAGTGTTTGTATTGATCAGAGGTTAGAGTTTGTTAGGAGGTTAGATGTCACTTTCATGGTGACGTCAGCTTAGATGCTCAGTAGTTTGCTAGTGCCTATAAATAGAACAGTGCTCTGTACTGTTCTATTAGCTCTTTGCAAAACCGTCTTCTCTGCACGAACAAACACTGAGCTCTGGCTGAGGGGGAGTTTGTATTAAACATTGCATTGTAATCGTTGTTGAAATTAAATTCAATCTTTCGGTTCATTGTGAAAAGTGTTTGATAAAAGCAATACTCTCGTTTGATTGTATGCAAAGTTTGTTTCCATCTTAATTCCGCTGCACAACTCATCCATCTTCATTCTAATTCAAACGAAAAATACAATCAAAACCAAACTCAGATCCAACAGTTTTTTATATCTTGCACTTATCATGTGTAATAGTTTTGTCTTTTTTACAAGTTGGGTGGGTGCATTTACATCTATTGATTGTGGGTCGTTGATAATTTACTTTACGAGGTGAGACAACTTTTCGGATTTTACGGTGCACTCTAGCTGTTTCTTCAACTGAAAAGAATCGTCCATGTCATGACCTATATCTTTGTGATACGCGTAGTACTTCTTTTCATCCCGCTTGGTTCCTGCTCGCATTGGGTACAACGCGGGTAATTATAACTTTTCATTCATGAGTACTTCCAACAGCATTTTGATGAGTTGTGTGAAGACTCTTTCTTGTGCTCATTCCTGCTTGAGTCGCGCATGCGATTATTATAAGAACTTCTCCATCTGTTGGTGCACTACATCTGTCGACTTCGTCTTGTATCGAGTCTTAGACTAGTTAGAATAGATCAGGGCACATAGAACGAGAAAATGTAATAGATTTAGTGAAGATTTCGCTTGAACAATAGTTTAAGTTGAAGGTTTCGCTTGAAGCAGCTCAAGCGAAATCGTTTCATCAGATTTCGCTTGAGACATGCTGATGTCCATCCCAAGCGAAATCTCAAAGTCTATATATAGGGATTCAGTGTCAAGCGAAATCATGAGATAATTAGAGAAGATTTCCATACCGAGGTGTTGCCGGTGTGAGAACTAATTGTAATTGCTTTCATATCAATATAATTCAGTGTTAAAGTGAAGTTTCAGCTGTGTTTAAGTCAAATACTTGTTTTCCGCACCTGTATTTGATGGAATTCGTCTGAACCGACTCATTTAGGTCGTGATCACGATCCTTACAATTGGTATCAGAGCCTGGAGGAGGAGTTCTGCAATATTCAGTCGAAATTCATCTCATATTCTTACTTCTACATCTTCTTTCATCAGTTCAGAAATTTTACACGGTCAAAAACTATTCAATTTCTCACGGATTGTTTAAAAGTACTAGATAACAAACCCTTGAAAGTTTCACAGCAAAATTCGACTTAAAAGTGATCAAAATCGACATTTGAATGGAGTTCGCTTGAACAGTTCAGTATTATTGGACGATTTCGCTTGAAATTTCAAGCGACACTTAACATTTCGCTTCAAACAGAGTTCATTTTCGCTTCAAGATTTTCGCTTCAAGGTGTTCGCTTCATTCAGGATCGCTTCAAAGTATTTCGCTTCAAGAACTTCGCTTGAGAGTTGTTCAGTTTGTCTATTTCGCTTGAAGGGTACCGCTTGAAAGATAGTATTTCGCTTGAAAGTGTCTGAAACATGGACAACGATTTCCATAACGCTTTTGCAACATCGTCCAGTTCATCTTCCATTGCTCAGAACATGAATTCTGAAAATGAAATGGGGACTACTCAGAAACCCCCGAAGCTAATGGGAATTGAAGAATACTACGGATGGAAAGATAGATTCGAAAACTGGGTGCAGGCAAATCATTTGAGATCATGGGAATGTATTTTAACAAAGTATGCTCTACCATTAACCGAAATGCAGACTGAAAAACAGCTTTCAGATTTTAGTAAGGAAGAACGGGAAATATACCGAGCTGAAAAAATGATGATCAGTTTACTTCAACAGGCCATCAAAGAAGACATCTTCATACTACTTCAACATGACAAAACATCACAATCAATATGGGATGCTCTAAAAATCAAGGTTGAAGGCAGTACTAGTATGATTAAAAGCAAGAAGGCATTGCTTAAAAAGGAATTTGATTTGTTCACAAGTTTGCCCGGAGAAGATACGAAGAAACTCATTGAACGATATTGTCATTTAGTGAGAACAATGTCAATGATGAACATTAAAAAGGAAAATGATGAATGGGTGGATAAACTTGCTGATGCATTACCTCAGAAAGAGTGGGGAACTTATTTGATGATACTGAAGAATACTGGAGTTTATGATAGATTGTCGATCTCTCAGTTCATTGAAAAGATTGAAAGTCAGGATTTAGAACAGCAGAAGATTGCAAGGATGAATAATCCAAGTGGTCAACAAGATGTAAAGATGTATTACAAAGGTAGTGTTCCGACTTCAGAAGCTGAGAGAAGTCCGAAAATTCAGACTGCTTATAGTGTTGGAGATTCTACAGAAAAGACTGATCAAAACTCAAACAAAAGCAACAGTGGTTTTTCATTGTATCCGAGTGTTAATCCGAAAAGCTCATCAGAAAGTTTTCAATCTCAAAGCACAAAGATGGGAAATGGTTGTGTGATTCAATGCAACATAGCTTTAAATCTTCCAGAAGGTCAAAGTTTTTCTGAAGACATTGCGAAAGATCATATGGCATTACTTGGTTCCGTGCTTATCTCATATGAAGGTTTAGTGGCTGGTCGAATTGGAAATCCTATGCTTACTAAAGAGGATTACGACCAAATAGATGCTGAAGAGATGGAACTAATGGATATTAAATGGTGTCTTGCAAGTGTTCTTAGACGTGCTGAAAAGTTCAAGACAATTACTGGGAGAAATGATTTTCTTGATGCTTGTGTTTCTACTTTAGGTTTTGATAAATCTAAAGTTACTTGTTTCAGGTGCAGGGAAAAAGGTCATTTTAAACGGGAGTGCAAGAACAAAGAAGTTAGTGGTGCTCAGAATCCATTTGGAAAAGACGATTACTATCGGAAAGCCATTTATCAGCAGGTTGGTCAATCACAAGATTCACAGACAGCTCATGGTAGAAAGATTGAGGATTCAAAGAGAGGATGTTTGGTAGATTTCAACTGGAAAAATTATATCTCTTCTGATAACAAAGCATGCATAGTTGATCAAGATGATGAAAAACTACCAGAAGGCTTCAGCTGGGATATGTTTGTTGATGAAAAGGGTGATTTTAAAGCTTTCATTGCCAAGATTGTCCGAGAGCCAGATTTGTTTGCTACTTGGATGAGATCTATTGGAGAGAATGTGAAAAGTGAAGACGAAAAGTCTGTGTCAACAGATGAAGAGGTAGATAGTACTGATAAATTTTCAGAAAGATCTGGAGAAATTTCAGAAAGTGCTGATGCTGAATTTCTAAGCACTGATGAGAGTGTGCAGAATGATATTACTTCAGAAAAAGAAGTTGTTTTTGATCAAACACCATCTGATTCTAGTGTATCAGATGCTGATTCTGAAAAATTTGTAGAGTTTGATCAAACACCAATGGAGAGTAGCAGTGATGATGAGGAAGAAAAACATATTAATATTGCTAAAAATCATCTTTCTCCTGAAAGTTTTCATTTCTATTTTGCAGATCGCATGGAGAAACTGAAGGAGAAACAGGCTGCAAAAGAACAACAACAAGATGTGAAGGTTGAAACTGTTATTTAAACTGAAGAAGTTAAAATTGTGGGTAATGAAAAGGTGACTGAAACTAAGAAGGTAACTGGTGAAGAAAAAGTCATTGAAGTGGTAAAGACAATCGAGATTGAGAAGATTGTTGAAGTTGAAAAGCCTTGCAAGAAATGCTTGGAAACTTGCAAGAAGTGTGAAGAAAAAGATGTGACGTTGTTTGATCGGGAAAGATTGATAGAAAAGTTATTATCTGACATCAGCTATGTGAAAGAATCGTATAGCGTGTTGAACAGAACTGTGACAGGTCTTCAAACAACAAATTCTGAAAGAGAAAAAGCTTTAACAATGACGAATTCTACGTTAATGGCAAAGCAAAAGGCAATTAATCATTACATCGAAGAAAATGCTAATCTAAAGCAAGAGTTGGAAAAAGAAAAGATCGAGAATGAAAGGATCAGAAGGTTATTACTGAGTTATTCTTGTTCTGATTACGTCATTGATCGAGTTTATCCTACTGTTGCAGGTTTTGAAGCATTTCAGGATGAAAAGACAAAGAATGAGACTGGTAAGAAATCGACTGTTAAATACAACAAGTGTCCACCTCCTATCTGGGAAGGGTATTCTCCTAGAAAACCAAATGAGGAGCAAGTCGAAAAAGTAGTCAATATAAAGTTAAAATCCGAGACAACTGACGTTTTACCAGATAACATTGACATCACGTTTACCTCGTCTGATACTGATCATGAGTCTGAGTTAATCAAAAAGGTGGTCGATCAGGTGTTGGATACTGAGGAGATGTCTGAGTCAAAGTTTGAGTCTGGGGGTTCAAGTTCGTCAGTTAACAGTTCAAAATCATCGGAAAAACGGTCTTACAGTAAAGAATTTTTGTTATCAAAGACAAATTTGGATGATGAAACATTTGAAGTTGTATATACTTTAAATGATTCGGACAAATTATACTCTGACAAAGAGTTTCCGATTAAAAGTGTTCGTTTTGACATGATCAAAAAGGTTTTCAAAATGACGGAAATTAATTTTTCTGAAATTAAAGATCTAAAATCTACTGAAAAACCTAAAAAATACACTTCTAGAGTTCAACAAAGGTTAAACAAGAAAAAAGGGAAAAAGAATTATAATTCTGATTCTAGTTTTCAAAAGAAAACAAATCAAAATTGTAGTTACAAAAAGAAAGGTCTTGGTTTTACTCCACCTGAAAATTGTAAAAATGAAAAATATGTTAGAGATTTTAAATCAAAAATGACATATGTTGCAGGAAAAAGCTATGAAGAGGAGACAAATAGCTTATTTTGGAGAAAATCAAATCAAGAGTTCCTTGCTGAAAGGAAAAGGACAGGAACTGGAGTTTTTCAACCAAAAGACACAAGAACTTGTTTTCAATGTCAAGTTGTTGGACACATCGCTCACAATTGTCCAAACAAAGTCAACAGAAAACAGGGAGTATCTGAAAAACTTAAAGAAAAAGTGGTTGAAAAGAATGTTTTACCAACTACAAACTTCAAAATTTTTGAAAATTCAAAGAATGAAGTTGGTGAAAGTTCTAAAAGTTTATACAAAAAGAAGGCAAAAGACAACCAAAAATGGATTGTTAAAAAATCAAATGAAAAATCTGGCAATGAATCTGATTCCACAAAATCATAGGAGTCACAAGATGAGATCAAAGATTTGATGAATGATGTTGATATTAAATCATTGAGTGTGGAAGAGATTAAACAAATGGTTGATAAAGTTGAAAGCTCAGATTTTGATATTGAAAAAACATTCAATGAAAATGTTAAGAAAATTTTCAAGAAAATGCTTGATGGGAAAGTAAAGGGGGTTAAAGATTTTTATGCAACTAAAAAGGCAACTTACAACCCTACTGCACAAGAATTGGAAGCCACCAAGTCAAAGAAGACTTGGGTGGAAGTTTGCTTTCCTTAAAGTCTTAGGACTTGCCGGAGATCCCAAGTTTATATCGTGGATCAGGAATCGGCATTTTTCTAATATTTGAAATTTTTAGTTGAAAATTTTTGATAGTGTTTGGATGTTTACAGGTTGTATGACTACGCCGGAGCTTCCAGGTTGGTAAGTGAGAAGCAGGAATCGGCATTTTGATTGGTAAAATGGTGATGTAGACGTAACATTCCTACAAGTGGTATTGTGTTCTACATGTGGTAATTTTTATAATTGATATAGATGGTGCGTACATGCAAGTGGTAAATCAGGGACATTAATTTGTACTTGATCTGCTACAAGTGGTTAAGAATAGACAACGTGATGAACCACACCCCGAATCTACAAATGATCATATTATCAAAACTTATTTTCCGGAAAAATCATTTTGATTAAAACAAACTTAAGTGTTTTGAAATCTAAATGAGAAAATAGTTTTGTGATAGGGGAAGTTCTGATTGTTTATGTCAAGTGAATGGCGATTTGATGCGATTCGATATCAGTTGTCATTTTATTGTACAGTTTATTTTCAAATTTCCTAAAATGTGTTTGCATTTTAGGGGGAGTAAAAATTTTCAGAAAATCCAAAAACATTTGAAAATTTGAAAAAGCCAAAAACATGATAAAATTAAAAAAATGAGTTTTTGTTGCAAATAGAGGAAATGATAGTACATCAGTGGACTATCACAACATGCTAAAGAAATGTAAGGAAAAATGTGATAAATAATCTTACTGTGGATATGTCAGTAGTTTTTTGCACATTTAGTAGATTGTGACGAGATATAAACAAAAATTTCAAACTTGCTTGTTCTGTGGGTTAACACAAACTTGGATATATAGGTAATCCCTGAAATCTTGTTTGAAAGGTCCCTTATTCTGAGATACTAGGTCTTTATACTCAGTGATATCTGGGGTATTATCTCGGGACTTCTGATTTTGCGGAAGCAATGGCCTAGTCCCCGGAGAATACTTTACATTTGCTTGAAATATAGCTCACCCTCAGCTAAAAATGATGAAACATTGAAAAATGCTAATCATGGCTGTTGAAACAAAAGATCCTCTAAAGGGGACACACCAAAAGTCGAAGCCGTCATCTCTCTGCGTATACGGGAGTATCGACCTGAGCTCTCACGGCCCTCGTACTATAATTTATTCCCCTGACAGATATCATCTGTGGTATACTCACCTGTAAGACTGAATATTGGGATCTGGATACGGGAGTATATTCAAGTAGTGGGACACACGGATAAGTTTAAGTTGCTTAAAACATTAATATCGTATCTCGGATCAGTTGAACTTTGTGTGAAAATTTAAGTGGACAAATATACTGACAATCTAGGTAAATTGTTTAGAACTTAAAATGAAATGAAGCTTAACGGTGTTAGTGATGTGTTTCATAAACTGATATGATCCTCTTGCACAAACTCACAAAAATATTGTTTGTAAATATTTCTTTATTACATTCCTTTACAATCAAAAATTAAAAATTTTAGTGTGTTTTAGCATAAATTTTGAAAAATACAAAAAGATTTTCGATAACTGATATTGGAAAGCTGATTGTCAAAATTTCAAGTGCTAAACATGATGATTTGGTTGTGAGGGGGAGTGAATCTTAAATGTCAAAAGGTTTGTTAAAATTCTTACAATTTTTAAAACCTACATTTGGTTCATCATTAGTTTTTGATATGAGAGAGAGTTATCTGATTATATCAGATTGTTGGTGAATTTAAATTGTTAAATTTAGAAAATTTATTTCTGGGTTAAGATTGTTACAGGTGAGCCAGGTTAATTCATTCAAAGCTTACAAAAGTCAGACTTTGATCATGAATCTAAAAGTTTGCTAGCTGCTGATGCTGATGAACTTAAGGAATCAAGAGATCTGATCAAGAGAATTAGATAAAAGCCAGGAAATGATCTTGTAAACAACATTTGAGTCAGACATTGATCCTAAAGCAGATGTTGCTGAAGAACAAATGAATACCAGCAAATCGTGAGGGGGAGTCTGATAGTGCCAGGTGATTTTGGAGAAAGAAGATAGAGAGAGAAAAGCCCGGAGACTGATCAAGAATGAAGATGTGAAGACACAGTTTTGGTGTGACTCGATAGTCGACTCGTCAACATCTGAGGGGGAGTCTGTTGGTGCACTACATCTGTCGACTTCGTCTTGTATCGAGTCTTAGACTAGTTAGAATAGATCAGGGCACATAGAACGAGAAAATGTAATAGATTTAGTGAAGATTTCGCTTGAACAATAGTTTAAGTTGAAGGTTTCGCTTGAAGCAGCTCAAGCGAAATCGTTTCATCAGATTTCGCTTGAGACATGTTGATGTCCATCCCAAGCGAAATCTCAAAGTCTATATATAGGGATTCAGTGTCAAGCAAAATCATGAGATAATTAGAGAAGATTTCCATACCGAGGTGCTGCCGGTGTGAGAACTGATTGTAATTGCTTTCATATCAATACAATTCAGTGTTAAAGTGAAGTTTCAGCTGTGTTTAAGTCAAATACTTGTTTTCCGCACCTGTATTTGATGGAATTCCTCTGAACCGACTCATTTAGGTCGTGATCACGATCCTTACACCATCTGTCACCACGACCATGCGCATCATTCTGTGTCGATCCTTCTAGCTTTGAAAACACTATGGGACCCACTGATTGGGGACGTGACCATGCCGAGTTTCGTCGATTATTTTTTCTTTCATGATCGTTGTGCTTGTGGTTATCTTGTCGGCTATCAGGTCTTTCAAATACTCAATTTTTTGATATCATTTTTTTTCGTGCGCACATACACTTTGGCTGCCTCCATGACGCCGCTCCTGTTTTGGGCATATCATCGCGCCCATTTAAACATTGCAACAAATCATCAGACCTAGTTCCCTGAACAAAACCTAACTTCATAATATCATCAGTGACTCCTCCTATTTGTAATGCCTCTTGATTATAGCGCGTGATGAAGTCATCCACGGACTCTCTGTCTTTTCGTCTGATGCACATTATGTCTCCAACATCTTTGGTATATCTTCTCCGCTGACTGAAGTGTAACTTGAATTTGTCTAAGAGCTCTTTGAAATTGTCTATCTTACCCAGTGGTAGGCTATCGAACCATAGCCACGTTGGGCCCACCAATGTTTGGACGAACATGTGACACCATGCGGGAAGGTTCCAACGCATAATCTTCCCCGCGGTTAAGAAGACACTTAAATGATCATTCGGGTCTGAACTAGCATCATATGTTTTGACAGTCGAAGGCATTTTTTTCTTCTCAGTGAAGTTAGCTGTAACAACTGGTAAAATCGTGTCCTGTAAAGTATTGACACGTGTCCCTATTCCTAATTATGCCTAATGTTGGCTAGGAGGGACTAATTTTTCCAATTGTGGAAAGTATGAATGTGGAGGGGCTAAAGGTGTTAACATGCTGAAACTATGCCTCTGAGTGACCCTTTACAATGTTCGTACTCTCAAATAAGCCATTTGTTGGACGAGAGAGACCGTTTGTAAATTTATCTGAAAGTTTGATACTTGGAGGACTAAATGCGTCAACATGTTAACTTATACCTTTGAGTGACCCTTTAACGAACCAGGAACCTTATGATGTTCGGTCATACTCTCGGGTGTGCTAAACATTGGCCATAAGGGGCTATTTATGCTAAATATGATGATACATATAAGTTTGGAGGTTTAGGGACTAAACATACCAAATTACAAAATTCTTTGTTGTGGCAAGACCCCTTTACGGACTGCAAAGGCTGGGCCTTACGGTCCGTAACCCATACCCAGCGACCAAATTTTGCTTGGTGGCCACACAATGCTGCCAAAACCTCTAATTTCAATACCATGGGCTGCATGGCTGCACTAGACACGTATGTGAACATGTATATTCATCTCCCAACCCTTCCTAATACCTGGAATCATCTCCTCAATCCTCCATAATTATAAATTGAAGTGTTTGCAACACTTTAAACTTGCACCTTCTTGATTTCTTTCCTCTCTTCACTTCTAGAGGTTCCTGAGCTATAAGAACCTGTTGGATCGTTGTGTGACCCTAACGAGTCAATCTGAAGAGTTTACAATCTATTTCAAAGGCGGAATCAGAGAAATAGACGTGTAACAACTTAATTCTCCTAATTATTCTTCTTATTAATGATTCCAAAGCTTTTACAGATCGTTTGACAAACTGGCAGCACCTCGGCTCTGAATCGGAAAAGTTACAAATGAAACCACAACTCAGCTATATATAGTGTTGGTAATTCCGCTTGAAAGTGTCATTGCCCATTTCAAGCGAAATTACCCACTTTAACACAATCCCTAGTTTCTAACCTGCTGAGCACTGGTTTATCCTATCTAGACATAAGACTCTATAAAGACGAAGTTAACAGACATTTGTGCACCAACAGACTCCCCCTTGGATGTTGACGAAGTCTTTAGAATCAAATCTTCAGTCTTTAGTCTTTGTCTATCTTCTTGCTCCGTCTAATTTGTCTGACTCTATAAGCATCCTTCAATTCTTCTCTTCTTCTATCAACAGCTAGCATAAATTACAGAAACTGAATCTTTAACAACCTTCAAACTCCCCCCTTGAATGAAGATCCAGGAACTGTATCTGACTTTTAAGTCTTCAGACTCCCCTTATCAGTTAGCTGGGATTTTGCTATGCTGCTTTCAATTTCAAACCTGTTACCTGCACAATCTCTACCTAAATATAAGATTTATGATTATGACAATTTCAATTCAAACTTACCATTTGACTTCATTTGTTAGTTTTGTCAGAATTTAGAAATCCATTTAAGTATCCAGGTCCAAGTTAATGACCCTGATTACTCAATTTGTCTGCCAAGTCTAACTCAATGACCTTGGTTGACCTGAGATAAAACACACTGACATTTTGTACAAACTAGTTCAATCAATTTTCTGAAATTTAAAAGTTTCAACTTAATGAACTTGTTTTGACTTTTTAATTTCACTGGTTTAACATGTTAAGCTCACAACTCATCTGGCCAGCTCAGAAACTTCCTGCATCTGCTTCAAATTGAGAATCTGAAAATCAGCTTTCCACTTTGGTTTGTCGGAAAAATAAAGCAGAAATGTAAAATCTTTTTGGATTTTGAATAAAGTTTCTAAACTAGAAATGAAATACAGAAATAAAATGCAATAAAAGTAAACTATTTACAAACATATTTTTGGTGAGCGTGTTAGGGAATCATATCAGCTATTCGACAAGTCACAAGTACCATTAAGCTTCATTTCATATTCAGAATTAAACAATTCGCTTAGATTGTCGATATACTGATCCACTTAAATTCTCACACAATTTTCAATCTGTCCTGGATACTGATTAGGTATATTAAGAACTTAAATTCATTCATGTGTCCCACCTCTTGAATATACTCCCGTATCCAAATCCCAATATTCAGTCTTACAGGTGAGTATACTACAGATGATATCTGTAAGGGGTTAAATTACGAAGGCCGAGAGAGCTCAGGTCAGAACTTCCATTCAGCAGAGAGATGACAGCTTCGACTTTAAGTGGGTCCCCTTTAGAGGATCTTTTTTTACAACAGCTCATGATTAGCATTTTTCAATGTATCATTTTTTATGATGAGGGCAGGCTTTTATTTCAAGCAAGCGGTAAAGTATTATACGGGGACTAGGCCATTGCTTCCGCAAAATCAGAAGTCCCGGGATAATACCCCATATATCAATGAGTATAAAGACCTAGTATCTCAGAAAGAGGGATCCTTCAAACAAGATTTTAGGGGTTACCTATATATCCAAGTAGTGTTCCCCACAAAATAAGCAAGTTTGAATTTAGGTTTATATCCCAAACAAACCTAGTAAATGTGTAAAAACCTATCGGCATATCATCAGCGAGACTGTTTAAGACTTTTAAACTTTACATATCTTTAGCATACTGTAACTGTCAAGCCAATGTACTATCATTTTCCCTTTTTACACAAGCTCTTTTCTGGTTTTCTATTGTTTTTGTATTTTGAAAATATCTCATTTTTTTTTATTTTTGAAATTTTTTACTGTTTTTGTATTTTCTGAAAATATTACCCTATACTCCCCCTAAATACCAAAACAAGTAAAAAATCGACAAACCATTGCAGATTGCTTCTCAACATCATCTACAGTGGTACCTTCATCTACGCCAAGAATCTCCTCCGACACCGATAAAAGCTTCATACCGTTCAATTTTAACAAATATTGAAAGCGAGTTTTATCAAATGCTGTAGGTCCCTCTCGGAGGATGAGATTAAAACCTTATCCTTGTTATATCAAACACACTAGCGAGTGCGGAATCCAAGCTAGCATGCAACCGAGACTTTGTACGAGAACAAGCACAAACACAAACACGCAAGATTCACCGATTAACACCACTTGTATTAATACGAATGAAGGGTCCGGTTACAAGCTCAATGTTTACAGAAGTATTCTATAAACTCTCAAAGTGTGTGTGTGTTTTCCTGTCTCTCTCTATTCTTGTGTCTCCCCTTGACTGAAGTGAACACAACACACGGGTATTTATACCCGACACAGATCGTCTGGTCGAAGGATCAGACAGACTGATCGAAAGATCATCTGTCGACCAGAAACAGCTCGAAGGATCAACATGTACCACGAAAGATGTGATCTTTCGTGGTCCATCCTTCGAAGGATATCTTTCGAGCTCATCATCATCGAAGGATATAAGTAATCCTTCGATGACCATCCTTCGACTCAAACATCTTTCAATCATGTGCTAACTGTTTGGTCAAGTCAAACCAGGAGGATGGTTGACTTGGTCAAACTTACATCGAACGCACATAAAAACAAACCTAAGACGTAAATCAGACTAACACAAGACATCGTTTTGAATCATGACGAAATACAGACAAAGTACAGACATAAGTGCACCAACAAACTCCCCCTTGGCTGTAGCTTTGTCTCGATTTTCGTTCTTGTAGGTCTTCGTGTTTTCAAGTCTTTGACTTCTTTTCACGTCTTCAATGTCGGATGATCTTCAAAGTCTTCACGTCTTGAAAGTAGAAAGTGTATCAACAAACTCCCCGTTTCATGTAGAAAGTGTGTTGACAAACTCCCCCTTAGATTGAACTCTCCATTGAGTCATGCTCGTGAATCGTTGACTTGTCAATTCTTCAGATCCTTGTGGTGTTGATGAAGGGACAGCGGCAACTCGATCATTTTATCCTTTGAGTGCCTCCACTTCGTGTCTTCATTCCAAAGCTTTTCATCGAACATGTTCTCCTCGCCTTTAGCATCTGCACATGCAAGAAAGCTAAACGCATAATGAGAACAACCGCTTGGAATATAGTTAACATTTAAACTAACGACACATATGAGATCAAATCTCAATCAAACACCAACCGACAGCAGTTTGAAAGTTTAGCAAAATATTCATTTTAATCCTTTAACTTTCAAAACTCGTTAACTTCGACTGTTTATGAAGATGCAATTGTTTTCCAGCTTATAATCAGGATCTTGGGAAGGATAGACTCGAGTTCCAACATCAGTCAATCAAAAATAAACTAGAAGCAAAATCTTTTTGGATTTTATAAAGTTTATATTAAAACACACCTAAAATCTTTTTGGAATTTTCAATAGTTCAAATGTAAAGACGGAAAACAATAAATATATATACAAAGATAAAGAAACGGAAGCAGTAAATAAATATTTACAGACATGCTTTTTGCGAGTTTCGAGGGTAAGAGAATCATATCAGTGTACGGTCATGCCAAAACACTCTTGTTGTTCAATTAGATAACATTAAGATAAGCATCCTATAACAATTATCGGTATTGTTGTCCACATAAGCTCAACTTATCAGATGTAATCATGGCAAGGGGATACGTTAAGGTATGATTTATACTTACCGACCGGTGTTCATCCACATCACGACACATTCCCGTATCAAGGTATGCACGAGGATTCATCTTACCGGTGAGTATACCGATTATCATCTGTTTGACCGTATATGATGTGAGATTCTCACTTATTTTGATTGAAAACAAGCCCTATGTGATAGAATCACTTATTTATGAGGAACTTGATTTTCATATGCATGAGGGCACAGGAGCAAGTCCGTGAACAGGTCAGTACTTTCGTACAGCAGAGAGACGAACTTGACTCCTGGATGAATGTGATATTTTATCACTTATTTGTTTGGACATGTGATTGTTGATCACTTATTGAGGTCGTATGCAGTATGAAATATGTACACGTATGTATGGTATCATGGAAGATCTAGACTTGCGTCCCCGTTATTTTTCGGTAAAAGATACAACCATGATACCCAGATGATAAGCAGCATAAAGACCGAATATCTCAGAACCTCGGCAATCTCTCAAACGAAATTTCGGTACTAAGACCATATGCCAATGAATGGTTCCCACCCAGCCTTCAGTCGATTTAAGATTTATATCACCCTGCACACTTTAAAATGATTGTGAGCCTACCGATACATCTTATATAGAGCTGCTTATCGTTTTTCATTTAAGGTTTAAAGAGGTTTAGACAGACCACTGATGTACTATCATATTCTCTTTTGCTCGCCAGGAAACTCATTTTTGCTTTTCTATTGTTTTTGTGTTTTTTTTTTTATGTTTTTGGATTTTCAGATTTTGGATTACTCCCCCTAAAATCAACAAACTAAAATAAATTTAAAACACAAAGGTATTTACAAAAAGGATTTTCCGATGTTGGTTAACTCATGTTTTACCTCAATGTCGTTTACCAAAATTAATTTTGAACGAATTTCGGAAAAATCAGTTGACATGTCGGTAAGCGGTGCGGACCATGACAGCATTGTCTGGCCAAAGAGTGCCGTACGAGATAATAATTCACAAAGCAGCTTAAATATCGACAAGTATAGGAGAGATTAGAAATTTAAAACCGTATCCTGCAACTGCATCGTGCATTGCAAGGAATCTGAGTGCTCTCCCAAACTGAATATCCACCCGGTGTGGATTTCAAGATCGATTTGTAGCTACTGAAATCCCTTCACAGCAACAAGATCATAAACCTCCGGGTCCGGCTGGTCTTCCACATTGCACCAGCGAAGGTTTTTGTCTTTCTCTTGTGAAGTAGTGTGCGGTTGTTCAACCCATGCCAAGGCATCCGCACACCCGGTTGGTTTGTTCAACAAACACATTTTCTTCAATCACACCACGAAGAAATGTACACTGCACGTTCATCTCGTAGATTGTTGAACTTCAGACGTGCTGCAGGTGCGTACATTTTGATTTGAATCTATCCCGGGGACCCGATCAAAGCCTTGAACATTCACATTTTGAAATGATTTTCATTTTGTCGAAGCTTTTCAATCTCTTTCAACAGACATTTCTGTTTCCCTTTACTTTTTCTCTCCATCAAAGGCAGCAATTTCTTCTGTTGCCTATTTTGTGCAAGGATGCTCCACTATCAACAATCTTACGACTATCGAAAGTTCCTCCTGAAATATCCTACACACTCACTCAAAAATTAGTTGGAGAGAGGGACCCAAGCCTTTGTGGACTTGGGTCGTCCTTGATCATCAAGAAAAGTGATTTCAATTACTTGATGATTAGGAAAAAGAACCTGTGGTGCTCCCCCTGACTGAATTACCTGTTTTTGTTTCCAAGCTGTTTGTCCTTTACCAGTATTTGTATTAATTGTTTTAGCATTTACTGGTGTTACAGTTTTAGGTTTTGCTTGAACAGGTTTTTCTTCTTTGACCTCTGATTTTAAGGCCTTTTCAATTACCTTTTGGTTCTTTTGTTTTAACCTCTTTTCCCTTTCTTTCAAGACACGTGGGTCTTGTTTCAAGGAAAG
This sequence comes from Helianthus tuberosus, assembly GCA_030545235.1. NCBI lineage: Eukaryota > Viridiplantae > Streptophyta > Magnoliopsida > Asterales > Asteraceae > Helianthus > Helianthus tuberosus. The sequence goes on from CM060445.1 coordinate 100,183,704, forward strand.
TGATCGTTTTTGGTAATTGGTTTCTTGGGGAGCACTTGTTTTTGCCTTCAACTTTTGCAGGTATGGGCAGTATCTTACAACATGCCCAATTGTGCCACACTCAAAACACATTCTCCGCTCTACAAACCTCGGAGAAACATGTTGATGATCAGACGAAGAACCAGACAATGAACTTTGTGATCTAGACGTGCTTGGACCTAAATCACCTCCGTTGGTGTGTTGGGTGTAGTTATTCTGATCATTTCGTTTTAAAATTCTAACTTGTTTTACAAAATCAATGTTAGATTTATCCTGAAATGTTTCAAGTTTATCTGAACCCGCGGATCCAACAAAGTTCACTTTCGGTTCTCTTTTCTTAACAGGAGCTCTTTTGTTTTGCACCCATTGTTGTTGAACCTTAGGTGCTTGAAAATTCTTGTTCTGAGCCTTCTTTCCCTGTACCTTACCTTTTCCGGAATTGACTTGTTGTTTTCGCTCAACTTGTAGTTTTTGGTTTCCGTACTGTTTTCTAATTTGTTCACATGGAATTGGATCACATTGAGTGACAGTAACTTTGCCACTTTTGTTCCCCAAAAACTTATCAGTGCATCCTTCAAAAATTTGCTCAATTAAATCTTGATTTACATTTTTAATTGGAAAATCTTTGTTAGAGTATATTTTGCTATCTCCTTTGAGCGTGTACAACAAGTTACTCCCTTCAAAACTTGATACAATCGACTCCATTTCTTTTGACATTTCAGTCTTACTCGGTTTCACTGGTGGATCACACAGGATGTGATTCTCGATTGGAATATCTGTTGTAACCGAGTTAGACTGTTGGTTCACAATTACATCAGATTCATCATCCGAAGAATCAGTATCCTCAACAACGGGAGGACTCTGTTCCTTAACACACGATGAATCTGTCACACTTTTCTCAGATTCTGATTGACCCGAGGATGATGTACCAGTTGTGAACCCGAGGCCTGCTGCAAAGTCATCTAGACCGAGTGGCACAGTAGGTTCAAAACGGGGCATATCCTCGTCATCAGGCAATTTGGAGTAATTGTGATTCATTGGGGGAGGACATGATTTGAATCCCATACACTTCTTATCCCCCTTTTTCTTTTGAACATCAATAATGTGATCCAATACATAGCGGGAATTGGAATAACTTTCCAATTTCTGCTTGATTGTTTCACATTCACATCGAGCGGTTGCCAATTCTACCATCTGCTTTTCAATTGTGTCTATAAGATCATTGTTAGCATGTTGTTTTCGCAAAATAGCTTTTTGTAATTCTGAAACATCATGTCTTAATGACGCAATTGTTGTTTTAAATTCCTTTTCATTTCTGGTTAAAAACACGTTAGCTTCAGCTGCTTTAGAAAGATCTACAATCAATTCTTGATTGTGTTTGGATAGGATTTCAAACTGACTTTCCCGTTCAGCATATTTAACATTTAAACTAACACAATTTTCACAGCTAACTACAGTGGGTTCATCGACACATACCTGACCTGATGAACTGTCGACATTAGCCATAAAGGCTGAATGGAGAGAAGACGAAGAGTAAGCAGCTTGATCCATCAAATTAGATCTTCTTTCAGTTCCTGCTGCAGCTTCTTCCAAAAGCTCATCAATATCTGCATCGACTGACGCACTTGATGTCTCATCCACATGATCATTTCCTGAAGTGGAGGATTCTTCATCTGAGCTTCCACTATAACCAGAACTGTCTTCATCTCCAGAAGATGCAACACCATTGGTGGAAGATTCTCCACCACTGGCGTGCTTTAAATCCTTTACGACTTCAGCAAAACATGCTGTTCCACCATTTCCTCCTTCTCCAAGCTGAAGCGACCAATCACAACCCTCATCTATTTGAACCACCAGCCCCCGGTTGGCATTTGATGACCCTGCTTGGCCTTGGTTGTTGACAGGTATCAATGTACGAACATTGTTCCCGTTCTGGTTCTGCTGGTTGCCTTGATTTCTGAACGGATTTTGATTTCCATGCTGAGCTGGTCTTGTGCATTCCCTTTTGAAATGACCCCGTTCGCCACAATTAAAGCACTTGACAGCTTTCTTGTCAAACCCATACTTGGTGTCTTTCTTGTTTTCCAAGTTGGTTCTCCCCGTCCTTTCCATAAACTCCTTTGCTCTTCGAATTGCACTAGCAAGAGCCCATTTGATATCCATCATTTCAAACTCTTCTTTATCCACTTGCTGATAATCTTCATTGGTTAGATTGATATTCCCAATATGACCTGCGATCAATCCACTGTAAGCACTAACCAAGGTATTCAACATCTCCATATGCTCCTTGGCTACTTCGACACTGACTTTGGAAAAGTTGGAAGTGTCTAATCTGACTGTGTTAGGATTGGAAGTGGCTTGAAAGTTTGAAGAGCTTCCATAAAACCCTTGCTGTTGCGGTTGTTGCTGCTGAGCGTTCGGTTGCACATCTGGTCTTGAATACATCATCGTGTATGCTGAAGAATCAAACTGATCTGTTGTGGAAGGTCCGGTGCTTGTGCTTGAGATGAAAGCTGTTTGAAGCTTCGCGTGTTGAGAAGCTGGTTTTTCTCCACTGATACCTCCTGCAATCCCAAAGTACATTTCTGGATTTTGAGGAGTTTGTGTTCTTTTTGCTTTCAGCTTTTCTTCTACATCCTTATTCTCCAATCTTTGAATTAATTCATAAACGGTGATTGTTTCTAAAACACCATTTTCCTTGAGAATTTCAAGATAACTGCTCCACTTTGCTGGTAAGCTATCAGCGAATCTCTTCACCAATTCTTGTGGAGTGGCAGTGACTTTAAAAGCAAACATCTCGCTCAACAAGTGATGGAACCTTGTAGATAAGTCTGCCAAAGTCTCATTCTCCAAACACGTGAATCCTTCAAACTCTTTCTTCAGTAATTCTTGTTTGATCTTTCTAGATTGAGCATTTCCTTCACACCGTAACGTGAGCATATCCCACAAGCTTTTAGTAGTCGTGCAGTAAACAAACTGGTGGTAAATGTCTTTGTGAAGAGCTTGTGTGAGAATCATGAATGCTTTCTTTTCTAACTCAAACTTCTTCTTATCTTCTTCAGACAAGGTGCTGTAAGTTTGTGGATTAGATCCTGCAACTTCCAACTCATTTTCAAAAGCTGTGAAGAAGCACATCCATAGATCTTGACCTTGTCCCTGAACATAAGTTCTCAGCCTTTCTTTCCACCATCCCCAATCATTGATGTGATTTAACTTTGGCGGTTTTGTGCTTGTACCAGTTTCACTGTCGTTCTGCATCATAGATTGAATGCTGTTGCTTTGATTTGTGACCAAAGCCCATTGATTTGCGGTTATCATTGCAGCTTGAGGTGGGGCAATAGCTCGCATCCATGCAGTTTTGTCGAAATCTGACGTAGATTGCGTAGATTGCATAGCTGATGATTGTGGTGTCGAAGTTATTTGAGTCCACGCGGTTGGATCCCACTGACCGTTTGTTCCCATTTTATGAAAATTAATATATTAAGTGAATATTGAGTTAAAATCTCGAAGGGAAACACCCAGCCGAAGGATCAAGAATCGAAGGACCTGAAAAGCACAACCTGTTAAATTTAAACAGACAAGGATCGAAAGATCAACACCTGTTCGAAAGATCAACAGTGTTCGAAAGATCACTTTTGAGTTTCGAACAATGTTTATCGAAAGATTCTCCAAACGAAAGATCCTTATCTTTCGAAAAAGGACTGTAGACCGAAGGATGAACACGAAAGATGACTTCGAAAGACTCCCCAATCGAAGGATCCTAGTCTTTCGAAAATGAGCAGAAGACCGAAAGATGTATGTTTCGAAAATATTCCTTGGAACGAAAGATAAGTCTCACACTTCGAAGGATGCTCGAATGATGACTATCTGTCGAACCTCCTTTGGTCGAAAGATGATCTTTCGACTTCGAAGGATATCTTTCGATCGGTTCTGACACAGTTGACAACGGGTGACAGGTTGGTGAAAAAGGTGATGGGTTGGTAAATCTTTCGGCAGAAAGTATGGTCAGACCATGATTTTCTGCAAAAACAGATTTTGTTTGATTATTTTAATCAGCTCACCCTATCCAATACACCAACAACTTTCGAAAATAACCTAAACAAGATCAAAAGATGTAAACTTTGAAGAACACTTGAAGATATTATGAACACAAAGGGTTTTCCGGTAAAACTACAAACTTCCGAACAATAATGTGCATCTTGTTCGGAAAAATAAAGTTTCTAAACTAGAAATGAAATACAGAAATAAAATGCAATAAAAGTAAACTATTTACAAACATATTTTTGGTGAGCGTGTTAGGGAATCATATCAGCTATTCGACAAGTCACAAGTACCATTAAGCTTCATTTCATATTCAGAATTAAACAATTCGCTTAGATTGTCGATATACTGATCCACTTAAATTCTCACACAATTTTCAATCTGTCCTGGATACTGATTAGGTATATTAAGAACTTAAATTCATTCATGTGTCCCACCTCTTGAATATACTCCCGTATCCAAATCCCAATATTCAGTCTTACAGGTGAGTATACTACAGATGATATCTGTAAGGGGTTAAATTACGAAGGCCGAGAGAGCTCAGGTCAGAACTTCCATTCAGCAGAGAGATGACAGCTTCGACTTTAAGTGGGTCCCCTTTAGAGGATCTTTTTTTACAACAGCTCATGATTAGCATTTTTCAATGTATCATTTTTTATGATGAGGGCAGGCTTTTATTTCAAGCAAGCGGTAAAGTATTATACGGGGACTAGGCCATTGCTTCCGCAAAATCAGAAGTCCCGGGATAATACCCCATATATCAATGAGTATAAAGACCTAGTATCTCAGAAAGAGGGATCCTTCAAACAAGATTTTAGGGGTTACCTATATATCCAAGTAGTGTTCCCCACAAAATAAGCAAGTTTGAATTTAGGTTTATATCCCAAACAAACCTAGTAAATGTGTAAAAACCTATCGGCATATCATCAGCGAGACTGTTTAAGACTTTTAAACTTTACATATCTTTAGCATACTGTAACTGTCAAGCCAATGTACTATCATTTTCCCTTTTTACACAAGCTCTTTTCTGGTTTTCTATTGTTTTTGTATTTTGAAAATATCTCATTTTTTTTTATTTTTGAAATTTTTTACTGTTTTTGTATTTTCTGAAAATATTACCCTATACTCCCCCTAAATACCAAAACAAGTAAAAAATCGACAAACCATTGCAGATTGCTTCTCAACATCATCTACAGTGGTACCTTCATCTACGCCAAGAATCTCCTCCGACACCGATAAAAGCTTCATACCGTTCAATTTTAACAAATATTGAAAGCGAGTTTTATCAAATGCTGTAGGTCCCTCTCGGAGGATGAGATTAAAACCTTATCCTTGTTATATCAAACACACTAGCGAGTGCGGAATCCAAGCTAGCATGCAACCGAGACTTTGTACGAGAACAAGCACAAACACAAACACGCAAGATTCACCGATTAACACCACTTGTATTAATACGAATGAAGGGTCCGGTTACAAGCTCAATGTTTACAGAAGTATTCTATAAACTCTCAAAGTGTGTGTGTGTTTTCCTGTCTCTCTCTATTCTTGTGTCTCCCCTTGACTGAAGTGAACACAACACACGGGTATTTATACCCGACACAGATCGTCTGGTCGAAGGATCAGACAGACTGATCGAAAGATCATCTGTCGACCAGAAACAGCTCGAAGGATCAACATGTACCACGAAAGATGTGATCTTTCGTGGTCCATCCTTCGAAGGATATCTTTCGAGCTCATCATCATCGAAGGATATAAGTAATCCTTCGATGACCATCCTTCGACTCAAACATCTTTCAATCATGTGCTAACTGTTTGGTCAAGTCAAACCAGGAGGATGGTTGACTTGGTCAAACTTACATCGAACGCACATAAAAACAAACCTAAGACGTAAATCAGACTAACACAAGACATCGTTTTGAATCATGACGAAATACAGACAAAGTACAGACATAAGTGCACCAACAAATGCTTTGGTATGTAAATCAGCTTTTTGTTCGTCAGTGTGGATTTTCTCAATTCGTATCAACTTCTTCTCGAAACAGTCGCGAATGAAGTGATGACGAATTTCAATATGTTTCGTTTTAGCGTGATGAACAGGATTTTTAGTAATGTTTATCGCTGCCTCATTATCAACAAAGATAGGGGTGTTAAGAAATTGTAAACCGTAGTCGCACATCTGTTGCTGGATCCACAAGATCTGAGAGCAGCAACTGCTAGCAGATACATACTCAACTTCACATGTGGACAAAGCTACAGTGGTCTGCTTCTTGCATTTCCAGGTAACCAATCGTGGTCCGAAAAACTGACATCCCGCTGTTGTTGATTTAGTGTTAACTTTGCAGCATCCGAAATCGGAATCGGAATACCCTTCGAGCGTGAAATCGCCTTCTCTTGGATACCACAACCCCAGTGATGGAGTTCCTTTCAGGTAGCGTAATATCCGTTTCACAATCACCATATGCGAAGCTCTTGGGTTAGATTGAAATCTTGCTGCGAGGTAGGTTGGATACATAATATCGGGTCTTGAAGCTGTCAAGTACATCAGCGAATTGATCATGGAACGATATAACGTTTCATCTACCTTCTCTCCGGTGAGATCAGGGTTTATCCCATGATTCGTCGCTAATGGGGTGGAAGCTGGAGTAGAACCTGACATCCCAAATTTCTCTAAGATATCATGAACATACTTCATCTGATGTATGAAAATTCCCTTAGGCAGTTGATCAACCTGAAGTCCCAAGAAGAATTTCATCTCACCCATCGATGACATTTCAAATTTCTGCTTCATAACAGATTCAAAATCTTTGCACAAATTTTCATTTGTTGACCCAAATATAATGTCGTCCACGTATATCTGAACTATCAAAAGATGTCCGTCGACCTCTTTGGTGAAGAGAGTGGCATCCACTTTTCCACGGATAAAACTGTTGGCTAGCAGGTGTTGAGATAATGTCTCGTACTGTAGGATCGTGTGAGGATCTGAAACGAGTCGATCAGAGGCGTTCCACTCAAAATGAAAGGCGGAAACAGACATGATGAGTTGAATTTAGCAAGATATTCACTAAAATTGTCTTGTATATTTATTCTGATACTATTACAGTTCTGAAGACACTTCGACAGAGCTTCGCCGTCGGAAACACACAAACTAATTCCGTTCCAAATGAACCGAAAACACACCTATATATAAACATCCTAATTCCGCTTGAACATAACTCAAGAGGAATCACATTACAAGCGAAATTATCATTCAAACGGAATTACATTGTAATTCCAAGCGAAATTACTTGATGCTCTTTTCAAGCGGAATTAGCAGTTCAAGCAAAATTAGCCATTTGACAAGTTTTCTTGAACTTCGTGCCCTGAATAATGCGAGACTCGATACAAGACGAAGTCGACAGATGTATGCACCAACAGACTCCCCCTCGGATGTTGACGAGTCTTAAGTGTCGAGTCTTCAACGTCTTCAGTCTTTATCAGTCTGATCGCTTTCTGAAATATCTGACAGTGTAAGCATCCTCAAACTTTATCTCTTCTCCTCTTTAGCATCAACAGAGTCCCCTCGAACAATCTTCATCTTCCCTCGGATGTTGATCACAATCTGGCTTTCACAAGATAAGAATCATGATCTGGCTCTATACTCAGACTTTAGAATCCAGGCTATCCTGCACATCCTCTACCTCACCATAAATCTCACAAATTTTAACATTTGACGAATTTATATATTCAGACTTCCCCTCAAATTTAACCAAAATGATTTAACAATGTTAATAATTGATGAACCACTTGTAAGTAAATATTCAAAATCTTTTCTCATTTAAACACAAGCTCCCCCTCATGAAAAGCTCATCATGTTTAGCACTTGGAATTTTGAAAATCAGCTTTTCAACAACAGTTGTTGAAAATCTTTTTGAATTTTTCTAAATTTTATGCTAAAACACACTAAAATCTTTTTGTATTTTTGAATGAAATGAAATGCAATAAAGAAATATTTATAGACAATATTTTTGTGAGTTTGTGTAAGAGGATCATATCAGTTTTTGACAAGTCACAAGTACCGTTGAGCTTAGTTACACATTAAGAATTAAACAATTCACTTAGATTGCCGATATACTGATCCACTTAAATTTTCACACAAATTTCAACTGATTCAGGATATGAATTAGGTGTATTAAGAACTTAAACTCATTCATGTGTCCCACTTCTTGAATATACTCCCGTATCCAGATCCCAATATTCAGTCTTACATGTGAGTATACCACAGATGATATCTGTAAGGGGTTAAATGTGAGACCGTGAGAGCTCAGGTCAGAACTTCCGTTCAGCAGAGAGATGACGGTTCGACTTTTGGTGGGTCCCCTTTAGAGGATCTTTTTTACAACAGCACATGATTTGCATTTTTTCAATGTTTCATCATTTTTATGCTGAGGGTAGGCTTTTATTTCAAGCAAGCGTAAAGTATTCTCCGAGGACTAGGCCATTGCTTCCGCAAAATCAGAAGTCCCGGGATAATACCCCAGATATCACTGAGCATAAAGACCTAGTATCTCAGAAAGAGGGATCCTTCAAACAAATTTTCAGGGGTTACCTATATATCCAAATAGTGTTCCCCACGAAATAAGCAAGTTTGAATTTTAAGTTTATATCCCGAAAAAGCTTATTAAATGTGTAAAAACCTATCTGCATATCATCAGTGATACCGTTTAACCCTACTTAAAAATTACATTTCTTTAGCATACTGTAACTGTCTACTGATGTACTATCATTTCCTTTTTTCGACACCAAAACTCATTTTGTATTTTATCATGTTTTTGTCTTTTTCAAATTTTCTAAAGTTTTTGGATTTTCTGAAAATTCTTACTCCCCCTAAAATACAAACACATTTAAGGAAAATTTCAAAACAAACTATACAAGTAAATTGACAACTGATATCGAATTGCTTCAAATCGCCATCCACTTGGCATAAACAATCAGAACTCCCCCTTACAACAAACTATTTTCTCATTATGATTTCAAAACACTTAAGTTTGTTTTAACCAAAATGATTTTTCCGGAAAATAAATTTTGTTGGATTTATAAAACCACTTGAAGATTAGGGGTTCATCACATTGTTTTTCTCAATATCACTTGAAAAATATAACAATTTCAGATTTTATCAACAATATCACTTGTAGAAAATCAAGTACAACTTAATGTCTCTGATTTACCACTTGTAGGTCGAAATATCAGAAACGTGAATTTCTCAAGAAAGATGCCGATTCCTGCTCCACGATTACCAACTTGGGAGCTTCGGCAAGTCAGGTTTTTCAAACAAATAATATGGACACCCAAGCCTGACCTTCCTTGGGTGTGACTTCCTCAGTTTTAGTTGGGGTGTAAGTTGTTTTCTTTGTAGCATAAAAATCTTTTACCCCTTTGGCCTTTCCCTCGATCATTTTCCCAAAAATCTTTTTCACATTTCCATTAAACGTTTTCTCAACATCAAATTTATTCTTTTCAGAATAAAATTGATTTGAGATCTTAACTTTCCCAACCTTTGATTTAAAGTTCTTAGTCCTCAATGGTGGAAAATGAACATCATCCATTAGAGGCACTGATTTTTCACCATTTTTAACAACTTCTGGCTCTTCTGACTTTGTGGAATCAGATTCATTGCCAGATTTTACATCTGATTTCTTAACAACCCAAGCTTGGTTGTCAAGATTTCCCCTTTTCTTGTAAAACCTTTTTGAACACTCACCAACTTCATATGTTGAATTTTCAAAAATTTTAAACCTTTCAGTTGGTGGTTCGGTTTTATCAACAACTATTTCTTTGAGTTTTTCTAAGACTCCCTGTTTTGTGTTGGTTGCTTTAGGACAGTTCCAAGCTATGTGACCAACTTCTTGACATCTGTAACAGGTTCTAGTCTCTGTTCTCTGATGAACTTCATTTTTCTTCTTTTCAGCAAGAAATTCTTGATTTGACTGTCTCTAGAATGAACTTTTTTATTCCTCTTCACAGCTTGTCCCTGAAATAAATTTTGTATTTGTTTTAGAAGTTTTTTCATGTTTATAATTTTCTGATGGAATAAATCCAAGACCTTTCCTTTTGAAATTACCGTTATGGTTTGGTTTCTTTCGATAACCTGAACCAGAATTGTAACCCATTTTCTTGTTAAATTTTTGTTTTATTCTTGAGGTGTAAGGTCTAGGTTTTGTAGAAAAATTTTCATTTTTTATTCAGAAATATTAATTTCTGTCAGTTTGAAAACCTTTTTTATCATTTCTGGTTTAACACCTCTTATTGGAAATTCTTTATCAAAATATAATTTGTCAGAATCATTCAAAGTATATGCAACTTCAAATGTTTCATCATTCAAATTAGATCTTGACAACAAAAATTCTTTACTATAAACTCGTTTTCCCGACGATTTTGAACTCCTGACCAAGAACTTGAACTCCTGGACTCGGACATTGACTCGGACTCCTCATCCTTATCTAACACCTGATCGACCATCCTTTTTATTAACTCAGACTCATGATCTATGTCGGACGCTGTGAATGTGATATCAACATTGTCTGGTAATACATCGGTTATCTCGGATTCCAACTTTATATTGACTGCCTTTTTTACTTGTTCCTCATTCGGTTTTCTAGACGAATACCCTTCCCAAATTGGAGGCGGACACTTGTTATAGCTGCCACTCTATTTCTTACCAGTATCCTTTTTCTTCGGCTTCTTGTCTTCAAACACTTCAAAACCTGTAACAGTTGGATAAATTCTGTCAATTAAGTAATCAGAACTCGAATAACTTCTTAGTAATCGTCTGATTCTTTCATTTTCAGCTTTCTCAGTTTCCAACTCTTGCTTCCATTTCGCACATTCTTCAATGTAAAAATTTTCTGCTTCGACATCATTGTTGCATTCATCATTGTCAAAGCATCTTCTCTTTCAGAATTTGTCTTCTGCAAACTATTCACAGTTTTGTTCAATACATCGTACGACTCTTTCACATTCTTGACATCAAACAACAACTTCTCTTTCAACTTTTCAAGCTCACTAAACCTTTCATCTTTATCTTCACATTGTTTGCAAGATTCCAAACATGTAAGACAAGATTTTGTGACTTCAACAATCTTTTCAATCTCCACAATTTTATCAACTTCAACTACCTTTTCCACTTCAACTATCTTTTCAACAACCTTAACTTCTTTCATTTCTTTTTCAGATTTTCTCCCTTTAAGTTTTTTCAATTTATCTGCAAAATAAAATTCAAAACTGTCATAAGATAAATGATTTTTCCAATGTTTTTCTGTTCAATTTCTTCATCATCATCACTAGTATCTGTTGAACTGTTTTCAGAAGAAACAGATTCTTCATCTTGACTTTTCTCTTCATCAGATAACACTGCTATCCATTCTTTCATTAATTCTGACTTTTGAACAATTTGAGCAATGAAAGCTTTAAACTCTCTATTCTCATCCACAAATGTATCCCAGCTAAAACCTGGAGCCAATTTCTCATTATCTTGATCAATGATACCATAATAAGCTTTCTTATTTGCATCTTCAATCATTTTCCCATGTGCAGTTTGTGATTCCTTATGTTGATGCGGTTGATGAGCAACCTGTTGATATATGGCTTTTCGATAGTAATCATCTTTTCCAAAAGGATTCTTTGCTCCACTAGTTTCCTGATTTTTGCACTCTCTCTTGAAATGACCTTTCTCCCTGCATCGAAAACAAATAACTTTAGATTTATCAAAACCCAAAGCTGAAACATGAGCATCCAAAAAATCATTTCTTCCTGTAATCATTTTGAACTTTTCAGCTCTTCTCAAGACACTAGCTAGACACCATTTGATGTCCATAAGCTCCAATTCTTCTGCATCGATCTGATTATAATCTTCCTTTGTTATCAAAGGATTGCCAATTCTTCCAGCAATCAATCCTTCATAAGATTCCAAAGCAGTAACCAGTAATGCCATATGACTTTTAACAACTTCATTAGAAAAATTCTGACCATTTTGAAGATGCAAAGCAACATTGAACTGAATCATATGTTAATTACCAACATTTGAACTTTGAACACTTGGAGGATTGACAATTGAAAATCCACTAGTGTTGATTGAACTTTGACTGACTGATCCAGATGAATTTCCTGCACTAAAAGCAGTTTGGATCTTAGGACTTGCTTCAACAGTTTGAATATTTCCTTTATAGTACAGTTTGATGTCTTGTTGATTGCTTGAGCTGTTCATTCTGGCAATCTTTTGTTGTTCAAGATCCTGTGCTTCAAGCTTTTCAATAAACTGTCCAATTGACAATCTGCTAAATTCTCCAGAATTCTTTAAGATCATGAGATAAGTACCCCACTCTTTCTGAGGTAATGCGTCAGCTAACTTTTCAACCCATTCTGCTGGAGTTTTAGTAATTTTCGACTGAGACATGGTACGCACAAGATGACAATATCTCTCAATAAGAGTCTTTGTAGTCTCCTCTGCCATACTTGTAAACAACTCAAACTCCTTTTTCAGCAGAGATACTTTACTCTTGAGCATCTTTGTACTTCCTTCAAACTTCTTCTCAAGTGACTCCCAAATCGAAAATGCACTACCATCATGCTGAAGCAAAATAAAGATGTCTTCTTTGACAGCTTGTTGTAGAAAACTAATCATCATTTTCTCTCCTTTATAACTGTCTCTCTCATTGTCTGTGAATTCTGAAATGATTTTATCAACTTTCAAAGCAGTCTATGGTCTAACATATTTTGTTTCAATACTTTCCCAAGCTCTTAGATGGTTTGCCTGAACCCAATTCTCAAAACAATTTTTCCAACCATGATACTCTTCAATTCCCATAAGTTTCGGGGGTTTTGCAACGTTCCAGTTTCGTTTTCTAAGTTCATGTTTTGAGCAATTGAAGCTGGATTAGTCAGAGATGTAGCAAATGCGTTGTAGAACTCTTCTTCCATAATTCGGTAACACGTTTTTCAAAACTGACACTTTCAAACGAGATTAATTTTCAAGCGAGATATCAACTCAAGCGAAATCACCCTCAAGCGAGATTACCTGCACAATCAACTTCAAACGAAATTAAAACCCAAATAGTTTCAAACGGAATTCCAACTTCAAGCGAAATACCTTTTCAAGCGGAATATCTAATTTTGCTTGAAAATACTACTCTTTCAAACGGAATCACAAATTTGAAACAAAATAACTAATTTCGCTTGAAACTTTCATGCGGAATATCAATTTGAAGCGGAATCACCAAACGGAAATAGGTTTTCTAGCGGAATCACTTATTTCGTTTCAAACTTTCAAGCGGAATTAGGTTACTCGTTCAAACGGAATTAACTGTTTGACCCAATTTTGTCACTTTTCTTTGAATTTTGATATGATATTCTCAAGGGTTTGTTAAAAAACTGTTTCGCTTATGTTGTGAAAAATTCAGGCCATTTTAACCGTAAAAGCTTGTTCAAATTAGAAAAGAAGGTGTAGAAGTAAGAAAATGAGATGAAATCAAGCTGAAATCTGCAGAACTTATCCTCCTGAGCTCTGATACCACATGTAGGATCATGTGAGGATCTGAAACGAGTCGATCAGAGGCGTTCTACTCAAAATGAAAGGCGGAAACATACATGATGAGTTGAATTCAGCAAGATATTCACTAAAACTGTCTTGTATATTTATTCTGATACTATTACAGTTTTGAAGACACTTCGATAGAGCTTCGCCGTCGGAAACACACAAACTAATTCCGTTCCAAATGAACCAAAAACACACCTATATATAAACATCCTAATTCCGCTTGAACATAACTCAAGCGGAATCACATTACAAGCGAAATTATCATTCAAACGGAATTACATTGTAATTCCAAGCGGAATTACTTGATGCTCTTTTCAAGCGGAATTAGCAGTTCAAGCGAAATTAGCCATTTGACAAGTTTTCTTGAACTTCGTGTCCTGAATAATGCGAGACTCGATACAAGACGAAGTCGACAGACGTATGCACCAACACGTACCAAGCTCTAGGGGCCTGGTGTAAACCATACAGCGCTTTATCCAACAAATAAACCTTGTCTTTGTGGATTGGATCGGTGAAGCCAGGTGGCTGTCCGACATATACCTCCTCTTTTACCTTCCCATAGAGAAACGCCGATTTAACATCTAGCTGATAAACTTTAAAATCTTTCCAAGATGCAAATGCTAGGAAGATTCTGATCGCTTCAAGTCTAGCAACCGGAGCATACACTTCAGTGAAATCTATACCTTCTTGCTGACTGAAACCCTGGACTACGAGTCGAGCTTTGTTATGAATAATAACCCCTCGATCGTCTCTCTTGCACTTGAACACCCACTTTGTGTTTATCTTCCTTTGACCATCAGGCAAGTCTACCAATTTCCACACTCCTAACTTCTCAAACTGACTCAGCTCCTCTTGCATTGCGTTGACCCAAGAATCTTCAGTTAGTGCTTCCTTATATGTACGCGGTTCAACCTGCGAACTAAAACAACTAAGTGAAAACTTAGTTTGTAACGGAGCTACTGTAGAATAAAAACACATAAGGCCTTGGTCAATTTGACGTCTAGTGCGAACGCCTGATTGTAATTCTCCAATTATCAGTTCTTCTGGATGGTACGAAAGAGTTCTCGGCATCACCTCGCCTGGAACATCTACCTCGCCTTCCAAATTTGTAACATTCTGATTTGCACCTTTTTCACTGACTGGAATTATTTGACTTGAAATCTGGATCTACTCCCCCTCAGGATCTGAATCACCATGATCAAATACAGGCATATTATCAGATTCTAAATTATCATTGACTGCCGTCTGATTGTCAGGAGTTTGTTGAACATCATCATGTTCTCCAGCATTACTTGGACCGGCTTCATCATCATTTGACGTTTGCCGCCGACTTTGAATATACTCAGCTGGAAACCTTTCTTGTGATTCTTCATACTCTCTCAGAATATCTAACTCGTCAAAGAAATCTGGTTCTTCTTCTTCCATGTCAAACGAATCCCATAAAGTATCGTAATTAAAACGCCATGAGTCGCCTGGATTCGGCGGTGGCATAGTATAACCTTGACACTCAACATTATGTGCTTCAATAATCCGCTTCAAGATTGGAACAAAGACTCGCTTTAATGGACTTGAGTAACCCACAAATATTCCTTCAATGCTCTTTGCACCAAATTTGCCAAAAGGCTCTAGAACTGTACAGGGAGACCCAAACGGTTCTAAATACTTTAGGTTCGGTTTACGGTTATTGATCAGCTCGAAACACGTCTTGTTGAATTTCTTCACTGTGAGAACTTGGTTGAGTGTATAGCAAGCGGCTGATACTGCTTCTGCCCAAAAGTTGACAGGTAGTTTGGAATCAGCAAGCATCGTCCTGGCCGTTTCAATTAGCGTCCTGTTCTTTCTTTCAGCTACTCCATTTTGTTGCGGAGTGTAAGGAGCACTAAATTCTTGTAGTATACCTCTCTCATCGCAATACTCTTCCATCTTGTTGTTCTTGAACTCAGTACCATTGTCACTCTTGATTCTTCTGATTCGAGTTTGGTACAAGTTTTCAATTTTCCTGAAATACGTCATCAAACTTTCAAATGTCTCATCTTTTGTTTTCAAAAATGATACCCATGAAAATCTTGAATAATCATCTGTTACTACTAGACAGTAGAGATCTCCAGTTATGCTTTTGACGTTCACTGGACCAAACAGATCCATATGAAGTCTCTCTAACGGTCTTGAGACTGAGTTAACTTTCTTTCCAGGGTGAGATTTCTTCTTTTGCTTGCCTTTGACACAGCTAATGCACACCCCCTCAAGATGAAAACCTTTCACATGAACACCAATTACTAAGTCATTATGCACCAGGTGATTCATTTTTCGCAAGTGAATATGACCCATCTTTCGATGCCATAACTGTGATTCTTTTTCCGTTGCTCTTGACATAAAACAGTGTGCCTGACCCGTGGTAGTAGTTGCAACACTCATGTCCAACACGTACAGATCATTTACTCTAGGTGCTCTCATGATAACCCACTCTTCGAGAACAACAAATCCTGGTTTCAAGATCAAACATTCTTTGTCTGTAAAGTACATTGTATACATACGATCACAGATCTGAGAGATGCTCAGAAGATTGTTTTCAAGCTCGGCGATGTAGTTTACTCTTTCAAACGTGACGATTCCATTCGATAGAGTTCCTTCACCAACTATTCTACCACCTTGATTACCTGCAAATCCCACATATCCTCCATTAAACCCTCTAACATCTTACAATAGGGTCTTCTTTGTGACAACTCGAATTTCCGACATTCTTTATTCGCATTTAATGCACGTTGACTTTGACTATTTAGTTGTTTGACTTGTCTGACTTGTAACTGTACACGTTTGAAGTACGTTAAATTGTAGTGTGATTGACATGTTATACTTGATGTGCAATATAAATATTATTGTGATATGTGTATTGGGTGTATATATGTGATACATATTAGAATTATATGATTACTTAAAACATGGAACTCACAAATCAACCCTACTAGCCGAAAACACTCCTACTTATTGAAAACACTTCTAATGAAAACACATATATGTGTTTTCGTCCACTGCTCTTCACGAAAACAAGGATTGGGCTTTGGCCCAGTTACGAGTGAATATAAGATTGTTTATTATGTGCGTATATTTGAGAACTAGCAAACCCTAATCGATCCCTCACATCCTATCTCGCCCTCTTGTGAAACCCGACGGCTGCTCTATCCTCATTCGAAGTCGGATTGTTCTAGCTTAATCTTTCATTGTTCGGTTAGTGTTTTACACGTAGTTTTGTTGTCGATTCTATATATATATATGGTGATGATATAAACATGTTCTTGACTGTGATGGATGTGGTGATGAGATCAGTTTATGATTTTATGTATACGTTGAGATCGATCTAAGTTAATTGAACAGTAGGTAATTTATTTCATGGAATTGTGATGGTAATACAATTAATTGCATGTGAGATGTTGAATCATGAGATTGCATGTGAAGTGTCAGGGGATATGGAATGGTGTGCTATTAGATAAGCCTCATCCCAAGTTGTCGGCCATGATAGAGTAGATACAAATTCCTTTAATATGATGTAAAAATCGGTGGTGTGTATATATGAATACATCTGATTAGTATGTTCTGTGCTTTGAAAATACATGTCTATGGATCTTGTCATGTTGTTAGACTTATGTGATTGAATGCTATTCATGATTGTATGTTGATTTTGGATGTATGAATGGATCTGATCGAATTCATGCTTGTTGCAACTGTTATAATTATTAGACAATCATTAGGGTTTTCTGTGAAAACGACGTAACATACAGATTGACGAAACCAACTTGATGAAACGGATACATGGCGAAACGGGAGGGTGTTTCGCCGAAGAGTAATTGACGAAACTGAATATGTTTCGCCGAGGGTAGTTATGACGAATCAGGGGGTGTTTCGTCGGGAGAGGGTTCACGGCGAAACAAGGGTGTTTTGCCGATTTGTTAAACTGCACAGTAACTAGTTGGATTATGTTAAAGTTAACGGAGTTAGTTATATGTTGTTAAATGTAACTCATGTGATTATGTGATTAAATGTTAAGTGCTATGAACTGTATGTTACCTAATCGAAACTGTATGATCATGAATGAAATGTGAGCTTTGAGAATGTAAACTAATTTCGAGTACGTGCATAACTTTAGGACGTGATTGATTTCTTGTGAGCACCTAACTTAGCATACCGAGCAAACCAAGGTGAGTTCACACAGCCAAGGCATGGGATTCCCGGGGTGGGAATGGGTTTGGATTATTTATTTGTACTTACCTAGTTATGGAACTTAGTTATATGGTCCTCGGGTGAGGAAGGGTTATCGATAAGATACGGCTAGACTAGTGATACTCATAGAACTGATCTTCGCACACACGCCAGGGGTTGGCCGTGATAATATGACTGATCTTCGCACACACGCCAGGGGTTGGCCGCGATATTATGACTAATCTTCGCATACATGCCTAAGGAGGCCGCGAACTATACACTAAACTTCGCACACATGCCGGGTGGCCGCGATACAAATATACCTAGTCTAGAATACTCGGGAAGTTTTCCCCAATAATCGCACACATGCCTAGAGGGCCGCGATATGAACTAATATGATACATGACTAAACGAACGAATACAAGGCTTACTATACTATTACTATTACTGAACTATTATCTGTGAACTCGCTCAACTAGTTGTTGACTCTCTGCTGCATGCCTTGCAGGACCTTAGGTACATATGGAGCTTGCACAGGGAGGAGCAGGTCGTTGTGGGCACGGATGGTGGATCTTATGATAAAACATTAAACATTTGAACTGATTACTTACGTTGGGTTTACATTTATGCTTCCGCTAGATACTTGACATGTTTTGTTTGAACACCTTTCATATCGTTTGGTTTAAATTACATTTGATACTCATTATGTTTGATATGATTGGTGGCTTGATCCTGGTCAGTCACGCCTCCAAGCGGTGATACTCCGCGTGTGGATTTTGGGGGTGTGACATTCTTCCCCGTCATGTGCCGAGAAGCTCCACTATCCATAATCCAACGTGAAACGGATCTTGGAAGCTCCTGCACATTTCAAAAACACTTTAGTTAGATGTTGATGCCACCCAAGCCTCTTTTGACTCGGGTATCTTGACATTGAGGTGAGTTTTTGCAATGTAAAGTGGCGGAAAATTCTTGTCATTCATCTTTAAGCTCTCCTCAGACCCAATCTCAACCTTTTTGTATAAAAAGAAATCATTTTGAGAAGGTTGACCAGAAGATTGGTCTTTCTTTGGTACATTCTTCTTTTCTGAAGTAGTAGCCTCTTGTGATTCAAGTTTCTCATAATAATCCAAAGGTACATACATCTTCTTAGTTGAAGATGATGATTTTGCAGACTTAGAAACCTTTGGTTTTGGAGAACTTAATTCCTTTACCACTGATTTTGGCTTCCATGCTTGTTGAGGCGAAGCAACCCGTTTGTAAAATTTGTCATTTTTAGTTACCACATTCTTAACAGGTTCAGTTTTGACTTTGGTATTTTTATTTTTCAAAACTTTCTTCTCAACAACCATTGGAGCTTTTCCTTTTGCATCAACTTTCTTTTTCCGATTCTCAACAGCTTCAGTCTTAGACTTCAAGTTGATAAACTTTCGTACAATATGTCCAACTTGATTGCATTTGAAACATGTTCGGGTGTCAACAACCCGACTTGTGCCTTCGGACTGAGGCTGTGAGGCCTTCTTCTCAAAAAATTCTTCATTTGTTTTTGAAAAAATCTTAGATTCTTCATCAGAAAGTGAACTTGAACTCGAAACAAACACCTTTTTCTCAACACACTTCTTGTTTTGAACATTCCTTCTTTGATAATTCTTACCACCCTGATATTCACCCGACCATCTATTTTGATTGTTGTTATAAAAACGAGGTGGTACAACAGGTTTTTTATAGTAAGCCTTATCCTTTTCAAAGTTTAGTTGCCTCTTGGAATGTTTTAAACCTTCAATTTCTGATATTTCAATTTCAACTAATTTGAACACATTTGTCAATTTAGCCACATTAACATTCTCCAGTGGAAACTCAGAATCCGAATACAACTTATTCGATCCTGCCATCTTGTACATCACAAGACTAGGTTCATCACTTAAGTTGTTTTTGGATTTTGATTTTGGAATGTAGTTATCCAAAAAGCATTCATCATTCTCAGTAGTGTCACTTTCAGTTTTCAAAACATTTTCAGCCATGCTTTTAACAATTTCAGATTGGACACTATCTTCATCAGATGATGTGGTAAATGTGACATCAATTGTGTCTGGAAGCTTAACTTCATTAACTTCTTCATCATTAACCAACCCTGATTTTTTCTTTGAAAATTTATTTAAAACTGGTAGTGGAACCTGATGAAACCCAACCCCGGTTCCATCAAAGTATACATCTTCTCCTGCTTTGTTCTTCCGAATTGGTTTAGGAACGATATGTTGAAGAACAAAACTTGCGGAGTTGTAACTGTTCAGTTTCAACTGAATGCGTTCATCCTCAATTTTAGCTTCTTGAAACTGAAGCTTCAACTTAGCAATTTCATCCAATTGTTGATTGATTAACTCTTCTTTTACCCTAAGAACACCTGACAGCTGAACATTTTCTTTGTATGTCTTACCATTTCTGTCATCAGAATCTTTTACCGTGCGTTTTAGCTTCTCAAAATTTTCTGAAAGTTGACGATTTTCATGAATTAGCTTTTCGTTTTCTTTCCTAATTCTTTCTACGTCACTTTTATCATTTTCAATTTTCTCAGTTAATTCTTTTAAACGATCATTTGAAGCTTTTAACATTTTGTCACGGTTTAAGATCTGATCTTCAACATCTCTAACTCTTCCTGTCAGTTCTTCAACCCTTTTAACATTGAGGTAAGCAAGTGTACTACAAACCTTGCAGTCTTTCATGCAATTTTTGCAGTCGTTCTCATTTTTAGCTTTCTTACCTGACTCATTGGTTGCATCATTCGGACTGACCTAGCTTTTAGACTCAGTGCCAGAATCAGAAACTACCTCTAGCTCTTTCGCAGCAAACACTTTGTCAGCCATCTTCTTCAAATTCTCAGCCGTGAATTCTTGTGACGTGTCAATAATCCCATTATCAACCTTCTTTGGCTGCGGTTCTTTCTCTTTTTCTTTTTCTTCAGCTTTTTCTTTAACTTCTCCTCCTCCCCACCACAATCTCTGATTTGCTTCTTCTTCATCAGCAATTTCTTTGATGAAAGTTTCAACATCTACAGTATCTGGATCAACAGCTATGTTTCCATTAGGATCGAGATAACACTCTCTATCAGGATCCCATCTTTTCGCTTGTTTAGCTTCTTTGTATATTAGAGAAATTCTAATCATCCTGGTCTGAGCTACCATCTTTCTGTTGACGTATTTCACTTCTTCTGTTCTGGAGTCTTTGAAAGGAACAATCTTTGTCACAAACGCATAGCCCACTGCGTCTTCTTCTGGTAATACTTGACTCCAATCATATCCGTCATCATCATGAATAACAGCAAGTGCTCTGGATTTTTCTTTGGGATTTTCTTCTATCTGCTTCATTCTGGGGGGTTCAGATTTGTTCTGATAGCAGATAGCTCTTTTGTAGTAATCTTCACGGAACGGATTTGCCGTATCATCAGCAAATGCATTTCGACATTCTCTTTTAAAGTGACCTTTTTGTTTACATTTAAAGCACGTGACCTTCGACTTATCAAACCCTAGCTTGGTTGAAGGTCCACCAATAGAATGTCTACCAGTAATCTCCATGAATCTTTGCGCTCGTCTGACTGCACTAGCCATACACCACCTTATATCGATCAATTCCATCTCCTCTGGGTCGATCTGATCATAATCCTCCTTGGTGAGGTTAGTGTTTCCAATCTTGCCTACAACAAGACTCTCATAAGACTCTAACACAGAAGCTAAGAACACCATTTGCTGTTTTGCGGATTCTTCACTGAAATTTTGAGCATTCTTCAGATCCACAGCAATGTTGCATTGAAACAGATTCTTTGGAACTGATTGACTTTGATCATCTTTGACACAGATTCATTTTTCAAACATCCCGAATCTTCAAATGCCTGAATTTTTCAAACAGGTTCCGTGTCTTGCAAGTTCCAGCTTCAAATGCCCGAATCTTTCGATCATCTTTGACACAGATTCATTTTTCAAACATCCAAACAAATCAAATTCTTTTCTTAACAATTTCTTTTTGTTTTTAACTATCTCAGCACTACCCACACATTTCACTCTAAGTTTCTCCCATAGATCTTTTGCATTTGTGTACTCGATCAACGATATTATGTCGTCTCTCACAGACTGATGAAGCAATGCAATGCACTTTTGTTTAGCAACAAAATTTTCTACATTATCAGTGCCTTCTAAATTTTCATAATCTGATCTTCCGATATTGTAACCATTTTTCAAGCTTTTCCAGCTTGGATATGCAAACGCTTTTAGCCACTCTTCAAACCTTTTAGCCCATCTATTGTATTCTTCAATCGCTATCAGTTTGGGAGGTTTGTTGTATGTGCCATATGCACTCTCCACACTCAAAGCATCAGACAGGGTTTTCTTTGCACTCGGATTAGGAACATTTTCATTGGTGTTGTTTGATGTATCATCTCCAGTGTTTCCCGTGAAAGCAAACATGTCACTGAAAGGATTCATAAACTCATCCATCTTCATGTATTTGAAACAATCAACAAACACTTAGAAAATTTTTGGATTTTGGAAAACAACAGTTTCAAGCGGAATCACTTCAAATGAAATCAGCTTTCAAACGAGATAAGCTTTCAAGCGAAATAAGCTTTTTTCACATGGAATAGGGTTTTCAAACGAAATCACCAAACGAAATTAGCTTCATTCAAACGGAATCAAGTCACTTTGAAGCAAAATCACTAATTTCGTGTGAAATTTCAAACCGAATCTGATTTTGTATGAAATCAGACAGCACTTTTAAACGGAATTAGTGATTCCGTGTGAAACAAAGGCACTTTCAAACGGAATAAGTGATTCCGTGTGAAATCAAAATACTTTTTAAAAGGAATTAGTGATTCCGTGTGAAACCAGCAGTAGTTTCAAATGAAATTAGTCACAAAAGCTAATTCTGTGTGAAAACACAAGTGCAATTTCGAGCGGAATTAGGATGACATCATCCTGTCGGCCACCAATTTGTCAAATTGACCCGGATTTTGAACGAATTTTGGTCCAATTCTTTCAATGATTTAATAAATTGGTGTTTCGCGTGATATATGTGAAATTTAGTCCATTTTAACCGTAAAATCTCGTTTAATTTTGAAAAGAAGGTGTAGAAGTGATGAAAACAAGCTGAATTGGTATAAACTCTTCTTCCTGAGCTCTGATACCACTTGTTGGATCGTTGTGTGACCCTAACGAGTCAATCAGAAGAGTTTACAATCTATTTCAAAGGCGGAATCAGAGAAATAGACGTGTAACAGCTTGATTCTCCTAATTATTCTTCTTATTAATGATTCCAAAACTTTTACAGATCGTTTGACAAACTGGCAGCACCTCGGCTCTGAATCAGAAAAGTTACAAATGAAACCACAACTCAGCTATATATCGTGTTGGTAATTCCGCTTGAAAGTGTCATTGCCCATTTCAAGCGAAATCACAAATATTAATTTCGTGTGAAATGATCAGTGACCATTTCAAGCGAAATTACCCACTTTAACACAATCCCTAGTTTCTAACCTGCTGAGCACTGGTTTATCCTATCTAGACATAAGACTCTATAAAGACGAAGTTAACAGACATTTGTGCACCAACAGAACCTCCTAATCAAGTGCATTTTCCTCTAAGGACCACTAGTAAGTGCTCCTTTTCGTTCTATCTTCGTTTATTAGGCTTTTAAAGCCAAAAGTCAAGCATTTTTTTATAAATGCTTTGACTTTCGGTTTAGACCTTTATGGTCCAGCCATTGTTCGAAACGAACATTGCTACATGATCGTAACTAGGTAGGTGTTAATCCCTCAAAATGGCACCTCCTGAAAATCACGTTTAGTTGGTCAATTGACGGGTCAAAGTTTATTGTTTAAAAAAAATCAAATGGACCAGATTTGATAAATGTTATAATCTGAGTTTATAGATGTTATAAAATATGGTTTAACACATAAACAAGTTGGTAATAATTATTAGAACATGTGTAAACATGTTCGGCTCGTTAATTCCAGTTTTAAGGTCGATTCGCAACCGAAAGTCACGAAGTTTGACTTCTTCTTTGACTTTGGATTCTGGCATGATTTAGATTAGTTACCTACTAATTTAAGGTTGCATTATGATGGTAATTTAATGTAGCATAACCCTCTGAGGTTATATTACAAGATCATAATCGTATTTTGACTTTTTGTACAAGTTTCGTTATTATGCCATACTTTGACTAAAATGCCCTTTTTACAAATAATAAGGTTTTAATCACTAATGAACTTGCAAATGACTTATGTACTGATATGTTAATGTAATTAACATATTTTGATGTTACTAAACTGATCATAAACTGAGTTTACATAAAAGATCGTAAATTATGCTTTAAAATGACCAAAGTGCCCTTTCGGCACATAGAATGGTTTTAAACATAATTTCTCATATCAAACTCATTACCTACTGATACAATATCACACTTAACATATTTTTGGATATCAAATCAGTTTTTAATCTGAGTTTATGTACAAGTTCTTGAATTATGTCCTTAAATTAAATACCCTTTTGGCACATAACATGGTTTTAAACCATAATTTTTATACAAAACTAATTACCTACTGTTATGTTATTATAAATAACATATTTTGACACTAAGAATCTGTTCATAACTTCAGTTTTGATAAAAGATCGTAAATATCTTCATTTAATGACCGAATCGCCCTTTTGGCGCATAGTACGGTTTTAAACCATAACTATCAACTAAACTTGATACCTACTGATATTATAACATATTTAAAATGTTTTCACAGTAGGTACATGATGTTAACTAATATTTATAAACAAGTTCTCAAACTTTGTACATATTGACCGAAATGCCCCTTCGGTGCGTCTTAAATCATATAATTTAACATATGTTTGATTACTTACTGATATTATATTATAAGTATAATATTTTTACAGAATGATTATGTTTATAACATCAGTTTATATGCAAGATCTTTTAATACGTCGTTAACTGACTAAAACGCCCTTATGAGGCATAGTTTGACTTTAAGACCTTGACGGGCATATAAGTTGATATCCTACTGATATTACAACTAATTTAAAGTATATTGGCATATAGAACTTGTTTATGACTCATCCGGTTACCCGTTATCGCTTATACGCGTACGGTTAGGCTTTTGTGACTAGTTTACAAAAGTTTACCGAAATGCGTCAAACCTTGTCATTTTTATCTCAAATTCCAGAATGATATTTGTTTACCCATATTATACAAGTCTTAGTACTTGTTGGGTTTCAACTACATTCTATTCCGGTCATCCCTTAATCAAGCATATCGTACCATTTTTTATATTTAAAGTTAATCGGTCCAAGTCTATGACTTAAATAGGACCTGTTAGCATTCTAATTGGTTATTTATACCATCATTCCAGACTAGAGCCTTTCAGTAAATTGCTACCTACTCTTTGTCAATTGATTAACGATTGAGTTATTTATAAACCTTGCATATTAAGACAAGTATTAGCTCAGGTAAATACTCGTAACCTATTTTCCCTATCTGGGCTTGCGATACAGTAAATTATTACCGCTTGGTCAGGTATGGGATCATATGCCGATTGTGGCTACAAAATCTTCATAACCTATTTTAATCTGTTTTGTCTGATAACTTAAGCATTGGGGATTAACGCGACCGTGTCCTGGATATCCTCGGCTCATTTAAGTTACTAATGGCCACGACCCAGCACGGGGTGTAGGCATACACCCGACAGATGCTTAATACTAATATAAAAATGTTTTTTCTTGCCCACTACATGGGGACACCCCTCTGTGGGTTTAAGTGGTGTGTCAGTTAATCATGTCTCGATGTTTAATACTGGGCCCCATATGTATTAACATACATGTAAAACTGTATACAATATCATTTTGAATTGTCCCAAGTTATTTATAAAAATATGTGCCTTGTGCACTTAAATCAATTTTGAAAATGTTTTCAAAATGTGTCGATTGATTGCATTTACCAGTGTAAACTAACGTATTTTCAAAAGACTAAGTTACAGGTGCAAATACGAAAGAGGCTGGAAGTTACTCAGTAATGCTAGACGAGGAATTTGCAACTCCTTTGCATAAAGCCTAGTAGTCTGTTGAATCTCCCTTTTGTACATTTTATGATCCGCCTGTGGATCTTTATTATTACGAGTCGTCTGTATATTATTTCAACTTTTGGACATTTAGTTTGTAATAATAATTTATACTCCAAGACTTCCGTTGTGATATCTGTGAATATTTGACTATGACGATACCAATCTTACGTCACGATACTCCCCACCCGGGCCCACCGGGATTGTGTTGGAAGTTCAGGGTGGGACATCAGCCTGTGTTATTCGTGGTGTGAATTTTTACTTGGCTATAAACACATCCGCTTTATAAAGTTGTGTGAAGTCCTTCGAACCATCCGGGGTTGACGGCTTTACTTGCGCGTGTAGTACGCAGTTCGTCGGTGCTTGTTGCACGTTTTCCACTTAAGGTGTGGTTTCATTGAAATCGAGATGCGTCAGTAGACTTCCAAATTTGTACTCTCTTGCCCATTGCTCGAAGGCAACCGACATTCTTTGTGTTTCTTCTTATGACATACCTTGCGCGTACGGTGCTATAGGAGGATACAATCATGCTGGTTAGTACCTGTCTGTATTGTTGAATTCGGAACACGTGTGCGTACCCTGATGGTGTTCCCATTATACCAGATTGCGAAATGAAAGGATATCCTGATTGCATAAGGGAGAAAAAGTTGGAGCTTGTGACTGACGCATGGAAAAAGGCATTAGAGTGACATATGAAGTTGCGTGTTGCAGGCCAGTAAACAAGGGGAGTGTATGTTGCGTGCTAGCGTAACCCTGCGCAGCAGTTACTCATACGAACACAGATGATGGGGGCATCGAACTGATAGGAGCACTTAGTGTGTGCGTCGTGTTGGCTAGTGAGACATGCGTAGGTGTCGTTTGGGGTACAACAAGATACGTGTTTGATGCTAAAACTTTGGTGACATCTATTGTTTTGGTACTTATTATGGTTTATGTGGCCTGTAAAGCGTTACTGGGACAACCACCATATTCCAGCATATCATATTCTTCGTCGTCTGATATGGCAAGAACTAGTACTAGTGTTGAGGCTGATTTAGGAATAGCACATTCTTCTCAAAGAAAATCTACCCAACAATTTTTTTAAAACGAGGAAAGTGTACTCCACGTTCACCGCACCAATGAAGAATCAAATCTTAGACGATGATACTAGGATTTGTTCCATCGGTAGATGCTCTTTGTGAGATGTCAAATGAATGGCTCTGGGTACAATCCACTACAAAACAGAATACCGTTAGGCTTGCCACAGGATGGAATTCCTCCCTGTGACCACCCTTGGGTGTGAGGATAAATACTTGTATGAAGAAATTAGGGTTTGTATGAGAGAGAGTTTAGAGAGCCCACTTACCTTCTGAGCATGAGATCTTCTTCTATTTATAGTAACCACGGTTAGACATCGATTTCCCCAGGTGGGGTAGTCCCCGCTCCTTCTAACAGTTTGGGTGACACCTGTCATGTCATCACCTGATTGGAGTGTGATACCCTGTGTAGTGATGTGCATGAATTTGTTGGTGTCACTCTTTCCCTGATTAGTGGAGGGGCATTTTATTAAATGTGGGGATGAACTAGGATTGCCTACATGTGATTTCACCATAAGAAGTTACACTGTCAAATCCTTTATTGCCATGTGGAGTTGCTGATGTGGAGTTTTGCTACATTTCTCTACACTACCATTCGTAAAAGAATTTAAAACAAGACTATATATGCAGTTATTTTTTTCCAATAACTAGCCCACATTATTTGAAACATATCAAATTGAGTGTTAAACAAATAAACAAAGCAAATTGAGTGTTAATTAATTAGTAGTCACTGTATATCCATTTATAAAACACTAACTACCCCCAAGTGTATTAAATAGCATAACTTTTATTTACGTTGATATTTTTTAAGTTAAACAATAAAAATGATAATTTATTCTTGAGTAAAGTAGTCACTGTATATCCATTTATAAAACACTAACTACCCCCAAGTGTATTAAATAGCATAACTTTTATTTACGTTGATATTTTTTAAGTTAAACAATAAAAATGATAATTTATTCTTGAGTAAACTGCAATTTTACCCCCTGAGGTTAGGGGTCATTGGCACCCTTACCCCCCCCCCTAATGAAATAATTGCAATTTTACCCCCCCACTGTTCACTGTTATGTCACAACCTTACCCCCCGGCCTCAAATTTGTTGACTAATCTGTTGACTATAACTTGAAATGACTATAATGCCCTTTCATATTACCCCCTGTGTTTTGTGCACTCTGTGATATTACCCCCTGCCACCACTGCCACCGCCATTCACCACCTGAACCACCACTGCCACCTCCAGCCACCACCCTCAACCACCTCCAGCCACCCATAAAATAATTTGCCATTCAATGATCTCCCTAATTTCACAACAATCTTAAAATAATTTGCCATTCAGGGAAGGTGACCTTATAAAGAGGTGCACAAACACAGTGACAACCTGCAAAACAGAAGTTAGAACTGGTACCATACGTGTTCGGTTTACAGAATTTACAAGAGGACAAACTAGGAAATTCTTACAGTGACTAAACCTAGAGGGACCAGTTCAGTTAGAGTTCTGAAGCTTTGAGTTCTTTCATCCATTTCCATTTCTTTCAAAGATCATTGCTCCGGCAACTCCATCTCCGATCACTGTATTAACGCCTCCGACAACCACTTTCTTCTCCAACCACCTCTGAACAACCACCGTGCATCACCTCCGACATCGAACACCATCTCCATCTACATCACCACATTCCGACAGAAACCTTCACCCACCATCCTTCATCACTTATCACTACACCATCACTAACCTCCGGTCACCATCAACCTCCTCTGCTACTGCGTAACATCATCTCCACCTTCATATCAACATCATCGCATCTACTATTCACCTTCACCTCCGTTCTCCTTCCACCGCACCAACGCACTGTCACCTTCATCATCAATCGTTCTTCTCCACTTACCCACCACCACCGCACTGTCACCGCACTGAGATTTTGGAACCGAAATCGGATGATAATTTGGCGATTCAGTAGAGTTAGGGTTAGGGTTCGGGTTTCAGATTTTGGGTTTGGAGAAGAAAGGGGTGAACGGAGACCGGGACAGTTGGTGCATGCGTCTGTCGACTTCATCTTGTATCGAGTCTTGTATTGTTGTAGATATTTCAGGGCACGTTGTACGAGAAAATTGTCAAAAATAGGTTAACTGGCAAGTTCAAACGAAATTACAAGATGTAACTCCGCTTGAAATGAACATGTCATTTCAAACGAAATTAGCTTGCTAATTCCGCTTGAAATCGTAATTGCGTATGAAAGGTAATTCTCCTTGCGTTATGTTCAAGCGAAATTACACTTCCTATATGTAGAGATGTCCTGATTTCGTTTGAAAAAAAAAGG
This sequence comes from Helianthus tuberosus, assembly GCA_030545235.1. Taxonomy (NCBI): domain Eukaryota; kingdom Viridiplantae; phylum Streptophyta; class Magnoliopsida; order Asterales; family Asteraceae; genus Helianthus; species Helianthus tuberosus. The sequence goes on from CM060445.1 coordinate 100,213,017, forward strand.
ATGTATGTGTGATTCCGGAGCCGAAGTGCTGCCGAAGTGTTGTTTCGCTGTAAAACTTTGTCAAGTTAATCAAAACAACAGTTAAAGTGAATATCTTGCTGAATCACACACAATATGCCTGTTTCCGCCTTTCATATTGTGCAGAACGCCTTTGATTGACTCGTCTCGGGTCTGTACACGATCCTACAAATGGTATCAGAGCTCAGGAGGAGGAGTTCTACCGTTTTCAGCTTGATTTCATCAGATTTTCTTACTTCTACACCTTCTTTTCAAAATTGAACCTGTTTTCACGGTTAAAATGACTTGAAATTCTCACAGTATACGCGCATTTGTGTTTTAACAAATCCTTGAAAGTTTCAAACCTAAATTCTGCTTTAAACCTGATCAATTTGTAATTTCGCTTGAAAAGTTGGACCGAAATGATGACATCAGCCTAATCTCGTTTGAAATTGCACTTAATCTTGCTTGAACGTTTCTGTTAATTCCGCTTGAAAACGTTATTTCGCTTGAGTAATATCGTTTGAAATTAGTATTCCGTTTCAAATTATAATTCCGCTTGAAAGTTTCATATGAAATCAGTTATTTCGCTTGAGTTGAAATTCCGTTTGAAACTGGTTTGCAGATAAGTTCGCTTCAACAGTTTAATCTCGCTTGAAGGTTAATTCCGCTTGGAAGTGATTTCATTTGAAAGATCTAATCTCGTTTGAATGTGACTGTTGTGAAAAACATATTACCGAATCATGGAAGAAGAGTTCTATAATGCGTTTGCCACATCTCCGACTACTCCAGCTACCATTGCTCAAAACATGAACATGGAAAATGAAACTGGAACAATGCAAAAACCCCCTAAACTAATGAGCATTGAGGAGTATTATGGTTGGAAAGATAGGTTTGAAAACTGGGTCCAAGCCAATCATTTGAGATCATGGGAATGTGTTGAGAAAAAGTATGTTCTACCACGTACAGATTTGGGAGTTGAGAAAAAGATTTTTGAATTTACGGATAAAGAACGAGAAATGTACAAAGCAGAAAAGATGATGATCAGTTTACTCCAGCTAGCTATTAAAGAAGACATATTCATTTTGCTTCAACATGATAAAACTTCACGTTCAATTTGGGAAGCACTTCGAATCAAGTTTGAAGGAAGTGAGAAGATGATCAAGAGTAAAAAAGCATTGATGAAGAAAGAATTTGACTTGTTTACAAGTTTACCAGGAGAAGATACAAAGAAACTGATTGAAAGATATTGTCACTTAGTACGTTCAATGTCTTTGTTGAGTATCAATAAAGAACGAGAGGAATGGGTAGACAAATTAGCTTATGCTTTACCTCAGAAAGAATGGGGTACATTTTTGATGATCTTAAAGAACACCGGAGAATATGATGGTTTGACGATTTCTCAGTTCATCGAAAAGATTGAAGGTCAAGATTTTGAACAGCAAAAGATTGCCAGGATGAATAATCCGAGTAATCAACAAGATGTGAAAATGTATTACAAAGGCAGTGTTTAAGAAGTTGAAATGAGTCCAAAAATCCAAACTGATTTTAGTTCTGGAAACTCATCTGGAACTGTTGATCAAACTTCAAACAGTAGCAGTGGATTTTCTTCATATCCGAGTGTTAATCCAAAGAGTTCAAATTCAAGTTTTCAGTGTCAAAATTCAAAAAGTGGAAATGGTTGTGTGATATAGTGTAACATTGCATTAAATCTCCCGAATGGTCAAAGTTTTTCTGAATAAGTTGCTAAAGATCACATGGCGTTACTTGCTACCGTGCTGGAATCTTATGAGGGATTAGTAGCTGGAAGGATCGGAAATCCTATGCTAACGAAAGAGGATTACGATCAGATAGACGCTGAAGAGATGGAGCTCATGGACATCAAATGGTGTCTAGCAAGTGTTTTGAGAAGAGCAAAAAAGTTTAAAATGATTACAGGAAGAAATGATTTTTTGGATGCACATGTGTCTACTTTGCGTTTTGATAAATCTAAAGTTACTTGTTTTCGATGCAGAGAGAAAGGTCATTTCAAAAGAGAATGCAAAAATCAAGAGGCTAGTGGAGCAAAGAATCCTTTTGGAAAAGATGATTACTATCGGAAAGCCATATATCAACAAGTTGCTCATCAACCATATCAACAAAAGGAACCACAAACTGCGCATGCAAGAATGATTGAAGATGCAAATAAGAAAGCTTATTACGGTATCATTGATCAAGATGATGAAAAAGTGGCAGAAGGTTTCAGCTGGGATAAATATATTCCACCTGATTCAAAAGTTGTAGCTCTCATTGCACAGATAGTTCAAGAGCCTGATCTGATGACAGAATGGATGAAAGCATTTGATAGTAATGAGAAAAGTCAAGAAGAAGAGTCTGTTTTATCAGAAGAAAGTTCAGAAAGAATAACAGTTTTTGATCAAACACCATCTGATTCTGGTTCTTCAGATAATAGTTCAGAAAAGACAATAGATTTTGATCAATCACCAACTGATGACAGTAGTGATGATGAGGAAGAAATGCATATCAATATTGCAAAAACTCATTTATCTCCTGAAAGTTTTCAATTTTATTTTGCAGATCGCTTGGAGAAGTTGAAGAAGAGACGAGCAGCAAACGATCTGAAAAAGAAGGAATGTGAAAGAAAATATCAAAATGAAAAGATTTTTCAAAATGAAGAGGTTAAAATTGCTGAAGAGATTGTTGAAACAGAGAAGGTGATTGAAGTTGAGAAAGTTGTTGAAGTGGAGAAGATTGTTGAAATAGAAAAGATTGTGGAAGTCATCAAGCCTTGCTTAAAGTGTTTGGAATCTTGCAAGCAATGTGCAGAAAAAGATGAGAAGTTGAGTGAGCAAGATAAGATGAAAGAACAATTACTGTTCAATCTCAATTATGTGAAAGAGTCGTATGACGTTTTGAATAGAACGGTAACTGGTCTACAAAAGACAAATTATGAAAGAGAAGATGCACTGACAATGATGAATGTTGTGATGATGTCGAAGCAAAAAGCTATTAATCATTACATTGAAGAGTGTGCAAAGTTAAAGCAAGAGTTGGAGACTGAGAGGATTGAAAATGAGAGAACTAGACGTTTACTGCAAAGTTAATGTAGTTCTGATTATCTAATTGATCGAATCTATCCAACTGTTGCAGGTTTAGAAGTTTTTCAAGATGAGAAGCCAAAGAAGAAGGATACTGGTAAGAAACAGAGTGTCAGTTATAACAAGTGTCCGCCTCCGATTTAGGAAGGGTATTCTCCCAGAAAACCAAATGAGGAGCAAGTCAAAACGGCTGTCAATATAGAGTTAAAATCTGAAACAACTGACGAGTTACCAGAAAACATTGACGTTACGTTCACATCGTCTGACAATGATCATGAGTCTGTTGGTGCATGTGTCTGTCGACTTCGTCTTGTATCGAGTCTTGTATTGTTGTAGATATTTCAGGGCACGTTGTACGAGAAAATTGTCAAAAATAGGTTAACTGGCAAGTTCAAACGAAATTACAAGATGTAATTCCACTTGAAATGAACATGTCATTTCAAACGAAATTAGCTTGCTAATTCCGCTTGAAATCGTAATTCCGTATGAAAGGTAATTCTGCTTGAGTCATGTTCAAGCGAAATTACACTGCCTATATATAGAGATGTCCTGATTTCGTTTGAAAAAAAAGGATGTATGTGTGATTCCGGAGCCGAAGTGCTGCCGAAGTGTTGTTTCGCTGTAAAACTTTGTCAAGTTAATCAGAACAACAGTTAAAGTGAATATCTTGCTAAATCACACACAATATGTCTGTTTCCGCCTTTCATATTGTGTAGAACGCCTCCGATTGACTCGTCTCGGGTCTGTACACGATCCTACAAGGACATAACAGATCTGTTAATTACACACACAATCAAATCCAAAAGGTTATTAATAATAATTGGAGAAGAAAGGGGTGAAAAGAAAACATAACAGATCTGCTATTTTGGAAGTGGAGAAAAAAGGATTCTATTTTTTTTTAATTTTTTTTACCATTAATAATAATTGAAGGGTATTATAGTCATTTCAAGTTATAGTCAACAGATTAGTCAAAAAATTTGAAGCCAGGGGGTAAGGTTGTGACATAACAGTGAACAGTGGGGGGTAAAATTGCAATTATTTCCTTGGGGGGGGGGGGGTTAAGGGTGCCAATGACCCCTAACCTCAGGGGGTAAAATTGCAGTTTACTCTTTATTCTTTTTAATATGGATATAGTAATGTTATAATTTGTTTAATTAAAAAATGATATATTATGTGATTAATCATGTCTAGAGGTGAACAATAACTGAATCGTTAATTAAAATTGAACGAAACACGGAGGAAGCAGAATTGAAATCAACCGAAAACTGAAATAACTGAAAACCAATTAACCGAAAACCGAATTAATCAAAAACCAGTTATTGGTTTTTTATCCTCATTTAACCAAAATTAATTGAACCAAACCGAATTGAATAATGTAGGATCGTTTTCAGACCCGAACGAGTCGTTCAGAAGAGTTTTTCTCAACACGAAAGGCGGAAACAGACATGTAGAGTTCAATTCAGCTAGATTCACGCTTAAAACTGTTGTAATATTGATTTCACAAAGTTTTACAACCTGACAACACTTCGGCAGCACTTCGTTGCTCTGGCCGGAAAGTTACAAATGATGAAAGTTTGAAGCCTATTTATAGGAGATGACCCTGACCGTTTGAAGGTGACACACCACCCTTCAAACGGTCACCCCTTTCAAACAGTTACATTCAAACGGTCATGCCTTCTACAAACTGTCATGCTTTGACTTTCAAAATGTAATACAAAATTGTTTCATGTTAGCATATTGTTTTCACGTGATGTGTAGACTTGTGATGTCATATATGTGATGCCACTTGTGATGTCACATATATGATGTCACGCTTGTTCAGATCCTCACCGAACCCAAGACTCGATATAAGACGAAGTTGACAGATGAATGCACCAACAGACTCCCCCTCAGATGTTGACGAGTCTTAAGTGTCGAGTCTTCGCATCTTCAGTCTTTATCAGTCCTCTCGAACACTTTGAAGTATTTGACGTTGTAAGTATCTTTAAATCTCTCTCTTTCTCTTTTCATCACCAACAGACTTCCCACGAACAATCTCTACTCGGATGTCTTCAGACTCCCCCTTTCGATATGCTGGGATCGCAGTCTGGCTTGTTAAAATCACAGAGTCTTCAGGTATCGGAACCTGACTCTCTATCATTCAAATAACCTGCACATGCTCTACCCAAAAATAAATTTTCTGATGACCACTAGTAGAGCAAATTTTAAAATGATTCAACATTTATAATCTCTGATGAACCACTTGCAGAAATATCATTTTCATTTCAAACATCACACTCTCCCAAACCATCTGTTCATCATGTCTAGCACTCGGAATTTTGAAAATTAGCTCTTCAATACCAATTGTCGAAAATCTTTTTGGATTTTTCAAAACTTTATGCTAAAACACACTGAAAATCTTTTTGGATTTTTGAATAGGATAAAATGCAGAAAAAAAATATTTACATACAATATTTTTGTGAGTTTGTGTAAGAGGATCATATCAGTTTTTGAGACAAATCACCAACACCGTTAAGCTTCATTTCATTTTAAGTTCTAAACGATTAACTTAGATTGTCAGTATACTGATCCACTTAAATTTTCACACAAAGTTCAACTGTTACGAGATACGAGATTAATGTCTTAAACACTTAAACTCAATCGCGTGTCCCACCTCAGAATATACTCCCGTATCCAGATCCCAATATTCAGTCTTACAGGTAATTATAACACAAATGATATCTGTAAGGGGTAAATAAATTATGATCGAAATCGTGAGAGCTCAGGTCAGAACTACCGTTCAGCAGAGAGATCACGAATCGACTTTTGGGTGTGTCCCCTTTAGAGGATCTTTTTTTACAACAGCATTGCTAAGCAATTTTATTGTCTTATCATATATGCTGAGGGTGATGCTATGTTTCAAGCATTGCGGAAAGTATTATTCGAGGACTAGGTCAGAACTTCCATTCAGCAGAAGTCCAGGAATAATACCTCAGATATCACTGAGTATAAAGACCTAGTATATCAGAAAAAGGAATCTTTCAAACGAGATTTCGGGGGTTACCTATATATTCGAGAGATGTTTCCCCACGATATAAGTAAGTTTGAAATTTAGGTTTATATCTAGTCACAATCTACTAAATGTGCAAAAACCTACTGGCACATCATCAGTGAGACCGTTTATCACTATTTAACTTTCCATTTCTTTAGCATGCCGTGATAGTCCACTGATGTACTATCATTTCCTCTTTTGACAACAAAACTCATTTTTTATTTTATCATGTTTTTGACTTTTTCAAATTTTCAAATGTTTTTGGATTTTCTGAAATTTTTACTCCCCCTAAAATGCAAACACATTTTAGAAAATTTGAAAATAAACTATACAAGAAAAATTGACAACCGATATCGAATCACTTCAATTCGCCATCCTCTTGGCATAAACAATCAGAACTCCCCCTTACACAAAACTATTTTCTCATTATGATTTCAAAACACTTAAGTTTGTTTTAACCAAAATGATTTTTCCGGAAAATAATTTTTGTTAAATTTATCACTTGTAAAGTTAGGGGTTTGGTTCATCACATTTTCCTCAATCATTTTTAGAAAATCAGATACAACTTAATGTCCCTGATTTACCACTTGGAAGTGAAAATTTCCATCAACCACTTGTAGGAATACGTCATCTACACAAAACCATTTTACCAATAAAAATGCCGATTCCTGCTTCACACTTACCAACCTGGAAGCTCCGGCAAGTCACATTTAACCTGTAAACATTCAACTATTTTTAAGATTCAAACACACAATCATTTACTAAGAAAGATGCCGATTCCTGATCCGCGATTACAAACTTGGGATCTCCGGCAAGTCAGATTTCAAGGGAAAAGAATTTCCACCCAAGTCTTTTCAGACTTGAGTGTTTTCAATTCTTGCTCGGTAGGGTTATAGGTTGCCTTTTTAGTTACATAAAAATCTTTAACCCCTTTTACTTTCCCATCCAGCATTTTTTCAAAAATTTTCTTAACACTTCCATTAAAAACTTTCTCGACATCAAATTCATTCTTCTCAGAGTAAAATTGATCCGATATCTCAACCTTACCAACTTTCTGTTTAATCTTCTCAAACATCAGTGATGGAAATTCATCATCATTCACTGAAGATACTTCTTTTACCTCAACCTGTAGCTCTTCTGGCTTTGTGGAACCAGATTCATCGCCGACTTTTACATCACCCTTCTTGACAACCCACGCTTGGTTGTCTTTGGCTTTCTTTTTGTAAAAATTTTTCTTCGAACACTCACCAACTTCATAAATCGAATTTTCAAAAATTTTGAAGTTTTCAGTTGGTGGTTCAACATCGACAACCTTTTCTTTGAGTTTTTCATAAACTCCCTGTTTTGTCTTGATATTCTTCGGACAATTCCATGCAATGTGACTAGCTTCATTGCATTTGAAACAGGTTCGAGTCTCTTTTGGATGAAACACTCCAGTTCCATTCCTTTTCTTCTCAGCAAGAAACTCCTGGTTTGATTGTCTCCAGAAAGGTTTCTTCTGTTCTTCTTCTGCACTTCCACCTGAAACAAATTCTGTTTTTGTTTTAGAATTTTTCTCATTTTTATAATTTCTTGGTGGAATAAAACCAAGACCTTTCTTTTTGTAGCTACCATTATGGTTTGGTTTCTTTTGAAAACCAGAACCAGAATTGTAACCATTTTTCTTGTTTAATCGTTGTTGTACTCTTGAAGTGTATTTTTTAGGTTTTTCAGTAAGATTTAAATCTTTTACTTCAGAAATCTTAATTTCTGTCATTTTGAAAACCTTTTTGATCATTTCAAATCTAACACTTCTTATTGGAAACTCTTTGTCAGAATATAATTTGTCAGAATCATTTAAAGTATATGCTACTTCAAATGTTTCATCCTCCAAATTAGATTTTGATAACAAAAACTCTTTACTGAACGCCCTTTTGACCGACGACTTTGAACTGTTGACCGATGAACTCGAACTTTTAACGAACGAATTTGAACACCCAGACTCGAACTTTGACTCAGACTTTAACTCCGACTCTTCATCTGTATCCAACACCTGATCGACCACCTTTTTTATTAACTCAGACTCATGATCAGTGTCAGACGATGTAAAAGTAACGTCAATGTTTTCTGGTAAATCGTCAGTTGTATCGGTTTTTAGCTTTATATTGACTGCTTTTTCGACTTGCTCCTCATTTGGTTTTCTGGGAGAATAACCTTCCCAGATCGGAGGCGGACACTTGTTATAAGTAACACTTGGTTTCTTACCAGTATCCTTCTTCTTTGGCTTCTCATCATCTTTAAAGGCTTCAAAACCTACAACAGTTGGATAAATTCTATCAATAAGATAATCAGAACTATAATAACTCTGCAATAATCGTCTGATTCTCTCATTTTCAATCTTCTCCTTCTCTAACTCTTTCTTCCACTTTTCACTTTTTTCGATGTAAAAGTTAATAGCTTTCTGCTTCGTCATCAATGTAGCATTCATCATCGTTAAAGCCTTTTCTCTCTCAGAGTTAGTCTTTTGAAGACCAGTTACTGTTCTGTTTAAAACATCATAAGATTCTTTCACGTAATTTAGATTGAATAGTAATTGCTCTTTCATCTTTTCAAGCTCAACCAACTTTTCATCTTTTGCTGCACATTCCTTGCAAGGTTCCAAACACTTCAAGCAAGGCTTGATGACTTCAACAATCTTTTCTACTTCGATGATCTTCTCGACTTCAACAACTTTCTCAACTTTAGTCATCTTTTCTGCTTCACCTACCTGCTCAGTCTCAACATTCTTCTCAGCAACACTTTCAGACTTTATTTCTTTTTGTTCTTTTGCAGCCCGTTTCTCCTTCAATTTCTCCAAGCGATCTACAAAATAAAAATGAAAACTTTCAGGAGATAGATGAGATTTTGCAATATTAATATGTTTTTCTTCTTCATCATCACTACTGCTGTCATCAGTTGGTGACTGATCAAACTGTACAGATTTTTCAAAATTATCATCCGATGAACCAGAATCAGATGGTGTTTGATTAAAAACAATTTCTTTTTCTGAAGTGTCATCTGAGCTTTGTGAGCTTTCATCTGCACTCTGTGAGCTTTCATCTGATGCAACAGACTTTACAGTTTCACCAATAGATTTCATCCATGCAGTAAACATATCAGGTTCTTTCACTATTTTTGCAATGAAAGCTTTAAAATTTCCATTCTCATCTGCAAACATATCCCAGCTGAACCCTTCAGGTAACTTTTCATCATCTTGATTGATTAGGCATGCTTTGTTTTCGGGTGATATGTATTTGTTCCAGTTAAAATCCCCCAGACATGCTCTCTTTGAATCCTCGATCACTTTTCTACCATGAGCCACCTGTGGTTCTTGTAGTTGACCAACTTGCTGGTAAATGGCTTTCCGGTAGTAATCGTCTTTTCCAAACGGATTTTGAGCTCCACTAGCTTCCCTGTTCTTGCATTCCCGTTTGAAGTGGCCTTTCTCCCTGCATCGAAAACAAGTAACTTTAGATTTATCAAAACCTAAAGTAGAAACGTGTGCATCAAGAAAGTCATTTCTCCCGGTAATCAGCTTGAACTTTTCAGCATGTCTAAGAACGCTAGCTAGACACCATTTGACGTCCATTAACTCCATTTCTTCGGCGTCTATCTGATCGTAATCCTCCTTTGTAAGCATAGGATTTCTGATCCGTCCAGCCACTAAACCCTCATAAGAAAGCAATACAGAACCAAGCAGAGCCATGTGATCTTTAGCGGTTGCCTCAGAAAACTTTGTCCTTCAGGAAGATTCAAAGCGATATTGCACTGGATCACATAACCATTTCCAGTCTTTGTGCTCTGAGAATGGAAACTTGATGTAGTCTCTTTCGGATTGACACTCGGAAATGAAGAAAATCCACTACTGCTTTTGGAACTTTGATCAACCTTTTCTTTAGAATCTCCAGCACTAAATGCAGTTTGTATTTTCGGGCTTCTTTCAACTTCTGGAACACTGCCTTTGTAATACATCTTTACATCCTGTTGACCACTTGGATTGTTCATCCTCGCAATCTTTTGATGTTCCAAATCTTGACCCTCAATCTTCTCTATAAACTGAGAAATCGTTAACCCATCATATACACCAGTGTTCTTTAGAATCATCAAGTAAGTTCCCCACTCCTTTTGCGGTAAAGCGTCAGCTAACTTGTCTACCCACTCTTCACGATCTTTTGTTATACTCAGCATTGACATGGATCGCACTAAGTGGCAATACCGTTCAATCAGCTTCTTGGTATCTTCCCCGGGCAAACTCATAAACAGATCAAATTCTTTCTTGAGCAGTGCCTTCTTGCTCTTGATCATATTCTCACTACCCTCAAACTTGACTTTAAGAGCCTCCTAGATTGACTTTGAAGTCTTGTCATGTTGTAGTAACACAAAAATGTCTTCCTTGATAGCCTGCTGAAGTAAACTGATCATCATCTTTTCAGCTCGGTACATATCACGTTCTTTGTCACTAAATTCTGAGAGTTCTTTGATAACTTGTAGATCTGTCCGTGGTAGAACATACTTCTTCATAATACATTCCCATGATCTTAGATGGTTAGCTTGTACCCAGTTTTCGAACCTATCTTTCCACCCGTAATACTCCTCAATGCTCATTAGCTTCGGGGGTTTCTGAGTAGTTCCCGTTTCGTTTTCCAAATTCATGTTCTGAGCAATGACAGCCGGAGTAGACGGAGTAGCAAACGCGTTGTAGAAATCTTCACTCATGATTTGGAAACTTTTTCACAACACAAACTTTCTTGTTTCAAAAATACTGGTCTCGAATGAGCTGTATCACATAAAAAATACCTGACAACAAACACACAAACAACAATCAGTTTAAAGACTTATCAATTAACAGAATAGGACTAGTACTCGAACTGGTGAATATTCTGTGCAAACTGAATTTGATGTCAAAACGTGCGAACTGCTATGACCCTGATCAAATTCGAATGACTTGACCATTTTACGTGCAAACTGACGGACTTTCAATCGACCTGATGAACCTTTAAACACTTTGAACTTCAAACTGTGTGACCTGTACCTTTGACACACCGATTTATTTGACTTTGACACACAATAAAAATCTCTATCACTTGCAACTTGACAAATCTTGATATTAATCTATATGATTGGGCCTTGTAATGTTGAATAGTGGGCTGCACTTAACTTTGCTTGATTGGGCCGATTACATGAAGTGGAGACTGACACATGCAAACTTGAATCGAGATATTCATGTGACCAACTGACATATACCTTTGACTTTAATATTTGATTGGACCACTAAACTTTCACATGCAATATGATATTATTACAAGCAATCTGCCGATATACCACTAAGCCGACAATTTTATCCTTTGCATGCAAACCAGTTCATGATAACATGTGCCGACAACAATCTTGAAAGAATACTTTGATTTAACCGAGATTTAAAGTTTATCAGCAATCACATGCAACCGATTTTAATTCAAACACAATGATGACATTTGATCAGATTGAGACACGTATCTCATGAAATGCTGAATCATTTTCAAACGGTAGTCGAGTTTCAAACGGTCATGTCCAATTTCAAACGGACAACCATGTATTTTCAAACGGTCATGTGCATTTTCAAACGGTAAGGTGCATTTTTCAAACGGTCATGTGCAGATTCAAACGGTCAGTCCAGTTTCAAACGGTCAGACGCAAATTTCAAACGGTCAGGCAGTTTTTCAAACGGACAAGTGCTGGGCTCGTTCAAACGGTCACCAATTTTCAAGCCATTTTTACCAGTTTTACTTCGAGTTTTGATCTGATATTCTCAAGGGTTTGTTAAAATACAATTACGCACACATTGTGAGAGTTTTAGCCGATTTTAACCGTGAAAAGATGTTAAATTTTGAAAGAAGGTGTAGAAAATCAGAAATAAAGGCTGAATTGGTATGAACTCTTCCTCCTGTGCTCTGATACCACTTGTAGGATCGTTTTCAGACCCGAACGAGTCATTCAGAAGAGTTTTTCTCAACACGAAAGGTGGAAACAGACGTGTAGAGTTCAATTCAGCTAGATTCACGCTTAAAACTGTTGTAATATTGATTTCACAAAGTTTTACAACCTGACAACACTCCGGCAGCACTTCGTTGCTCTGGCCGGAAAGTTACAAATGATGAAAGTTTGAAGCCTATTTATAGGAGATGACCCTGACCGTTTGAAGGTGACACACCACCCTTCAAACGGTCACCCCTTTCAAACAGTTACATTCAAACGGTCATGCCTTCTACAAACTGTCATGCTTTGACTTTCAAAATGTAATACAAAATTGTTTCATGTTGGCATATTGTTTTCACGTGATGTGTAGACTTGTGATGTCATATATGTGATGTCACTTGTGATGTCACATATATGATGTCACGCTTGTTCAGATTCTCACCGAACCCGAGACTCGATATAAGACGAAGTTGACAGATGAATGCACCAACAAATAATTTATATTTGTATATATTTCCAATTTTTATACCTTTTGTTCATGTATTTTATAATATATAACTCTATTTCATATATTTATACTTTCATTTAATTTATTGCTAAACAAAAGTTCTAGTCCAATTATGGTTTTGGCTATTAACTGAAATTAAACGAACGAACCAAAAACCATCGATCTAACATAATAAACCAAACTGATTAACTGAAAATAGATTGATTAATAAGATAGATTAACCGATTACTTTGGTTTCGAGTTCGATTGAGGAATCAAACCATGCACATCGTTGCAGTGTTTGTGTTTCCCGCCGTATCGCACGGACACAATTCCGGTAAACAATAAAAAAAAAACAAATAAACGGCTCAAACTCGTTCTCCCCGATAAGGAATTACTCACCACATGGCATGGAGAAAATGACCTGTCCTAAACACCCTGGGTGGTGTTTCCGCTCCCGCACATCCCGTTTAAGGATTTGGAAACTCTACTCCTTCCACCCTTATTTGTTATTTTGAAAACTATTATATAATATTTTTAAAGTATCAGGATTCAAGATATACTAGCAAGATATTGATAACATAATTTTAAGTATTAATACATTCCAAATTCATTTAAACTCATTAATTTCTTTTAAAAAGTTTCTTTGCTATTTTATCTATTTTATTATTTCACATTCTAATAATATCTGTATTTTATGTAATATTAGTATATTTTCATAAGTAAATTATGACGTTCGATTCCGTAAACATTTTTCTTCTCAGAGAATGTACTTGGCATTGCTAGAAGCATTTAATATTATACTAGGGGTTTGCCCCGCCCGCGTTGCGGGGCACTAAGTCGAATATTTCTCTATCATAAAATGTACGTCCGTGTTTTGATGCTTGTACATACTACTTATAACACGATCTCAAAAAAATTACATTGAGTCAACCAAATAAATTAAAACACTATCATACTTTTGGTTAAGAAAAACAAAAACGATAGAAAAACTATAATTTTAAACTGAGGAAAAATTGTAATTTCTTAGGATAAATGAGCGTGTGCCTGGAAGTCGTCTGACATGAATAAAAATTACACCGAGTCAAATAATTAAAATAAAGCACTACCACAATTTTCTCAAAAAAAAAAAACCGATGGCATGAGTGTAATTATACACTGTGGACAAAATCGTAATTTGACTGCGAAAGCAAAGAAAAACGATGCCAAAAATGTAAATTTAAATTGAGGGCCAAATCGTAATTTGTCTGGGAGGAAAAAACAAAAATAATGGCAAAAACTGTAAATTTAAATGGGTCAAAACCGCAATTTTTACCCGAGGGCAAAATTATAATTTTTAGTTGGGGGCAAAAGTATAATTTTATTTTGAACTAGGGTAAAAACGTAATTTTGAACTGATGGCAAAATCATAATTTTAAAGCGGGGATAAAATCGTAAATTGGTTGGGCCAATGGGGGAGTTCCAGGCAGCTGCCTGGCACTACTCCTCCATCTTGTGTCTGTAGTTATACACTGTGGGCAAAATCATAATTTCACTGGAAAAGCAAACAAATACGATGACAAAAATGTAAATTTAAATTGAGGGCAAAATCGTAATTTAGCTGGGAGGAAGAAAACAAAACTAATGACGAAATTGTAAATTTAAACAGGGCAAAATCGTAATTTTGAACCGAGAGCAAAATTGTAATGTTTCACCGGAGGCAAAAGCATAATTTTATTTTGAACTAGTGGTAAAAACATAATTTTAAACTGATGACAAAATCGTAATTTTAAAGCGGAATAAAATCGTAAATTGGTCTGGCCCAAAAAAGCAAAAGAGATAAAAAGAAAAAAAAATAATAAACCAGTATTCACGAAGTTGAAAAATGTAATAGAGTTAATATACATATCTATATATATATTATTTTATTGTAAATAAATATTGTTACAAAAAAGTCAAACAATTATTTAAAAATTGGTAAACACTATTCATGACCTATTTATTTTAATATGTATAATTTTTTATTCAATAATAATTAATTAGTAGCCCTCACTAGTTGGCGATTGCGGGAGACTCATAAAAGTCTTATCTTTCTGCACTACAAAACACAAGGTTTTATAGCTTAGTGACTGACGAGGTATGACCCGGAACGGTTAACCCGACCCGGTCATTACCTATTATTTTATTATAAATATTCAATTACACATGTTTATTCTAGAATGTTCTATTCTGTATGGATAAATCACATAACCGAATTCCCCAATATTTTAGGAAGATCATGCAAATCCCTAAACTATCGGAGTACACCCTAGTTTAAGGGAAACCCTGATGGTAAACTATAAATAGAGGTAAACATCAAAGGTACGACTCTCATTCAGTTCTCGTTTACTCTCTCTCTACATACATTCTTACTCCCATAAACCGAGACTTATTCTCGCGCCGGAGGGTGGTTACAGGAATAACCTCATTCCTGTAACGAGTCATAACGGTGTTCTGTTTTGTAGTAAGTTGTTCGGATAGCCAAGAGTTGAAGTCCTAGTCGGAGCCTACCGTTCAGGTCAGTATTTCTTCATTGGCGCCATCCGTGGGACCTACGATAACACCAGTACCTTAGACCCAATGGCAAGCGATCTGAACACGACAACAACACCAAACGAAGCAGTAATAACCATTAATCCGCTGTTGATGATGAGCGCTGTGGTTACTACTATTCCAGCCTCACCCGCTATAACCAGGTCTCTAGACCTGTAATTCGAAGCAGAAGCTCCACCGGTTTTCAGAGGTCCCCAGTCGTTTCTTTTGGGTCGGTAGCTGAAGACCCTCTCTCTTACACCTCGTGGCAAGTACGACATGTGGCTCCAACCGCAGCAACCACCACTGTTTCTTCCCCAGCATCAACGGCAACTGCACAGACTATACGTCATAACACAATGCCAATCATCACGTCCGCGTGTCCAGGAAGCATTACTCAGCAGATGAGCATGGCTCAGTACTACCAACCACCTCTTACTTATGCTATGCCACCCTTATATTCCACAGCGCTTACGGCAGCACTATCCATGCCACCCCATCAGCCGGTGGTTATGCCAATTGGAATCATGAATGCTCCTATTACACAAGGGAATTAGGCTTACTTCGTAGGCTATTATTATGCACCCCCTTACGGATACCTGCCTCCGTACAATAATCAAACATACTCTCCTTAGATGACAGCACAAAGTTACGCCCAGCAACCGCCATACACGGCCTACATGCCACCTTGGTGGTCTTTCCCTACGCCACAACAGACGTATAGTCAGACCCCGCCTATGGCAGAGCCTATTTGTGACAGAGGAAATACTTCAAGGCCTCGTTTTTCTCCTAACGAGGGTCCGAGCGCCACACTAAACCTTGCAACATCCCAGCCTCCGGTTACTCAGGGGATAAGCCTGGTTGTGACAAATCAACATATACAACCTATTAATGTGGATGATGACGACCTCACTAGGCCTTATAAACCCGCCGACGTCACCTTTAAGTCCAAGTTTACGAGAAGAATCGCTGAAGCCACAATCAAGAAGAAACCAAAGATGCCTCAAACAGTGGGTAAATATGATGGTTTGAGTGACCCGGGCGACCATCTAAATCTATTCAAAAGTGCCAGGGAGGTAGCCTGCTGGCCTATGCCTCTTTGGTGCAAGATGTTTGTCCAAACGTTAGTCGGGGCAGCGCGAGTGTGGTGGGATGGCATACCTGTGGGAGAAATTGATAGCTTCGAAGATCTCGTTTCCAAGTTTCAGCTGCAGTTCAGTCAACAAAGGCGCCACACAAAGGATAGGAACGAACTCCTCCACATTCGGCGGAGAGATAATGAGATGGTAGAAAGTTTCATCGCCAGATTCAACAAGGAAAGCCTGGCGATCCCAGGTATAACAAACGATCAGACTTGCAGTGCTTTCCTACAAGGGGTGAATGACGATGAGTTGCTAATAACATTGTATGGAAGGGATGGCGTGCCCTCAACCATTGATGAGATCCTAAGAATAGCCAAATTTTACGTTACACAAGAAGAAAACGGTAGCAGCAAGTCACACTGCTAATAGAAAGAAGGAAGCACAAAAAAGCCAGGATGATAGAGAGAAGCGAAACTCAAAGGGCAAAAACAGGGGGATAGGTTCCAAAGGAATGACCGGGCGGACTCGCGATACGACAGGTCCAGGGCTTCTTATACAAGGAACGAATCATCCTCCAGACCAAGGTCTGACTACCCCAATTTAAGCAAAACACCTGCAGAAATCCTTGCTTCTGAAAACCTGAAGCTTAATCCCCCAAAACCACTGAAAGACACACCCAATAAAGACACCAACAAATATTGTGAATACCACAAAGGCAATGGTCATGACACTAACGACTGCTATCAGCTAAAGCAGCAGATCGAGTATTATGTGAAGACCGGAAAACTAGTTCATATGGTTCGAGACATTAAGCAAGGTCCGCCCCCGGTAAGGACGACACTAATAAGGGGGCGGCTAAAAGGCAGCAGGAATTAAACATGGTATACGCCGACAAGGGAAAAGGAGCGAATCGGAGTTTCTCCACACTCGAACCTTGGATGCTGGCAACAATGACGGTCGAACCACGTGTTGAGGACTTACACCTCACCACTGATCCCCTCATTATATCCGCCACGGTGGACGATTACAACATGAGAAGAATACTGGTTGACACCGGAAGCTCTGAAGATGTAATATATGAACACTGCTTCAACAGGATGCAACCGAAAGACAAGAAGCTGCTCGAGTCGGTACACGCCCCCATAAAGGGGTTCACCGGAGAAAAAGTTGACCCAATCGATCAAATCACTTTCCCGATAACTTTCAGACTAGCCCCTCGCGAAAGGACCATACTCCTCACATTTCTCGTTGTGCGTGCTGAATCCTACCACAACGTAATAATCAGAAGGTTTACTCTGGGAAAACTAGACGCTGTTGTATCGACAGCGCGAGGTTTCATGAAGTTTCCCACGCCGAGAGGAATAGCAACAGTTCACCGGGATAAAGTGGGCGAAGTTTTGGATACCAAAAGATGTCGTCAAAGACCTACCGATGCAATTGGTCCAGAGAGATGGGTACTAAGCACACGTCACCCCGAGCAAACAGTCACAATAGGAGACAGCCTCTCTCCTGATATCAAAAACAGTCTGAAGCAAATGCTAAGAAGAAACGCCGACATTTTTGCTTTTGAGCATTCTGATATGACTAGGATACCCCGGGATAAGGCGGAACACAGGTTAGCTACACTCCCAGGCATCAAACTGGTGGCCCAGGGAAAACGTAGCATGGCACCTGATCGAAGAGAAGCGGTAGTAAAAGAAGTACGAAAGTTGGTTGAAGCTGGAATCCTTCGGGAAACGAAATACCACACATGGGTATCCAACCCCGTTATGGTCAAGAAACCAGATGGCACATGGCGGATGTGCATTGACTTCAAAGATTTTAACAAATCCTGCCCAAAAAGATGCCTACCCATTGCCCGAAATGGACTTCAAAGTTGACTCCTTGGTCCCTTTTAGGTACAAGTGTTTCTTAGACGCCTATAAAGGTGTGACAACTGTGCTTTGTAAACGATGTATGATTTAAAACAATATCAAATATCAATAAAACGATGTCTTTTGGTGTTAATATTTGTGTATTTATGTTCGACGATTTTACGATTTGATTCTAGTTCGATTTCAAAGCTTTAAATCGCTTTCTGGAAAGTTATACGCAAACTGATGCGTAAATATAATCAGTTTAACGCGAAAAACACTCCATAATAGTGACATAGGCTTAACATACCTTAAATAACCGTTACATAACTTAGAAATAAGTTTTGAATGGTTTGGTGTGTCGAAAACAAGTTTATTCGATCGCAGGGACTATTTGTGTCAAACTGCGAAAGTATGCTGATTTGTTCAATAACGAACATTCCGGAACTTGATCATAAGTTAAACATACCCTAAATATTATTTACATAGCTTATAAATAGGCTTTGAGGGGTTCGGTAGGCGAAAATAAACTTATTTGATCAACAGGGACTAAAAGCGTCAAAAAGTGCATAAGTTTGCATTTTTGCGCATATCTTACGTTCTGAACATATCCGGACATCCAAAAATTTTTCTAATCATTAAAATATTTTATTTTAGTGATTGGAATGCAAAAATACCATTCGTCGCGTAATTTGGATCGTTTTCGCATCCGTTCGAGTTTTCGTCGTAATTAACCGAATAACGCAACCGTACGACCAAACGAACCGACATCCGAGATGTTTTCAAGCATATTTCATGTTCCCTATACTTTAACTTCATTTTAGAGCCTTGAAATGGGGTTAACGAGGATTAAATACGTCAAAAATGCATCAAAATCAAAGTTTTGGACATGTAGGGGACATTTTTGTCATTCTGTGAAAGTTGTCTAGGAGGGGCGCGAAGACCCATGTTCCTGTCTTCGCGGGGCACGACAACATGCCAGACAGAAACTTTGAATCTGGTTAATTCAGCTGATTTCAATGGTTTTAACCCCTGATTTGTGATACCATTTGATAGTTTTTAAGTTCCCCTTGTATTGTAATCAATGGGCACAAGTGTATGGAGAGATTTGAGCATTGATTCTTGCAAAACACTTGTCAAGATCTTGTAAATTCAAGTTCTCCTATAAATACCCACTTGTTCCTCATTCATTCTTCACACATTTGCTCTAAATCTGCTCTAAGTTGAAGCCTTAGCTTCATACCTGAGTGTTTTAGATCAAATTCTTCCTTGCTTGGACATTTTGTAAGCTTCTTTCATGCTATTTATGCTTTTCAAGCATGAAAGTCAAACAGTGTTTGACTTTCTGTTTTGACCACGATTTGGTCAACACAAAGTTCGTTTGAACTTTGCAACGTGAGTGTAATCATGATGGTTATAATCCCTTGTGACTATACCTACTGATTACCACGTTGATTAGTCGAAGTGACGAGTCAAAGTTTCGGCCAAAATACGTGTTTATGCGTATTTTGCATCGAAGCTATTTTCGGGTATCAAAACACTTTGTTTTGATATCAAACATGTTTGCTAACTTAGTTAAACATGTTTTAACATGTTTAACTCGTCACTTTTAGTCTAGTGCTTGTATAGGGTCATAAGTCAAGCGATCTTGACAACTGCTTAGACTTTCGAACCCGGCCTGTTTGGTCGATCATTAGGATCCGACCAAGCATATTTTGTGACCATAGTTGTATAGGGAATAAGCTTCCGAGGTTATACCTTATGGTCACTTAGTTTAATTAGTTGTATGATAGGTAGTTTATATGCCTTAGGAAAATGACCAAAATGCCTTTTTCATGCATAATTTGTATTTAAGCATATGCAACCTAAATTTTGTCACTTAAACTGATTATGCAACATATTTAAACATGTTAGGACATATAATACTTGTCATAGGACTAGTTAGATGTCTCGAACGCGCATTTGCGCGAACGACGCGTTAAAGTTGCATAAGCTACCTTAATGGGTCGTAAAGGGTTGTAAGCACTTAGGATAGGTTCCAATTTTGAATGTACACTTTATTTAACCATATCACATGAGTTCCAATACTCACTTGGTTTACGAGACCTCATTCTACCCGATCTTCCGATTTAGGTGTCGATTTATTAACTAGCGATCCGATTACTAGGTGCTACTTGGTTTCCTTGGTTTACTCGAGCATTGCTAGTTCATTTAATCAAGGATACTTTGCAATTCAAAGTGAGTACATAGTTCCCCTATTTTACTACTTTCAATTGTTTTGGGGTGATTCATATGTGTTAAACGATTTCGATGCTTTAAACGATGATTTCAAAAAACGAATACTATGGTTTATATTAAACAAGAACGATTTCGATAATGTGAACGAACTTGTTGGACGTATTTACATAACGAATAACATTCATTAGTTTTGGACGAACCGACCAGTATTAGGTTATGGTACCATAGGATCTGACAAATCCCGTTATCAGACTGCACCCATGGTTATGTATGGGGGTTATGTGGGTAACGACTGAACCTGTTAATTGTTAACTTACCCTTTGGTGGTTTGTTAATACGAGTTGAATGATGGATGAGTTGCGAAGGTTTGAATGTTATAAACGAGACGATCAAAAGTAGTTTTCACAATGAATACGAGAACGATTTGAACGAGAACGATTTGAACGATTGAACGATTTTTGAATGATTGAACGATTTTTGAACGATTGAACGATTTTTGAACGATTGAAAAATTGAAACGAATAAACGATTTGAACGATTGGAACGATTTAGACAGGTTAAACGAATTGAACGAACGATTGGTTTTTGGTTAGTGTTTAGATAACGAGACGGGTGTAATGTGATAAAAGCATGGTAGATACGCCGTTGGTACTTCTTATATATAAGTGCTTTTATCATATTATATTCCGTGGCGTTATTTAGTTCACTTGGATGAACGATTTTAAACGATGTCACACAACGAGGTTTACTAAACAATATAAACCATACGAGTTTTAATACGAGAACGATTTACAATTTGGTTTACATAAACAAATGTTTTGGGTTAAGATTTATGGCAACGAGATTTTATAAACAATAACCACCTCATTTTGGAGCTGGTTATTCATATTGCAATACTAAACTCTTTTCGAAACAAGGTTTTCAACTATCAACTCTTGTAGTCAAACGAGGTATTGCAACATGTAAACGAGCCATGAATCTGACACTCACACAAAACCTATGTGCTCACCGGCATTTTTATGCTGACTTTATTTTTACTTATGTTTCAAGTGGTGTTGAATGATGTTGAATGCGACTAGGATGCATGCTCACTTAGGACTGGACGAGGCCTTAGTGACTTAATAACGATGATAGTCGATATGTGAACTTGTTTGTTTAATTTTAAGACAATGTAAATATTTAATACCTATATAAAACGAAACTTTTTGAATCCATGGTTGTGAAACAATAATTATGTCGCTCCAATCCCCGACGTTTCCGCCGCGGTTTCATTGTTTTAACGCGGTCGGGGTGTGACAAAAGGTTATCATCAGATCAAGATGTCATGAGAAGACGAAGAAAAAACAGCGTTCCAGACCGATATAGGAATTTTCTGTTACACCAAAATGCCTTTTGGTCTACGCAATGCAGGGGCCACCTATCAGCGACTCATGGACAAATCTTTTAAGAAGCAAATCGGTCGAAACTTGGAGGTATACGTCGATGACCTAGTAATTAAAAGTATGGAAGAAAAACAAATGCTAAACCCCAAGAAGTGTTCATTCGGGGTAGGAGAAGGCAAGTTCCTGGGGGTAATGGTCACTCGAGATGGCTTTAGAGCCAACCCAAAGAAGATAACCGCAATAACGCGAATGCCATCACCTAGAACTTTAAAAGAAGCATAGGCGTTGAACGGGTGATTGGTCGCTATAAACAGGTTCCTGGCATGACATGCCGAAAGGTCTTTGCCATTCATAAAAACATTAAAAGACTGCCTCAACAAGAACAACTTCAAATGGACCAGTGAAGCAGAAGAAGCCTTGCAAGACATGAAACGGTTCATTGTAAAGTTACCAACCTTGATGGCACCGTACCCAGAAGAACTTTTAAAGATGTACTTGGCAGCAGCCCACAACGCTGTAAGCGCAATACTTATGGTAGAAAGAAACGGCAAACAGACGCCTATATACTACATAAGTCGAGTACTAGCGGGTCCTGAAACGCGGTATCCAACACGGAAAAATTGGTACTAGCACTGGTTCACCCTACCCGACGCCTCCGAAGATATTTCCAGGGTCACCGCATGCAAATCTTAACAAACTATCCCCTACAGCAAATCTTACACAAACCAGAAATCTCTGGGAGGTTAGCTAAATGGGCAATTGAGCTGGGAGCCCTAGACATTGAATATCGAAAACGAACGGCGATCAAGGGGCAGGTAATCGCCGACTTCTTAGCAGAAATTCCTGAGGGAGAAGTAATTCAAGACCCAGTGGTTAACGACATACCAGAATCTAGCACGTCCAGGCAAACCTGGAAGAATTGCCAAACGTCCTCTGGGCACACCGAACTATGCCCAAGACAAGCAACAACGAGACCCCCTTCAGCCTAACTTATGGCACAGAAGCAATGATACCAGCGGAGGTAGGGCTACCTTCGCTAAGGCGCCTAAAAACTGATGATGACAATGACATGCTCTTACGGGAAGGACTGGATCTCCTAGAAGAACGGCGTGAAGCGGCCGGCATTAGCGAGGCAAAATGCAAGAAAGTCTTAGAGAAATATTACAATCAACGCGTGGCTCAGCAAACCTTCAAGGAGGGCGATTATGTCATGCGGGATAACGAGGGAAGTAGGGCGGAACCCACAGACAAGCTGGGACCCAACTGGGAAGGCCCTTACATAGCCCAAGAAGACCTAGGCAAGGGGGCCTACCGCCTATCCAGACTTGATGGCACAACGGTTCCACGTAGCTGGAACGCGACTCAACTAAAGAAGTGTTACATGTAGATTTACGCCCCTAACGACGGAATAGATAGCTTTTCTTTTGAACAAGTGTAATTCATCAAGAACGATGTCTCTTTCTTTTATAAGTTATTGATTAATAAAAGTCCCTTTTTATTTTCTTTTATCATCTACATACACACAAAAAATTACCATCGCCTTTACACTGCATAATACGGTAAAAAATATTACCACCGCATTTGAACCGCATATCACGGTAAAAAACATCTCTGACACGAAATATTTTTCATAATAACAAAGTCAGATGATAAAAATTATACAATGCTAAGAGTGGGTATCTTGGTAATAGATGCATTAACCACTATAAAAGATAGGTATTTTGGTAATAAATACATACAACTATCGAACAAAACCAAGTACTTGTCCCTTTTGTCAAAAAACCAACATACGGGAACACTAAAACAAAACGAACATGTTCTACTAAGTTACACGTCGGGGAACATTGCTAACACTTCTGCAGGGGTGTGCAATGTTTCACCGTACCACTCCAAGGGATGGGGATCGATGATCAAGTCATCATCATTCACCCCACCAACCGGAGAACCCGACATCCTCCGAGCATCAATCGGGTTTGTGCATTGATGACCACTCCAGCGACGCTCGTACACCATTCTACATCGACGTAATTGCTCGGAAGGAAAAGCTTGCATCAAGGTGTCTGCTGTCAATAACGCCACACCTGTATCGGACTTGACCCTGACAACGGAAGAGCCATCGTCTTCGATACCTTTGCTAGACGTACCTATACAAGGTACAGCATCGCCGGAGTTAATCTCTGCACTCCCCGTCATTTTATCCGGCTCTCTCTCCCGGAGACGGACCATAGCTTCAGCTACGTCCAATGTTTGAAATATGTCGGAGATTTTCCGAATACGATATTTTCGACTCATTTTTGCACTTACCAAATATGGTAAAAAAGTAAGAGTCAATTTATAGATGGTTAAACAAGCTGACAACCATGACGAAAGCAAAATTAATAACAAGTCATCATTACATGTCAAATCGCCACCCTTAGCAAACGGCGACGTCACCATAATGATAATTTCATTAATTGTTCCTGACAAAAATCGAGTGCTCACACGCACCCCAACAAAGATAAAATATTGTTTTTTACAAAATATCTAAGGAACGGTAGAAATATCAAACAAACAATACTCATTCCTCTACGGATTCATCCGCCACCTCCAGCATATGGCGTAAGGAGTCCACGCCGACTTCAGCAACCTTGTCATTCAAATCAGTATACACTGGTAGCGGATCGTTATAAACCGCCTCAAGAGCATCCGCCATATCTGCCGTTAACTTGACTCCTTCTTCCTGGAAGTCAGGGGTAACTTTACTTGTTTGATGGCAGCTAACATAGCCTTCATGAATGCCATCGTGATGACCTGACTTGTAAGCAGTAGTAGACAGGCGGTCCAGGAGGGCCACAAAGGATTCCGATTGGCGTAAGTACTCGAAAGCACCAACTAAACCATGGGATATCAGCCAGTTCCTGTCACCTTGCAGCCCTGCCAAACGGATGGTCAAGCTATCCACCTTGGCGTTGGATTGTTCTAAAGCACCTTCCGCCTCCTTGAGAGGCGCCTGCTGGGTGGATGAAGATTGCAGAAGTTGATTCTTTTCAGAGACCAGGGAGTCACACATTTATTGCAACTCCCTAAGTTTTTCCTCCCGCTCCTCCAACTCAACTTGTTTGGCCTGGGCTTTGGCATTAGACGCCTCCAACTCCCGGGTCAGATTTTGGTACCTCTCATGCACCTGATAAACAAAATCGGGGTTAACACCGAACTTTTCCATCTCAGCAGATAACTCAGATCTCACCTTCTTGGCCTCATTAACAGCTTTTAGCTCTAGCTCCTCTTGAACAGCCTTGGCATGAGAAAGGATTTGATCTTTTTCCGCTACATCACCTGTCCACATCACCCTTTCCTCAGCAAGATTGGCCGTTACTCGCTTCAGATCATCCTCGTCCTTATTTTTCTCTGACACAAACTGGCTCTCCCTGAGACTAGCAGCCCGGAGCTGGCTTTCCAAACGGAACTTCTCATCCATAAGCTCATGAATTGTCATCCGCGCCTGGTGTAACTCATTATTATCATGCATCCACCGACATCGGATTTCAGCCAGCCTTCTGGGGGCTGGGGCCACTGACAGCATCCACCATTTTAGTGTTCATAAGATGCTCGTTGTCTAACCCTTCCACGTAGGCAGATTCAACTGGAGGGTATGCCCGCTCAACCCAGTGATGCACCACTGGGGGAAAACCAGCCTGGAGGACTCAGCTATCTTCCACTTAGGTTGATAACATTTGTCCTGGGCATACGGATCCCAACACACAGTGGGAAGATAGAGGTCATCAAACAAATGAGCCCCATCTTCAGCAAAAGTGCCACTGGATCCCCCAGTGTCACTAATGGTTGTATCCTTAGCACTGGTCGACTCGCCCCCGGCGGAAGTTGTAGGCATTGCTTTCCCGGACACAGGGAAATCGCCAATGGGAGAATCAAATACAGATACGGGGGTGGAGCTGGGCTGGGTGTCATAATGACATATGTAGTAAACAACAGCGGTGGCATCAAAGAATTAACAGGAACTACACTTGTTTGGGATACAAGATCTGCAAGAGGGACACTTTGGCCGCCAGCAGCGGAAGAGACAGTTTCCCCAGAGGTCAATGGCATAGAGGACCCGCTTCCAGCTTGGGCCTCAGCAAGAGAACCTGCATTCAAGCAAACATTTATACAGCGAATAAAAAGACCAAATCCTATACGGATAAGTACAACCCCTTACCAGTGTGTAATGCTTGAGCAGCTTTGGTTGCTTGAAAAGTGGATAAAGGGGGCATTATCCTACGCCTCTTAGGCGCAGAGCGCGGACTCACCAAAGCAGGGGCAGAAGTAACAGTTGCACCCTATGGGGTTGTGGATACGCTAGCCGCCACAAGCGAAACTGTCGTCCCAATGGTAATAATTTGCTTTCCGGTTATCCTTATCCGAGATGGTTTTTTCGTCTCTTCAAGAGAAACCCCGCTCCCTCCGCTGGGGGAGGATTAGACACTTGAGCAGTTGCATCCGCCGGCACGGCAGGAAGGAGAAATTGTTCGATGTGAATCTTCAACACATCTGGCTCCTACTCCCCAACCACGTGGTCCGCGGATCTTAGAGCAGCGTGTCGAGGAGGATCAATAAAGTCAAACAAGCTCCATTCACCTATTTAACATCCATACATATTAGAACAAACACAACCTGCAAATTACATTAACGGCAAATTAACACTTACCTTCGTCAACCCTTTGAAAGGCAGGATACAATCGGCTGTCACGCCATAGCAAACTCATTCCGGCCATCACCAATGCACCCTCCGGAATCACCTGGCACTCAGAGGGGCGTTGGCTTAACCTCATGAACAGGGCATTTTCCGTGTAGGCATCAGCAGGTGGTCCATCATCTTTGAATTTATCTTTGGCTCCCATTTCTCTCCAGTGCATCTCTCCAGGGATGATGTTGGCATCAATATAGAAGAATTTCTTCTTCCACTCTTTATCCCGGGAACTCGCAGGGACACCCTTTAGACAAGACACACCAATATCTTGTCGATCGAAGGTGAAAAGGGGGATTTCCAAACAAGCACGAAAAAAGCCCTAAAAATCAGTATCTCAGGGATGTGGCCCAATGCTATATAGGCATACTCAAAATGACGAAGTTTAACCAATCTAAGAGGATGCATCTGAGAGATGTGAATCTGGTACTCGTCAAGAACAGACTTACAAAATTTGGTAATCGGCAACCGGAAGTTGCAGAATTTGAAAAAATCACTGAACAGAGTAATTTTCCCCTGTTTCAGTGGGAACGTCGTATCTTTCTTTGACGGCAACACCGGATTCCATTCCGGTTTAATATCATACTCTTGCAGAAGATTGTTGAAAAATATCGTTCCCCACTTGCAATACAAGGCATCAAAACTTGTCTGGGCTGAAGAAGATTCACCAGTCTTGGAAGCCATGATACATAATCAAGAATTCGAAGGAAACGATAGCAAAGAAAGAAATGGGAAGAACCATAACGGAAGGACTATTTATAGAAAAAAAGGGAACAACCCTTCAAATTCAAAAAGGAAAATGGGATGGGGACGGGTGTCAAACCAGGGTATATACAACTGTCATCCTAATGATAACCTAACTGTCACACCCCTTCACATCACCGCCATAATTCAAAAAAGCGTAAGTACTTCCATTTGAGAAATATGCACTTAAAGGGGTATTTTAACTTTCTCCTTTTTTAAGTCCGATCTCATGAATTTCATATCATAACTTCGGACTGGGGGGACATGACGAGGTATGACCCGGAACTGTTAACCCGACCCGGTCATTACCCATTATTTTATTACATGTTTATTCTAGAATGTTCTATTCTGCATGGATAAATCACGTAACCGAATTCCCCAATATTTTGGGAAGATCATGCAAATCCCTAAACTATCGGAGTACACCCTAGTTTAAGGGAAACCCTAATGGTAAACTATAAATAGAGGTAAACATCAATGGTACGACTCTCATTCTGTTCTCGTTTACTCTCTCTCTACATACATTCTTACTCCCATAAACCGAGACTTATTCTCACGCCGGAGGGTGGTTACAGGAATAACCCCATTCCTATAACGAGTCCTAACGGTGTTCTGTTTTGCAGTAAGTTGTTCGGATCACCAAGAGTTGAAGTCCTAGTCGGAGCCTACCGTTCAGGTCAGTGTTTCTTTAGTGACATCTTAAGAGTGAGATAAGACTTTGTGAACAATAAGTTATGGGTTCGATTCCCATAATGGGGTTTTCCCCATATTTATTAGATTTCTCACTGAATTGGTGTATGGGCATTATGCCTAACAGAGATGGATATGATTAGGAGATTCCGCTGATGACACTATTATACTCCAACAATACGTCAGCGATCCAAATTTGCCGTTTAAAAAAAACCTTCTACACTAAAAAACAAGCAAGAACTATTGGTTGTGGATAGTTAGGCAATCCGTAGTCATAAAGCCCTTTTGTGGGCGTTATGCGACACGTGTCGTGCCACGTCACACAGGGGCTTTTAGGGGCGTTATGTCACTAGAGCCCGTAGCCATAAAGCTCCTACCTCATCATTACTCAATTAATTAATTTTCAAATTTTTAATTAATTTCTAACTTTTTAAAATTAAAAACCATTCCAATAAATAAAAAAAATTACAATAAAATAAAAAAAACATTAAAATAAAATAAAAAAACATTACACTAAAAAAAACAATACATTTATTCTTCGTCTTCATCGTCATTCTCTCCTTCTTCCTCCCCGATTTCTACGGCATCCAAACCTACGTCTTCAAAGTTCCCGGCTTCAAATTCCTCAACTTCTTCTTCCTCGGAATATTCTTCGTTGTCACCATCGTGTCGAATTCGGCGAATCGCCCAAGCATGCTCGACCAAATCTTCCTTTAACTCGTTATGTATATCCTTAAATCGAAATAGTTAAGCATTTACGAGTCTCTCTTCCATTATTGCTTGGGTTACTTCAACTACATCTTCCGGAATATAGTTTTGACATATCGCTTTTCCATCATCCTCTATGATCATATTATGCATAATGATGCAAGCATACATGGTCATTCGTATTCTATCCTTATGCCACACACGACAAGGATTTCTGATAAAATGCCATCGTTGTTGTAGAACCCCAAAACACCTCTCGATGTCCTTTCTCTAAGACTTTTGTAGTTTTTTTTAAATACTGTTTTTCTCATCGAACATTTCAGAAAACGTTTTAACAATATTCGAATACTTCGGGCATATACCATCGCCCAGATAATAGCCATGCTCTTAGTCGTTCCCGTTTGCATGAAAACCAGCCTTTGGTATCATTCTAGAAATGTAGCTCTCTAACGATGGTGAAGCCTCCAACGCATTAATGTCGTTCATACACTTGGCTACACCAAAGAAAGCCGACCAAATCCAAAGGTCGTATGACGCAACCGCTTGTAAAACCAAAGTTAGGCCTTTCTGGTCACCCCATGTATGTTGACCTTGCCATGCAGTTGGACAATTATACCAAAGCCATTGACGACAATCCAAGCTACCAATCATGCCGGGTAATCCATGCTTTTCTAGATGCACCTCGTATATTTGTAGAATAAGTGGGATTTCTCAAATAACGTTTCCCATATAACTATAACTGGCATATACCTAAAATTTTATTTAATATATAAAAGTTTTACTAGTGATGTACTTAAAAAGAAAAATAAATAAATAAAAGTGATTAAAAAATACAATAGCAAAATTGTTCCACGCAATCTCGTGTTGTTTTCTCCCCCCATCTTCAAGTACTCGTCGTTGATGTCGTACGTGTTTCCGTAGGCTTGTATGCGTAAAGCGGAAGTGACCTTTTGAATTTAGTATAAGCCTAAATATCTTCGTGCATCCATTCTTTGCTTAAAGAAATCATACTTAGCTTCCAAATCATTATTAATGCACAAAAATAACCTTTGGCTCATCCGAAACCGCCGTCTAAAAACATTGGGTCCGTGAACTGGTGTGGGATCACAATAGTCTTTCATCAAACGCTCGTTCGCGGCTTCACGATCTCGCAAGATATAGGTGCGCCTCAAAATGGGGCGTGGAGAAGGAGAAGTCCGAACGTGTTCCATTGCTTGTATCACGAGAGTACATGCACTCGTAACCGCTTCTTCCTCCTCCGCGATTTCTTCGGGTGAAAAAAATCTTCGGTAAATATCGGTGAACGAATCTTTCGATAGGGAACCCATTTTTTTTAGAATAAATTAGGAGTAGTTTCTATACTTTTATAAAAAAAAATATAGAGTAGAATGGAATGAGGTGTGATGAATTGTAAAAAAATGGGAGATGTGGGATGTATTTATAGATTGGAAATTGAATTTTTTTTTAAATTTTGACCGTTCAACGGTCTTATTTTGAACACAAACATCACACAACGCCGCTATGAACATGGCGCCACACCCCCATTTGACCCTCATAGCGCTGCCCGTCGTGGTATTCGGGGCGCTATAGGGCGCGATCGGACAAAAAAACCCAAAGATAGCGCCCCACTATGGAAGGGCTTACAAACAACTACTATGTGAAAGTGGGGCTATGCTTAGGTTGGTAGGTTGGCCTGCAGAGCCGCACGGGGCCCAAACTCCTGGGGCCTAATTCATCTTTTATTATATGTATATAGGGTTAGAATTCTTTTTCCTTGTGTGTGTTTGTATATATATATACTAGGTTAGGTTAGAACCTCGTGTATTATACGGATTAAATGAATATACCTTTATATATACTAAATAATAAAACATATTTATTTTTAAAAGCCTCATTTATTGCACGGTTGAATAAATGATTATATATATATATATATATATATATATATATATATATATAGGGTAGGGATAGTGTATAAAGTGTCTAAAATGTGAGAAGTGTAAGAAGTGTTTTAAACCATTAGATCTTTGATCTAATGCTTGAGATCAATATGGACCAAATTATAAATTGTGTTTTGATTATTTGGACTGAGTTGAAAATTGTAGGGGTAGTAGTGTCTTTGTATATGTTTCAAATTAGGTAACCTCTCCTAAATTCTAGCGATTCAATTTTAAACTTATTCTAAACTCCGGACATTCTAAAAAATCCAGAAATATGTAACTGCTACAAGAAATATATAACACTATACATCCATCATATAACACTATATAACACTATATAACACCATATAACACCGTATAACACTATGTAACACCATATAACACCATGTAACACTATATAACAATATATAACACTATACATCTATCATAGACATGCTATCAGAAAAATATAAGACTATAACACTATATAACTCTAAATAACACTATATAACACCATATAATACCATATAACACCATATAACACCATGGTTGCAAAAATCGCGACTAGCCGGCGATTAATCGCCGACTAGTCGCTAGTCGCAGTCGCCCATCAACTGAGTAATTTTCAGCTAATCAGTAAAAAAATCGCTAGTCGGCCTAGTCGGCCCTAATCGCGACTAGTCGGTCGGGAAAAATCGGAAAAAATCGGGAAAAAACAAAAAAAAAATCGGAAAAAAACACATATTCCGGCCAAAACCTCCTAGATTCCGGTCAAAACTTGTCCACTTAAAAAAATTACGTATAAAAATATATGTATATATGTACAAAAACTTAAAATTATACATAAAAAGTCCTATCCGATTATTCCCGAGTAGTCGCTAGTCCCTACCTCACCGACCCGCTAGCGACTAGCGAGTTCTCCAACCTTGTATAACACTATATAACACTATACATCCATCATATAACATTATATAACACCAAAAAACACCATATAAC
Source organism: Helianthus tuberosus (assembly GCA_030545235.1). Taxonomy (NCBI): domain Eukaryota; kingdom Viridiplantae; phylum Streptophyta; class Magnoliopsida; order Asterales; family Asteraceae; genus Helianthus; species Helianthus tuberosus. The sequence goes on from CM060445.1 coordinate 100,244,488, forward strand.
ACTATATAAAATATATAACACTATACAGTTCTGAATGGTGGTTGCAGTGTTATATATATAATGTTGTAGTGTTATATAGAGTTATAAAAGGGTTATATGGTTTTATATGCTATTCGTAGTGTTTTATAGAGATTTGTAGTGTTATATAAAAACTTCCATTTGGCATCCATCACTATATAACACTCTATAATTTTTATTCTGCGATCTTCAGAATTAATAAGATGAACGAGATGACAAAAATTCGTAGATTAATTCTTAATTCGTATTCCTATAATTAAGGGTGGCGGTTATGGAAGGTTATCAATTAATTAAATCAATAAGAAAATTACCTTTTTATCGTTTTGAATTAATTTAGATTGAGGACACATGTCATCTCCACAATATTTCTCACACTTCTCACACTTTTGAATTAATGTACATGATCTTCAATCTATATTCTATATATATATATATATATATATATATATATATATATATATATATATATATAGGGGAGAGTTTAAATGAGTACGCTAAATATCGCGAGAACCGTGAGAACGAATGAAAAAACCACGAAAACTTGCTAAAAAACAATTCAAATTCAAAATTTCTTTTTACACTTATCATTATTATTCGAATATAATGTTAGAAATTAAATTTACACGTTTAAATTTTCGTGAATTCGTAAATAGAGAAAATTTACACATGTGTAATTTTGCCATTTACACATGTGTAAATTTGTTATATTTACACATGTGTAAAAAATCTAGTAAGAGTGATTTTGAGATGAGAAATGGATTATTTGATGTTGTAAATTCTTTTTTAATGTTGTATTTTTATTACAATGAGGTTTGTATTAAAAAATTCGGTTTTTATTGGTTTTTTCATTATATTTAATGTTTTCAAGATAACCCTCCCCTATATATATATATATATATATATATATATATATATATATATATATATAGGGAGCCGCTAAAATGAGAACCACCTCCAGTTGTAAGAACAACGAGAACCAATATTAACCAATCAAAAGTGGACACCTGTTTAGACATGTGTGTATATTTGAGGGGTATTTTTGTAAATGACCCATACTGTCATATATGTCATATATATCACATCTCCTTTCTCTCTCTACCACATAATTGCTGATATTCTTTTCTCTCTCTCTCGTATATTGAAATCAGATCTTAAAACTTTGAAGATCTTCAACAAGAAAACTCAAAACCAAACCACAATCATCTTCAAAGCCAAAATCCCCATCCCCCATCTTCGGCCTCCCTTCCTCTCCGCCACCCACAACCAACCCTCAGCCGCCGCATCCACCACAAGACCCCATTCCGTCGATCCGCCACAAGACCCCATCTCTCTTTTCTCACTCTGTTCTTTAAAGGGTTGTTGATTTTCAGTGAAACTGGGGATAAAGTCCTCGGCTCAACATCATTAGGTCGGATGGGATGGTGACCGGTCACGGCCAGAGATACCGGCTACAGTGGCGACGGAGGTGGTGGGGTGCTCGAGATGATGGTATTGACGATGATGGCAGGTGGTGGGTTAGGGGGCGGTGGGTCGAAGGTGGTGGTGGCGGTGAATGATGGGTGGAGGGGTGGATGGGGAGGGGTGTGAACCGGTGAACTATGTGGGTGTTAGATTTGTTTTTTATTCTCTGGTGATTTGATTTTCTGTTGGGTCAGTGAAGGTGGGTTTTTAATTTTGTTGAATCTGGGTTTGAATCTGGGTTTTGAATCTTGTGGGTTTGTCTTGTGGGTTTGAATCTTTGTGGGTTTGATTCTATTGAATCTGGGGTTAAAACATCGGAGATAAAACTCTGTTTTTGATGCGGGGTTGATTCTGTTGAATCTGGGTTTGAATCTTGTGGGTTTGTCTTTCTTGATGGTTTGTTTTATCTGCTTCAATCTGGGGGTTGATTCTGTTGAATCTGTCGAATTTTTTTTGAAACTGTTTGAATATGTTTGAATGATGTTCTTGTTCCTCTTTGAATGTTTAAATCGGTTGAATATGGTGATTTATTGAATCGGCTGTGATGATGCAAAAAAAAAAAACTGACGATGGCGTGACAAGGATGGCGGAGGGTAGGGTTTTGAACCTGCAACCCCACTTGCAGCCTCTGATTATCGGAAAAATCTGAGCCAAAACTTCGTTTTTTTCAAGAATCCACTCGTTCTATTGATTTTTTTGAGGCGTCGATGATGATAACAAAGTATCTGAGACACATCCCGAGTGTACGATTTTCTGGGTGCGTTCGTTTTTGCGTAAAAACGTTTTTGTAAGAAAAAAAAGTTAAACCGTCAAACTTTTTAACGTAAAAACGTAAAAACGTAAAACGTAAAACGTAAAACGTAAAACGTAAAAAGTTTTCCGTAAAACGTTAAAAGTTTTAGGTAAATCGTAAAACGTAAAAAATTTTTAGTAAAACGTAAAAACGTAAAAAAACGTTAACGTAAAAAAACCGGCGCGTAAAACGTAAAAAAACGTTAACGTAAAAAACCGGGGCGTAAAACGTAAAAAACCGGCGCGTAAAACGTAAATAACGTTAACGTAAAAAACCGGCGCGTAAAACGTAAAAAAACGTTAACGTAAAAAACCGGGGCGTAAAACGTAAAAAAACCGACGTGTAAAACGTAAATAACGTTAACGTAAAAAATCGGGGCGTAAAACGTAAAAAACCGACGTGTAAAACGTAAATAACGTTAACGTAAAAAATCGGGGCGTAAAACGTAAAAACGGCGTGTTGAAAAAACGGCGTGTTGAAAAAACGACGCGTGAAAAAGCCGGGCGTAAAAACGGCGCGTCAAAAAACGAGACGTGAAAAGACCGGGCGTAAAAATGTAAAACGTTAAACGTAAAAATCTGTAAATAAATCTGAATTTGATAATGTTTAATAAAAAAACTATGTTTAAAAAATAAAAATCTAATATAATAATACCAAAAAGTAATAAAAAAACAATAAAGACAAAAAGACAAAATAGAGTAATTTACTTAAATACCCTTTTGGATTAAAATATTAAAGACATAATACGACAAAAAATACTTAATATTATTTTTAAATACTTTTAATCTCATTCATCTTCTTGATCTAATGGCCAGAAAGTGCTTCTCGCAGTTCTTACAACTAGAGGTGGTTCTCATTCTAGCAGTCCCCTATATATATATATATATATAGGGGATGGTTCAAATGAAAACCACTTTTATTGTGAAAACTCGAAAACTAATTAAAAAAAACCTAAAAACACACAAAAAAATTTTTTTCAATTTTTTTATAAAAATCGCTGGTTTTTTATATAAAAAAACTTTTTTTCAAAAAAAAAAAATTTGTAGTACACATGTGTAAAAATACACGTGTAGTACACATACACATATGTAGTATTACACATGTGCACTACACAAATTTTTTTTTTTTTTTTGAAATTTTTTTTATATAGAAAAAGCTGCGAAAATTGGGTTGCAAAAAAAGAAAAAAAAATTGGTATTTTTTTTGGCTTTTTTTAATTAGTTTTCGAGTTTTCACAATAACTAGTGGTTTTCATTTGAATCTTCCCCTATATATATATATATTTAAGAATCTGGTGTATTGAACGGGTAGAATAAATGTAATTTTATACACCAAATAATAGTAAATAGTTATATATTTAAAAACCGTATTACAAGGGTTGAATAAATGTACTTTTATATACCAAATAATAAAAGGTGATATATTTAAAAAACCCAGTGTATTGCATTGTTGAATAAATCTAATTTTATATGCCAAATAATAAAAAAAAAAGTTGTATCTTTAAAAACCACATGTATTACACAAATCTAATAAATGTAATTTTATATATTAAATAATAAAAAAAATTATATCTTTAATAACTTCATGTATTAGTTGGGTTGAATAAATCTAATTTTATCTTCCAAATAAAAAAAGTTATTTTCTACGTTATTATATATTGTTTCGACTATATGAATATATTTAAAGATCTATCATTATTTTCTTATATATATTTAGAGATTTTTCCTTTTTTTAGTTTTATAATTTTTTCTTTTCGTATTTTAAATATACAGGATAAGATTTAGTATTAATTTATCATTTAACTAATATTAATATAAGATTAGCTTGAAAAGGAGGCGGGAAAACAAAAAATTAGATGCCTCCGATCAATGACTTGTGTCACACATTGATTTACTTTATTATATGTATGTATAGATATTGTGAGTCAGATTTTAAAAACTGGCAAGATTGCAAAACATCCATGTGAGTGGCGTGCGTTCTACGAAGAATCGTCCCTAATAATTCAGGTGCCTTCGAAGAACTAGTAAAAAATTAGGCCCTAAATTCTTTAAATAGGCTAAAACTAAATAGGTTATTGTTTTACCGTATTTTAGTCGGGTTTTAAATTTAATTATTTGCTTTTAGGTTAAAAAAACTAATAAGTTATATCCGCCTATCATGGCGGTTTAGTTTTAAATACAACTAGATGGAGCCACCTGCCGCGATGCGGGCGGGGGCTTACAAATTAAGACCACATATTACTTTCATCCACGATGATCAAGAATCCATAAATCAAAAGATGTAATAACACACGGTTTTTTATACATTCTATTATAATTATGAAGATTCGTCGGCAGACGGATGAAAACATCAAATGGTCGCCTTGATAAACCTGAAAAGGGATAAATGATAATGTAAGTTTTATATACTGCAACATTTGTTAATTTTTTTCATATTAAGAACGTATCTATCCACACAATGAAGTTATGTGCACAATCTTGTATTCTACTTATCAAATTGGGTCAGCCTCCCAACACTCTCTAGTGTTCTTTCAATCTCATAGATAATTCATATATAAGATATGATTACAATACTTGCTATTGGAATAAATTTTCAACTTTTGCTAATGAAGATGTTAAGAACCCTTGATTGTGTCATGGGCAACCTTTAACTGGTTTAACCAATTTCCTTTTTACGGTATTTTTTAGTTTTACCCATTTGACCCATTAGCAAATATAACTTAGCCCAAAATGATTAATGTGCAAACGGGTTGAATCCCAACCCCACCTAAACGTCAAGTAGGCTTTTTTCACATGAAAGATTTACCATGGAAACTCGCATCAAAATAAGAATTATTATACACTCGAACAAACACAACATTACAGTAAAGAACATTTCATTAACCATAAACAAACCTATAACCTTAGTGGCGGCGATACATACCCTTCAGTCCGGCATCATCTGTGAATCATAAAGGCATCATCTATGAAGCATAAAGGCTGAAAAAATACATAATCAATTTCATGGTAAGGAAAAAGATTCACTGGAACATACAACATCTGATGCCTTGGCGGGTTACAAATTAGAAACCAGATGATGATCAGCCATAAATATTTTCTAGTATTTTTTAATAACGAATGCTTCACATACATGATGCGCGCGCATCACGCATTGGCTTTTGGGATAAAACACATCCGAGCACACACACGATATGAAAGTATAGACATTTGTATTAGAGAATATCACCTTTTTGGAGGCTGAGGCTTCAAGAAAGGCGATATTCATACACCAGCTTCATGAATAAGTTCATTAGGCCAGAAACATCATCATCATCATCATCATCATACTCAGTAAATCCCACCAATAGCAAAGCAAAGGTAGGGTCTGAGGAGGGTAAGATGTAGACAGCCTTACCTCAACTCTACCCTGTAGGAATAGAGAGGCTGCTTCCAGTTAGACCCCCGGCTCGATAGTAGTTTTGCATCAAGCCTTGGACATAAGGCACATAACACTCAGCAATCGGGACAAAGACCGATTAGTGCATGTACCCTTTTGTCTTTCAGCTATGAACGCCACCACATGATGCATGATTAACCGTCCTCAGCTTTTAACGTTATTTTCACGAAATTAGTAAAATAACGTTAAAATTAGTGCACCTTCACTTTTGCCCCCCGATGGCCCACACATATATACATTATATGCGCATACCGCAAGCGGGGCATCCATTAGGCCAGAAACAAACATTTGCAATTGCCTAAAATGAATAGCAATAAACAGATTAGTTACCTACACCATTTAAATTTCATATCACCTATTCTTCTTAAAATTTCCCACATCAGATAGATTATAACAAAAGAACAAAAGTGCTATACGAGTAACCTAAACAAAGATTAGGCAAGCAACATTTTTGACAACAGATTATAACAAAAACCAAAAGTAATTGACCTTTGAATCCAAAGAATGTCACCATATCCATTTCGTATCAAAGACAAAGAACTAAAAAAAGGCCTGTTCCAAACAAATAACATGATTCACATACAAAACCACTTCTCACACTTCACACTTTATAAATAAACATAAATATTTAGAAAAATTGTACCTTTTTTTTATCATCAATGCACTCCAGAGCTTGCATTAAATTACCAAATTGAGCAAAAAAGCCCTAACAAAAAAGACTCATCATCAACACGTTAATAATCCAAGGAAAACCCCTCATCCATCAACCAATGATGTTCGATGCATGCAAAAAGAATAAAGTTAATTAATTTATTAAATATCATGAATCTTACTAATTAGCACACCATAAACCCCAAAATTAAGGTATACACAAAAGTAAATAACAATAGGTATAATCAAGTAAATCAAACTGAATACAACGGTAAACACAAATAGATACAACAAAATTTTCAAACATACCAATCACAGATCAGGCGAAGAAGAAAGACAACCTAACGTCAAAGAAAACCAAACCGGTAAAACCTGAATAAATATCAAAATTGTTAGCAAATAAACTAATAGAAACACTAAATCGCAAAATTAAGACAGAAATTAACCCGGAGTTACAGCGAAATCCTACCGGAAACCACTGCACAGAAGAAGAAGAAGAAGAAGAAGAAAGCACTACAAATCCCTTAGGGTTGACAAAGAAATCAAACACAGCGAAATCCTAGTGGAAAACCCTAGACTTGACGAGTTTGGTTCTGTGGATGGGAGGTGAGCACGCGTCGAGGCCGGTCGTCGGGTACTCGCCGTTCCGCGTCTCGGTTTCTCTCGCTTACGGCTCTCATATCTTCTCCCATTTCTCTTTCTTGTCTCTCTCTGCGTGTCTCTCTTGAGAAATTTTTTTTTTTGAACGGCTCTTTTGAGAAATTAGATGGTTTTGATAATGACATAGGAATGAGTGATGGTGATGAAGGCACGTGTAAAGGTATTCTAACACCACATGCTTTGAAGAAATGGGTACAACAACATAAAGCACGTACAACTCAATAAACACAAATTACAACTACCTAATGCCTAACTATGTTACAAATTAGAGTATATATAAATTTATATCGTAATACAGACAATAATAAATGGGTGACAACGTCACATTCATAATTTTATAATCCTAAATGATCCTTTCCATTCCATGAATGAATACTGAAATTAATGAATGATATTACTTAAATACACCAATTTGTAGATTGCTCCAACTTATGTAATATGATATCTTTTTATCAAGTTTATTTAATTTGAAACTATGTAATATAGGATTTAACATATTTGTTTACATTCTCTTAAATAAAGATGTGATTTATTAGATACATAACTTTATTCGGAAATATTCGTACCAAAAGTGGGATCCAGTTTTAATGGCAAGTACATACTGGAAAAATGAACTGCACTGTTTTTTCTTAAAACTGAAAGATGTTTGAAAAACTGAAAGTATGTATTCGTGTTTTTCTAGAAGTTTGAGATTATTATCTTTTTAATTCATGAATCAAGTAGCCGCTCTCAGTTAGTTAGCCGTCATGGAAAACTTCCACACTGCAAAACAAGCAACAACTACTCGCTGTGGGTAGTGACAAGCAACAACTACTCATGGTGGGTACGTGACAATCAACAACTAACTTTAATATTGTTAAAATTTATTGAATTTGAAGTTAAATTTGATTGGATTAAATGTATCCAACAAAATCCCCTCATTCTTCTCATATACCTTTAAATATACATCAAAGATCTACAAACTTGTACATCTTTTTTTTTTGAACGGCCGACCGAAAGTTTTATTGAAAACATAGCAAGAAGCTATACACCACAATTACACAAAGAACACCAATAGAATAAAACAGTTACATTATTCGAACATACTAAAATGGCTCCACTGTTCCCAAGTTAAAGATACCTCCTTCGATCGATTTTTCACCCACAGAAAACCCAACGATTTGACTTCGTCCAAGACTCTTACCGGGTCCGGCGTAGCCTGTTTAAACATAATCTCGTTCCGCATTCTCCAGATGCTCCATATTGTAACAAAAATGACCGCGTGAATAACTTTTTTCTTTTTCCTTGAGCCCGGGCTGAAGCCATGTAAACCCAGTAGATCATGTATATCGAAGGCATAGATCGGAGGGAGCCTGCACCACAGCGCAATATTTTGCCAAACAATCTGTGCAAACTGGCACGAGACAAACACATGGTCACTCGACTCATCGTGATCTCCACACAAAACACATGACCTATCCGGAACATTGATGTTTCGTCTCGCTAATGCACACCTAGTCGGTAACCTTTCCTTCTCCGCTCTCCAAGCCACGAAAGCCACCTTTTTCGGAACCCAATTATTCCAAACGAACACTCTAGGTGGCTGTATTCGATTGAATGAACTGAGGATCTTTTTTAGGCTGGAGACAAGAAAAACCCCGGACTCATCGTAATCCCACCACCTCTGATCTCGGCCCGTACCCAGATTAACCAGCCCAACAAGGGCAGCCAGCTGCTGTATCTGGGCTTGTTCGTTGGTGTTGAGGGCTGGCCTGGCCCACATCCACTTGAAAAGCGTCCCGTTACTACTCATTTCCACCCTAGACTGTACCGAGCAATCTTTCTCCACTTCGAGCCGGAACAGATCCGGAAAAATACGGTACAATGGTTCGGAACCAGTCCAGTAATCCAGCCAGAAAGACGTGTTACACCCATCCACCACGACAGTTCTGACCGCCTTGTCTAGATTCACGCCAACCTTAAGAAACGGAACCCGAATGCTCACGATGTTTTTCCACGGACCTGTAACAGAAACCTTCGCTGGAATTGCTGACCACGTTCTTGAATTATGGTGAATGTTCCAAACTACTCTCCTCCATAAACCATTTTTGTCTGAAGCGAACCGCCACCACCATTTCGCTAACATTGACAAATTCGCGTCTCTAAGGGAACCGAACCCAAGGCCCCCATATTTGACAGGAGCAGTGGTTATATCCCAAGCCACCCAGTTCATCCTCGCTTTTTCTTCCGACCCGCCCCAAAAAAATACTCTTCTGATCCTATCAAGAGCCTCCAATACTTTTACCGGTGCTTTGAAGAGTGAGAAATAGTACGTCGGGAGGGAGTTCAAAACCGACTTCAAGAGGATTATCCTTCCGCCATATGACAGTGATTTTGCTTTCCAAATAGATAACCGATTTCTAAATATCTCAACCACCGGCTTCCAGTTTCGAACTAGATTCATGTTAGCACCAACTTGTAACCCAAGGTGCTTAAATGGGAACCCACCTTTTTTGCAATTAAGCATATCCGCCATATTTTGAACCTCTAGGTCGCTAACACCAACACCGTACACACTACACTTTTTAAGGTTTATCTTCAACCCGGATGTTAGGTAGAAACACCTTAGAATCCGTCGAAGATTGATCACATTTTCAATAGACCACTCACCAACGAACATGACGTCATCAGCATAAGCAAAATGTGATAAAGATGGGCCCTCAGTAGTACATCGGATGCCTTTAAACAAGCTGATTGAGGCAGCCTCCTTCATAATGCCGGTGAGAGCTTCCATAGCCAACAAGAAAAGGAATGGAGATAGAGGGTCTCCTTGTCGAAGACCCCGCGAGCAATCAAATTCCATTGTGGGCGACCCATTTACAAGTATCGAGGCTCTCGCTGAATAGAGAGTTGCCATAACCCATGCCCTCCAACGTACCGGAAAGTTCATTTGGGCCATAATGGATTCAAGGAAAGCCCAATTAACCGAATCGTAAGCCTTGTTAATATCCACTTTAAAGAACATACCCTTCTTTCTCGATTTTTTTAACCAACCCAATAATTCATTAAGCATAAGCGGCCCATCCATGATACTTCTACCCGCCAAAAACGCCGATTGTTCCTCCGAGATAAGCTTCCCAATCACACCTTTTAATCTATTCACTAGGACTTTCGAAATTACCTTATTAAGCACTCCTATCAAGCTAATTGGTCGAAAGTCCGAGGGGCCCACTGGATCCTTGACTTTCGGAATCAGAGCAATGAAGGATGATGTGCAGCTCTTATTAAGGGTACCGTGCGCGTAGAACCTGTTAAAGAGCTTAAGAAAATCGTCCTGAAGACCCGGCCAACACTTTTTGATGAAATTAAAATTGAAGCCATCAGGCCCCGGTGCTCGGTCTCCATCGCAATCCCATACAGCATCCTTAATCTCAGAAATAGAGAACGGAGATACGAGCAGATCCGCTTCCGAGTCCGAAATAGTGGCAAGGTTAGGGCACACTATATTCGGCCTATCCACCTTTTTTTCCGTGAACTGATTATAGAAGAAGGAATAAAAGGACTCCTTAATCACCACCGGGTTCACCACCCACTCCCCATCTATCATTACGCCATTCACTCGATTGGTGCTAATGTTCGAGTTAACAACTTGGTGAAAAAAAGCGGAGTTCTCATCCCCATCTAAGGCCCATCTAGCCCTAGATTTCTGACGTGTATCCAGAAGTTTTACCCTGTCGAATTCAGCCACAAGTTTAATGCATTCAAGACGTTCAGCCAGTTCGTCCGGCAAGAGTAACCTATCTTCCGCCAAGTTCTCTAGGACAACCAAACGACTTTTTCGTTCCCCATAAACACCTTCCTGTCTCTCCTTTTCACCTTTAATCCAAGTTTTAATGTTATTTTTTAACCATCTGAGTTTGATAGCAAAAGCAAGATCCTCCGGCCCCGAGAAACTAAAAGAACCACACAGCTGCATAATGTAATCCATAAGGCCCGGGTACTCGAACCATGAGTTGAAGAACCGGAACGGGATATGTCCATAATCCGATTGGACCATAGACATAACGATTGGTCGGTGGTCAGACACAATCCTGTCCAGAGCCAATACTGTAACTCCAGGCCACTTCTCCATAAATCCAAGGCAAACCAAAAACCGATCCAGCTTGCTAAGTTTGTCCCCTCTATCCGAAATATAAGTAAATTTGCCCCCTCCCATGTTATATTCTACCAATCCAGCCGAAAGGATAAACTGGTTAAATGCCTCGGCATTGGCCTCGACAAATTCTGAGTTCATCCTTTCATCAGCATTCCGAACATCATTGAAATCCCCCATCAAGGCCCATAGCCCCTGCACCGAGTTCCGAATTTCCAGGATATCCCGCCAAACTATACGCCTAACAGCCGCATCATTCGGGGCATATACGTTCACAACATTCAACCTACATCCAGATTGAACAAGGGAACCCAAAACAACAAGGAAATATCGACTTTTAATGACGTTATCGCACCTGAAAACTGAAGGACACCATAGGCATGCCAGGCCCCCAGATCTGCCCCATGAGTCAACCACCGCCCATTCGAAAGCAGCTCTGCCCCAAAAACTGTTAAAAAGGAAGTTAGCCGAGTTTTGTAGTTTTGTTTCCTGAATAGCTATGAAGTGGATCCCATAGGTGGTTTTTATACTGCGAACCTCTTCCACCTTTCTAGCATTCCGCACCCCCCGTAAATTTATCGATAGGCAATTCATTGACAACCGTTGTGAACACCTTCTTCTGCTATTAATTTCTCAGTCACCTCTGCAAACTGATTCAAGTTGATTCCAACCTTAGACCCCACTAGGATGGTAGCATTGACTTCAGCTCCCAGATTAGGAATAGGGGGCTCCGGTAATTGTGTTTCGGAAACAACCGATCCTTGTATATCCGCCTCCACATCCGAAACGGTCCTCGGTAATTGAGCTGGCGAAGTATCTCCATCAGGGGTGCAGCCAGACGAACTACTAACATCGACCGAGTTATTCAGATCTAGAAAGGCTTTACCAGAACCTTGGTTTGGATTAAAAAGTTTATAGGCTGGGCCTTGCGTGGAACCATAGGAAGGTGGGCTGCGCGTTGCTCTGGGCCGTTTGCCAAGCGTGTTAGCAGGTGTTGGGCCTTCTCTGTCGCCTTGTAAAATAGGCCCATTTGCCGTATCCAGTTGGCGGGAGGGATCTGGCTCATTTACTGCCTTATTTCCAGAATTAACCCCCGGGCCCACCTCCACATTAATATTCATGGGAACATGTGCCAACTTTTCCCCTTTCCCATGCACATCTTGCATGCATGCGTAGTTTTCCAAGACCGGAGTCTGCAGAACTTCCGGCGACTGTTCCTTATCCGGCGATTGATCTTCACCATCTGGCCGGATCTCACCTTCCTCCGAGTCATCGTCCATCTCGTCGATTACTTCATTGGATTCCCAACCAGACACTTCCACTGATTTTACACGCTCAAAACCAGGAGCCCAGCCAACAGATGTTTCAGACACCCAGACCACGAACTTACGTTCTTTCCAGTTCAGGACGATAGTCTCCTCAATCCGAGCCCCTTGGGGGACAAGAACCATAACCGAGCCATCCGAGTTGTCATGGTTTTGCCAAGAGAATTCTGATGGTTGGGCCACCTTGCCAAACAGATTGCCTATCCGATCATACGTTGCGTTGCCCCTGAGTTGGAACGGCACCCCCGAGATGCGTAGAGTGGCAATACGATCATATGGCAGATCCTGACCATTCCAAGCACAAAATTTAGAAAAGACCCTGTTTAATACCTCGGCATAGTTTGCCAGAGCATCCTGAACAGCTTCCTTGTTGTTTAGTGTGATAAGCACACTAAGACCTCCAGTATATGATAAACCATACATGGTGAGCCCCCCACTGTCTAGGACCTGTACAAGGTTGTTGAGTGTTCGTGCATCCCTAGCAGTTCCCAGGATAGACCTCCCCTTACAATGAATGGCATAAGCCGAACCCTCCCCGTCCAAATTCAGTGTTTTAGATCCTTGTTTAACCTTGAACAGGTCACTATATGCCACCCCCTCTCTAACATTCCCCGCGTTCGAAGGACCAGCTTCATTGTTTTTATTGTACGCCGGAACGTTAGTATTCTGACCTTGTGGGTTTTGCTTCGGTTTCCATGTTCTACCCCCCTTCAGTTCCGATGTATAGATGAACTTACGGTGGTTTTTATCGTATTTGGCCAAACACACCGAGAGTTTTGCTTCAAAGATTTTAACGGTATTCATATTCTCCAGGACCTCCTCCAGATTTACCACACCAACATACCGGACAAAGCCAAAGCAACTTCCCTTAGCATCTCGTTTCCGGGCAACATAAGCATCAGTAACAAACCCATGCGGTTGGAATGCCATCCATAGCAAAGATCTTGTGGTTCTATCCGGAAGGTTCTGTACCATGAATGTCATCTCCACCCCGTCTGGTCTTGTTCTTCTGTTCTTCTGATACTGTACCTCCGTCCACGGAATCCCGCCGCCGTCATCTCTCTCCCAAACCCTATCCATTATTAACTTTTTAGTTCTGAACTGTAGGTCTCGTTAAACTTGTACATCTATCTATTCAAATGGAGGGCTCATCAAACGCTCTTCTGATTGCATCAAATATTAATGTATCCAACTTCGTTTCAGTGAAACTTTCAGACAAACACACCTACGTTCTATGGAAAGCACAAATGCTTTGCCTGTTGAACAGTATTAATATGTGTGGCATACTTGATGACACATTTGTTGGGCCAAGAGATTATGGCACAGAGATCTCGGTGAGACGACAATACGACAATCTTGTCAGAGGTTGGATTTTTGGTGCTATTAGTGAAGATGCACTTTTAGAAGTCTTCTATCTCGATTCCGTCAAAGATGTTTGGGAAAAACTACAATCCAACTATGGTCCTGCTAATTGTTTGCAAGAAGGTACGTTTTTTTTAGTCCAGCTTTTTAATGAAACATAGCAGTAAACAACAACAACAACCATACTCAGTAAATCACATACATAGCAGAGCTATTGGTAAGGTCTGGGGAGGGTGGGATATAGGCACATCTTACCCCTATACCTAGGGATAGAGAGGTTGCTTCTAGAGAGACCTCCGACTCCAAAACAAACAACAAGCAAATAAACAAAGCTAGAAAATGCAATACACAGTAAGCTATCAATAGGAAGTGGTAGAAGTGCACACGTAAAAAAGCTAGATATATCAACAAAAAGAGTAAATATGCATAAAATACAAGGTGACAATCCTATGCAAAGTCCCTAAAGTATAGGAAAACTCTAAGTCCCTAAGACAGAGTTAGGACACAATAGTCGTACTTAAAAGTCTTTAAGCTTAATTATATGCCTCCACATACTCCTATCCTGGACCATGTCCTCAGAGATGTGCAATTGTACTAAATCTTGCCTAATCCACTCATCCCAGGCAGTGGCGAAGCTTGACCCGAATGACCGGAGGGGGGGGGGGGTCGAAAACGTATATACCAAAAAATTTCTATAAAACGGGGGGTCGAAAAAAGTATATACCAAAAAATTTCTATACGAAAACTATATATATAACACTAATTAGCGAAAAGTTCGGGGGGTCGGGCGCCCCTCCCCGCCCCTTCTATGCTTCGCCCTTGATCCCAGGTCAACCTGGGCCTGCCTCTACTCTTCCCCTCCAAAGTGAGGGTTTCCACTGCGCTAACTAGCTCTGCCAACTACCTCCTCTTCACATGACCAAACCATCTCAATCTCCTCTCCTTTATCTTATCCGCTATACTAGCTACTCCTAACCTTGCCTTTAATACCTCATTTCTTATCTTGTGTGGCCACACATCCACCTTAGCATTCTCATCTCTGCTACCTCCATTTTGTGCGCTTGTGTCTTTTTGATGGCACAACAATCTATCCCGTAGAACATAGCATGTCTAACCGTCACCCTATAAAATTTTCCCTTTAATTTAGATGGGAACCTCTTATCGCACAAAACCCCAGAGGCTGCTCTCCACCTACACCAACTAAGCCAACCTGGATGTGATGGGTTACGTCACTATCGATTCCCCCATCTCTTTGCACAAACAATCCTAGATACTTGAACTTAGTTGTCACACCCCCAAAATCCACATGCGGAGTATCACCGCTTGGAGGTGTGACATGACCAAGATCAACCCACCAATCATATTGAACAACGTGGTTAAGTACATAAAAGCGACCCCAATATAATATAATTAGTGCCCAAAAGAAAGTAAACAACTTTAAGTTAACAGCGGAAGCATAAAACGTGAAATCCAAACACAAGTAATAAGTTCATAAGTTTGAATATTTAACATGGAACTCAACAGTCCATGTCCCACAACGATCACTCCTCCCTGTGCAAGTTCCATGAGCTTCTAACGACCTGTAAGGCATGTAACAACGAGTCAACAACAAAATTGAGTGAGTTCACAGTTGGTTGTTTCGTTTTAAGTTGTTTCCGAAAACATGGTTTGTCTTTTGCTGGCTTACTTGCCGTGGGGGTTACCCCACAGTTGAAAATATGATTAACCAGTTCCTTCTTTATTACCCAAACCATATCCATAATCAGTGGAGGCTTTCCCATGTGAACCACTAGACCGTTACCATATCGACTACTAACGAAAGTAAGTTGTGCCCTACGTCAATGTCTATCATCATTGACAGTTTGCCATAGTCCATTACTACACGCCCGTCCGACTAGCACGGTGTGTGGTTTGTTAAACCTAATAGCGCTATTAACTAATGACCCGCTCGCCATTGGCCTCGGCGATTAAGTCGATATAAAATGAGGGACTTAATGATAGAGTTTTGTCTAGTAAGTTTTATGATTGTTGTCTTACCCAAGGAGGACGAACGTACGTATTCTACCCAAGGAGAATACGCAGGATTAATATTGGCATCCTACCTATGGAGGATGGCGGTACATATCCTACCCAAGGATGATATGTAGGTTCCGTTTTAATTCTTTAACCCATTCCCAACCACCAGGAATCCCATGCCTTAGAAAGTGTGTGAACTCACCTTGGTTTGCTCGGTTAGATTAGTTACTCTAATAATCAGAAATCAAGCACGTCCTAATAAGGTACAGATAACAATCAGTTTTTCGTGCATGCATAACACGTATCCTACGTACGGTTTATCTACTCACTACTTCTATCACATACCACACAATACAAATGTCACACTCTGACTTTTGTGGAAAGATCATAGTTAAAAATACACTTGTAACACTTGTTAGAAAATATTCTGTATGTGTTGGAACTTTTAAAAAATTTCGCCAGAGTTTCCTTTGTAAATGGAGGCGTTCATGCTAATAAGCATATCATTTTCTTTTCCAAAAATCATTCAACAATCAACAACAATTTACCAAGAGCAAACTATTCCATTTACAAACCAACATGGACTTAGGGGTGTGAATTTCTGACACGACTCGAAAACCCGACACGAACCTAACACGAAATTCGCGGGTTTAGGTTTAGTCTAAACGGGTTCGGGTCAGTTTCAGGTTGAACCCGCCAAGCCGTTTAGGTTAACGGGTCGGGTTCGGGTCAACCTGGTCGGGTTGGCGGGTTGACCCGTTTAACACATTTATACTATATTATATTTTTTACAATATATTTTATATCATAAATTAAATGGGACGTGTATTTTATGCCGTGATTATAACTTAAAAAGAGAAATTAACATAGATTTATAATTTAAATATGATATTATTATATACATTTGTGTTTTTTAATTAAATATTAATTTTAATATATTAATTTGAGTAAAAGAATTAAAAAAATTCGGGTTAAACGGGTCGTGTTCGGGTCAACCCACAAAACTTCAGTTCGTGTTCGGGTTCATATGTATGATACGATTTTCGGGTTCGGGTCGGGTTTGGGTTCGTGTAAAATTTTTGGGTTCGGGTCGGGTTGAACCCGTCAACCCGCGAACACGACCCGTTTAGCACCCCTACATGGACTTGACATTTCATAAAAACGCGTAGTAACTTGGTATGGCGTTTAGTGGGTTTAGTTTCCCTCCAAAGTGTGTTTACTTTATTTAAAATCTCATTCTCCGGATTTTTAGATGTTCACAACTTGTGAACATATTTTACAAAAATATTTATTTACAACATTTTCATGTGTCACTAGTGTCCATATACTTACTTTATTTCCAAAATAGTGTAAGGATCATGATCTTTCGAAAACCGTCTTTTAAACTTGGTTTATTTAGGAAAATCACTCACAAGTTTTAGATCTACAAGATCATTAGTTCACTTGGTTTATTATTTTTACAAGAAATCATTTTATCACCAAGTTCATGTCTAAATATGGAGGTGATTCTTTTATGTAAACCCCTAATCACCTCCTAACTTGTTAACTCATGTTTTCAACCATGATTTAACAAGTTCCATATGATGATTATCATCATACTACCAAGAGATCAACAACCAATCATCAACATAACCAAGACAATATCATACTAGTATTATTTCATCTTGTTTCATCCATTTTCATATTATGTAAAGCTTTATGTTCAAGGTTTATGTGCATGATCTTTTAGTGTTGATATGATTTCATCAAGACATATCTATAAACCACTAAAAACATGAAGTAGATAAGGATTAACAAGAAGCTTACAACTAGCTTAAAGCCAGGGAAGATCAAAATGAAAATGTGATGGATAATAGCAAACGGAGGTGGTCCTTCAAGTTCCGTGCACTACTAGAAAAGTGCCTACTTTGTGACAGCCAAATTTGTAGCAAATTTGTAGAAAATTGGTCTTACCTACAGATTTGCTACAAAAATTTTCGTGCAAAATATGCTTGTCGAAAATCAGGTTAGCTACAAAATTCTGACAAAATTTCTCACAATTTTTTGACAAAAATTTATCGTCACAAGCATTCCCACAAAATACCTATAAACCGGTTTTTTATGTTTTTCCTACAATTCTTCCACAATTATGCCTATTTTCGTATTTTATTTTAAGATATTTTACTTTTAAAATTAATAACACTAATGATAAAAATTATCCATAATCATTACTAATTATTTTTATTTTACGACAAAATTCCTACAAAATTATAAAACTTTCTCTTAACAGTTTGCTACAAATTTCCTACAAATAAAAAATATATTTTTTTAATTTTGCGACAAATTTCCTACAACTTAAAAAATGTTTTTTTTTAAGTTTTGTCACAAAATTTCTACAAACAAAAAAAAACACAAATTTAAAGGTTACGACAAAATTCCTACAAAAATGTAAAGGTTACGACAAAATTCCTACAAACAAAAAAAAACAAAATTTAAATGTTACGACAAAATTCCTACAAACCAAAAAAACAAAATTTAAAGGTTACGACAAAATTCCTACAAACCCAGGAAAAAATCCTGCAGCTGTTTGCTACAGATTTGTGACAAACTTTAACAAATTAAAGAAATTAAATAAAACCATTTTTTATGCAAAAAAATGCAGCAAAATTACTATTATATTCCAAAAATAATTGCAGCAAAATTCTAAAACATTCTGAAAATATTAAAACAACATTCTGAAACATTCCAAACATTCCAAAACTTTTAAAACATTCCAAAACGCACAAAAAATCTTAATTAAAAGCATTCAAAACTAATCCGATCTTTAACATTCTAATACTAAACAAGACGAGAGCTTTTACTTATTTCCGATGTTTTTGAGCTTTTCTTCCATAGCTTTTTGCCATGCCGCTTGGGCGGCCCGCTCTTTTTCACGCTCTTCTTGAAACTGTTCGAAACGAGATTCTATTTTTTTTGTCGGGCCTCGCGTTCTTTTTCTAATTCCGCCTTAACTTTTTGAAGCTGAAAGTTGTCCAAAAAGATATAATTAATACGTATTAACAAAAACATATGGTCAAAATTCACATATCATTTAACAATACCATATTCAAATATCGTATTATTGTTTATAAGTGATTCTCTCTGATGCAAGCTCTCCAGGAGAGGGAGAACACAAAATCATGTCGTTTATACGGCGTCAACGCACTTGCGAAGGATGAGACATGTCTTGTATGGTCTACTAAGCGAAACCACAACTTATTACTACTCAGTTATATGCTATGCCAATAAATTAACTTTTTTTTTTGTAGGAAATCTGTAGTAAATGGTGTTAGTTTGCTACAAATTTTCGACAAATTTGATATTTTACTTTTTAAAATTTTTTATCTTTTCTAAAATTGATAAATAAAAAATAAATTAACTTTATTGTAGGAAATTTGTAGTAAATGGTATTAGTTTGCTACAAATTTTCTACAAATTTGACATTTTATTTTTAAAAATTATTTATTTTTCTAAAATTGATAAATAACAAATAAAATAACTTTGTTTTGTAGGAAATCTGTAGTAAATGGTGTAGGTTTGCTACAACTTTTCGACAAATTTGACATTTTATTTTTTAAAATTTTTTATCTTTTCTAAAATTGATAAATAAAAAACAAATTAACTTTGTTTGTAGGAAATTTGTAGTAAATGGTATTAGTTTGCTACAAATTTTCGACAAATCTGACATTTTATTTTTAAAAATTATTTATTTTTCTAAAATTGATAAATAACAAATAAAATAACTTTGTTTTGTAGGAAATCTGTAGTAAATGGTGTAGGTTTGCTACAAATTTTCGACAAACTTTACATTTTATTTTAAAATTATTTATTTTTCTAAAAATGAATAATTACCAATAAATTAACTTCTTTTTTGTAGGAAATCCGTAGCAACTAATGTCAATTTGCTACGAGTTTCCTACAAATTAATTTTTTTATTAAATTATTTACTTTTCAAAAATTAAGAAATGAAAAATAGATTAACTTTTTTTTTGTTGAAAATATGTAGCAAACGGTATCAATTTGTTACAACTTTCCGACAAATTTTCAAAATTTATTTTTTTATTATTTATTCTGTTGTAGTTAAAAATTATAAAAACTTTTAATTTATTTTCTCTGAATTTTGTCGAAAAACTAATAAATGTTGTGACGAAATTGCTACAAATGTTTGTTGTGTGGAAATTTTGTTGGAAAATTGTAAAAATGTTTTGGGTTTTTTTTGGTTTTCTTTATTGTTAGAAAACTGCAGAAAACTTGTAACAAAATTTGAGTTGTGGGAAATTTGTGGGAAACTTTTGTAGGAAAATATGTAGTTTTCTAGTAGTGGTGAGCACCGAGCCTCGTTGATGATCTTGATACACCTTGAAGTACACTTGGAATGAATGGATGAAAACCGAAAAAAATGGTGAGTGTGGGGAGGCTGTTCGGCCGCAAGCTTTGTAGAGAGGGAGAGAAGTTGTGGTGTAGTGTATTGGAAGATGAAGATACATATGATGCTTATATGCTCTAATTGTTCTATTGTCCAAAGGTTCTTGTGTCACACAAAGTACAAACATAATCTCCTCATAATCTTATCAAAATCAAAATGGGATTTAGGAAGATTCGGTGATCTTTGAGTGGGGCCCCTACAGGGGACGGTCACAGGGGGGTAAGTTGTAATTGTTGATGGTAATTAGTTTGATTAGTGAAGGTTAAATGTTAAGTCTAGAGTTTTAGCGTGTTACATGTATTATGTAGGGTGTTTAAGTGTTCGGGAACCATAACTAGCTTAGAAAAATAAAAAAAATGTTTCTTGCAATATTTTAGTGTTCCGGGTAATATCCGGTTGTTGGGTTAGATACCGTTCTGTTAAAGTGCTAAGTTATTCCATATAGTGACCTATATATATCTTTTTGTAACATTTTTAATTCTCAACACTTAGTAAAACATACAGGACCATTTAGTCAATTTTCTGCACAAGACTTGTATGTTAAAAAAAAAAGCACATGTAAGTATGACGCAGTAATCAGAAAGCAGTTAAGTAATTCAGCATAGACATCAAGCACTTTAATTAACATTAATGAATCGTACGGATACATGTAATTTTGAGGGTTGTCACATTAGTTGCTTGTGGAACCACTTGCAATAGTGATCTGATTGTCCTCATCATTGCCTACACCACTAAAATCACAGTGATGGTACTCCGTTTTAGGTCTGCTAATCCTTAAACCCTTGTTCTCTAGAGCTACTCTTCGTTCCTCTAGCCTTGTATTCAGGCTTTGTCTAGTCTCTGCAAGTAACACAATATCATCTGCAAAAAACATGCACCACGGAACTGTCTTCTGGATCGACTTGGACAACTCATCCAAGACAACCGCAAAAAGAAACGGACTCAATGCAGATCCTTGGTGGAGTCCTACCTCCACAGGGAAGGAAACAGTATCCCCTACAGGAGCATGTACCCTAGTTTCAGTTCTATCATATCATGCCTTCAACGTTCCCTAGCTTTGGCGATCTTAAACATATCATGCTCTGTTTCCTTTATTTCCAAACGATCAAACATTTGTTTATAAGTTGTGTTCTTTGCCTCCGTTAATACTTTCTTAGCCTCCCGCTTAGCCCATTGGTAATTTTCCCTCAACCCTAATGAAACATAGCAGTCATGTTCTTTAATATTGTTGGTCAAAAGTCTTGCCAAATTCTTCAAACGAGTATTGTTTTTTTCTTAAACTGGGAATTACTTATTTTTGGATTTATTGGAATTAATATGGGGTTGTAAGGGAATTAAAGGTTACATAGGGGAAAGTTGTTGAGCGCGAATCGATATAGGAATTTTTTTCACACGGGTCAAAATTTTTTACTGTCGGTCATCTATTGATAATTATTGAGTTTTTCGGTTAGGGTTGGGTCGGGTAAACTCGGAAACACAACGTTAATCTCTTAATCGGACACTCCATGATAAACATGAAAAAAAAACCATTTAATTGATAAATATAACTAATAAAGCTCGGAAACACAACCCTATCTTCTAACTTTCTTATGGTTCGACCACTTTAAATTCTTCATTATTTCACATTCGAGTTAAATCAAAATTGGGTTTGATTCCTACAAGGTGGAGTTTTCCCATATTTATTGGGTTTCCTCCTTAATTGGTGTATATGCATTATTGCCTAGTAGAGATGGATATGATCGGGCGTTCCACTGGTGGCACGATAATACGCCAGTGATCCAAATTTTTACCGTTCAAAAAAATATCAAAATTAGTGCAAACAAATTTTTTTCTAGAAAAAGGTAAATACTTGGTGTAAATTTAATTGTGTACAGTATCTAACCATGCATGACAAAGGAATTTTCAAATGGTATACAGATTCAGCTCCAAAAGATTCAGATGCAAAAACCGAAAAAGAAGACATAGACGTTGAATCAATAAAAACAAACACAACTGACGAAGGCGCAATTTCAATAGAAATAGCGCGTGAAAACACAGTTTCAATAGAAATGGGAACAAAGAATGAAGAAATTGAACGCAAGAAGAAATTGAAGAAACTCAAATCATCTATTATAAAGGGGGATTCCGTAGATTTAGAATCAATGCTAAACAAAGATAAAAGCCTAACAACAGAGCCAGTCAGTAGTGATGGTAGCACCATACTTCACTTTGCTGTTGGATTACGTCGACGTAATCTGCTCATGAAACATTGGCTTGGTCGTGATAAACTAGATAAGGAACAATTACTTATACAGAGAGATTCTGATGGAAGCACAGCGCTTCATATTGCTGCCATTGTTGGCAACACAGATGCAGCGAAACTCCTGGTTGAGAAAAACGACAATTTGTTACATATTAAAGATAATAATGGTCATCTCCCGTCGGATAAAGCTTATGATAATATGCATCTTGATACCCTTGCATATTTGTTGGAAGCTTCCAAAGATTATTCCATAATTTCTTCTTCATCCAGTACTGCCGTAAACCTTATTGTTAATGCTATTTCTGCAAAAAAATACAGTAAGTATAGTAGTTAATTAACATAAAAAAATAGATTTTATGACATTTTCTTGTTTATGCTGGTAGGTTTAGCCACTCAGTTTTTGCATCATTGTCCCAAGGCTGCTTCAGAAAGTGACGAGGTACTGATGGCGTTAGCCAAAACCTTTCCAAGTGGGTTAAACGATGGGGAAAGACTTTTCTATCCTTGTATGTTTCTAATGGTTTATAAATCTTTTTGGTTTTTTTATTTCTACTTTAAGGGTAATTGTTTGTGGTTTTACATTTTAGCTTTGAAAAGTACTCTGGAAGTGCTGCGTAAAACACCTTTGGTTGTAGTAAGAGAATATACCAGCTGTCTACGCATATTACGTGAGGTTATTGACGAAGCATGCCGTGATCTTGCCAATAGAGACATTTGTAGAGTATGTTTTATGCTGGTAGCTATGCTACCTATACTAGTTACAGGTAAACACAACTCATTAAATAAATTAACATTACGTGTGATCTACTGTAAATGAGATTAACCTACTAAAAATACAAATAAATAGAGTAATTGTAGTTTTACACTAAAGTAATTACACAAAAAAAATAAAAATAAGTACTCTAGTTCAACAACTGCGGAGTAATAATAACTCTACGGTTAGCATAATTACTCTACTCTTTTTTATATTTTTTTAAATGACTGATGTTATTCTACTATACTTTAGAGTTAATTACAGGGATAGACATTGTGGTTTATAGTCAGTTTCATCTTTGGTTACTAACTTTTTTTTTAACAGGTTTAGATTTTATGATTTTAATCTTACAGTACTAACACCAAAATTATCAATATAACTACTAAAATACCGTTCCATTTTTTTTATCAATGTGACACCTTTGGGTAATAACACCTAATTTTATTTTAGTTTAAATCAATTTTACAAAATCTATTTTTTTTATTTTCATCTTTTTATTATATCTCTTAATTAACATAAAATCTATTTTTTTATAGAGTTGATTGCCAAAATCGTCCCTTAGGTTTGGGCAGGTTTGTCCTTTTCGTCCAAAATGACATTTTTGTACCAAATTGCCCCCCATCGTTTGTAACATTTTGCCATTTTCATCCAAACCACTAACTTAGTTTATTTTTTTCTGTTTAGTTGATGATATTTAGATGAAACTGGCAAATATAAAACCACAGGGACGATTTTGACAATTTACTCAAACTCTTTTAAATTTATTTTATTTAATTAATTTTGTTACATATATAATAAAAAAGAATATATATGCAATTTTTATATGAAAAAAATTATATATGAAAAAAATTATAGCTTTGTCACATAATTTTTATAGTTTTTCATCCAACCACTAACTAAGTTAATTTTTCTATTAAGGCGAAGGATATTTATAAATTAAGACAGAAATTAATTTCTAATTTTTTTTATAGATCAGTTGTATAAAAATAAAAACTACTTAAAACTCTAAATTTTATAAAACCAAAATGTTGGTGACCTTATTGAAAAAGGTCAAATAAAAAAATCTTATCATATGTACCAAGTTTGTAATTCATCTTCTACTCTTTTAAATTCGCTCCTAAGGAAAAACAGAAGCCAGCCCCCCCCCCCCCCCCAATCTATCAAACAACGTATCAGTACCAAACCTTAAAATTACCCACCAAATTGTAATTATAATGTTATGAACCAAAAGTTTATTTACTCAAGCCACTCAGAATAAGTATTAGTTGGTTACCCTCATAATCTTAATTAAATAAATATTTTATTTCTACCAACATATTTCCTAGGTGCTCAACACATTTAAAAAATATGAAATGTTTTACAATTTTTTCTATCTCTACAATTGATAAATACTAAAAGTTGTAATCGATTGTTATGTGTTGCACACCAATGACGTTTCCTCTTTATAAAACTAATTTATATAAAGAAGTTGTAAATTAATTTCTGTCTTAATTTATAAAACTTAAAACATCCTTCACCTTAAACAGAAAACTTTTTTTTTTTTTTTTCTAAAAACTCCTTGTATATTCTTTTTTATTATATATGTAACAAAAATAATTAAATAAAAGAAATTAAAAAGGGTTTTAGTAAATTGCCAAAATCGTCCCTGTGGTTTTATATTTGCCAGTTTCATCCAAATATCCTCAACTTAACAGAAAAAATAAACTAAGTTAGTGGTTTGAATGAAAATGACAAAAACTTACAAATGTTGGGGGCAATTTGGTACAAAAGTGTCATTTTGGACGAAAATGGCAAACATGCCCAAACCTCAGGGACAATTTTGGCAATTAACTATTTTTTATAAGTAAATATTTATATATAATTCTTTAAGAAATGATAAATAATTTAGCACGATAGAATTTGCTCAAAATCTTAAATACTTAAAAACTCAATAGGTATAATAATAGTTGGTAATGTGCAAATAAATTATTATTAAGATATTAGGTTAAAACTCCGTGTATTACACGTGTTTAATGTATAAAAGTTAGTTTTAATTTTTGTATTTTTAAATATATGGGATTAAATAATATAAAACCAATAACAATAATAATAAAAGATTGTATCTCATCGGAACTAAAGTATCTCCTAAGCACATAGATACACAAATAAAATAGAGATGATATAGTTTAATCACACCGTCGCAAAATGTGCAAAGTAATTGATTGTAACATACAAATCATATTAGATTATACATTGTTACGATTTTACTACAAAATATATTAAATTAGTTGCAGTTATTTTTAAACAGTTTTTCTCGATTATACTACATATCTTGATATACTAATTTAACTAATTTTCAGATATTATATCCGTATGTTTTCAAGATTGTTATGGATTTTAATAGATACTTATTATATCATTTGTTTCATTATTTAAATTATATTTTAAAGAGTTTTTATATATTCGTAATATTAGTCAGATATTTATCTAGTATTATTTAGTAATATTATTAATAAATAAAAATGGGGCGGACGTTTTTTGACTTTTTTAATTTATATTTATAAATAAAAAAATAAATAGATTTTATGTTAATTAAGAGATATAATAAAAAGATGAAAATAAAAAAAAAAGATTTTGTAAAATTGATTTAAACTTAAATAAAATTAGGTGTTAGTGCCCAAAGGTGTTACATTGATAAAATTAAAAAGAATTGAATGGTATTTTAGTCATTATATTGATAATTTTGGTATTAGTACCCAAAGGTGTTACAAAATTGAAACTATAAAACCTAAACCCATTAAAAAAAGTTAGTACCCAAAGCTGAAACTAGCTATAAACCACGGGGTCTATCTGTGTAATTAACTTTATACTTTATACCAAATAATACAAAAAAAATTGTTGCCTTTAAGAGACAGATGTCTCTATTAAGTGGGTTATGCTAACATTTGCTATGTATGATATTTAGCACATTATATCAATTTGTATGCATATGATCTTAGCACTACATTTCACATTACATTCTCCATATTCTTTACATTCTCCATATGTAGAATTAGACATCACATGAATAGTGAAAGTATTAAATCTTTATTATTTTATTATTATAATTACTTTAAATACATTTCATTTTTCTGTTATAACTTTTAGAGAAAAATGCCCAGATAGTCTCTGTGGTTTGCCCAGTTTTTATCTTTAGTCCCTAACTTTCTAAAATTACAGCTATAGTCCCTAACCTTTTGCAATTTCGGTCACGGATAGTCTCTGGCGCGGATGGGGGTTAGTTTTTGGTCTTAAGTGGATGTGAAATGACCAAAATACCCCTACTATTAAATAATAATATCAGTCAAAGTCAACATCCCAATCTCTTAAACCCCTGCAACCACCATAACTATACATCTACCATCATTGCCGCCATCAGTCAAAGCCAGCTCCATCACCACCATCAACAGCATCTCCATCAGTCAAAATATGCGTTTCTACTATTCTATTCTTATGACAAAACAAACAATAGCGCCAACGTTTAGTCAAATAAAACAGAGCCAGAAACATACGTATTCCGACACCTTCTTCTCTAATATAGCATTCACCACAGAATAATTAGGCGCATGCCTAGGCCCGCCCACCGTACGTGTCTGCCTAACCTCTGACTCCTCCGCGGCCACAGCAGGCGACTTCTCCACTTCTGCCTCGGATGCAGGCCCGTTACTATCTGATTTCTCGCTGCTACCGCGATCAACCTCCAACGATGACGTCATCGACGAATCCACATCCATTTCTCAAAATCTCAACAATCTCACCAATTCAAAACCGTTATTCTCTAGATCAGAGTGGAAAACAAGTAAATGAATTCACTAATTCGCATTCTCTAGATGAGAGCGGAAAACAAGTAATAAATCCTTATCGTTCTCTAGATTCAGAACAAATAGAAATCAATCTGCACGAATCAATCGAGGTGAGATGAGGTGTAATTTGGTGTTTGCTAGACCACCAGAGAAGTGTGCGAGCGATGGAGATAAAAGAGTGATCGTCGGCTTTTGTTTCACGATGGCGATGGTGGTAGGTTTTAGAGAGAGAGAGAGGAGATGTAACACCCCAATCCAGCTAGGGCTGACGTATCACTTTTACAGATATCAAAACTAAAAACCAATCCATAGCATTAAATAAAAAAATCCTAATTATATTTATTACATTACTGAAATAAAGAATCTTGACCAGCGACTTCCTAACGATCCTCACTGAAATCCCATATCATCCCGTATTACCTGTAAAACATATAGGAAAAATCACAAAGAGAAAAATACGGCTGACCAAAAATTGCTCAGTAACGGAGAAATCAACAGTACAAGTAAATTTATATCAGTGGAAGCAAAACATAACATAACCGAGACAGAACTGAAACGGTCACTGACACGTGTACTAAAAACAGATGCAGACACAAGACTGACATGGAAACTGATACACGAACCGATCTGAAACTTTAACGTAAACTGATACGGAAACCAAAGTCAGTCATATACATAACTGATACCAACCCCAACACAAAGCCGATGGAGAGACTGATACGGCGTTGACCATGATGGTTAAATCATTTTATTTTGTATAAACGGACTTATTTTAAAACATCGTTTAAATAATCTAGTATTCGTATAACAAGAAAATTTTCTAACCAATCATTTGTCAATGGAACGTTCGAATAAATCAAAAACTAATAACTATCAGATATTTTGAACAAAGTCTAATAATGCTATTGTTTTTAAAACAAGATACTTGGCAAAACTATTTTCTTATAATGACTGTTTGAATCTTATCAAAATAAAATAATTTATCATATTTAATAACAAACCATTATTAGATAAAAAAAATAACTAACTTTCTAAAGATGAAAAGTTATATATAAGAAATAGATTAAAAAATAACTAATTTTCTAAAGACGAAAAGATATATATGAGAAATAGAATAATTCAACTTGGATTTCAGAATGAAGTACTTATGACAATTTCGTAAACCGACATGGGAAGCTGATACAGAAACAAAGCAAACATGTAAACCGAAACATTGTAAATACCATTTAAATTTTCCCTAACCTTTAAAAGAAAAGAATTGTTGAAGTTATTATCTTTAAATAAATGTTTTGGATAAAAATCAATATATATATATATATATATATATATATATATATATATATCAATTGTTCATACTCCATAACTTATTATTTAATCAAAAATAATTATTTTATACTTTGGAGATTTACATTTAACAACCAAAATAATATGGATAACCAGATTTTAAAACTAGAACAATTTGATCCTTACGAAACTTATTAAACCGATCAAGAGAGTCGACACGAAAAAAGACATATTCAACGACAAGTATAGAACAAAAATTGAATCAAATACTGAATCCAGGTACTGACAGATACAAACTATACGTATAACACGGAATCAAAATCCAAATTGAGACTAATACTAAGACGAAACTGATATAGAGACACCGAGTCAAATTAGACATAACTAATGTCACACCCCAACCGATGGCGGAAACATCGGGATGAGACGAACAAATTGCTCAAAACAACATAGCACTAAATGTGACAATATGATTAAAATTCATTTCATTAAAACTAGAATGTAATACAATGTTTCAAATTAACAAACATAAATTCAAACAATTCTTTATTTGCTAAAATGGGTATCTAAAGCCATCCTAGCTTGTTTTCTTGAATCTTGCACAATTTCAACCTGCAACATGTATTAAAATAAAATCAACAAAAATGTTGGCGAGTATACAAGTTTGATACATAGCATAATAATTTGTATAAATGTTTCTCATATCCAATGTGAATAACAATGATCATATCAACAGTATATACTCGAAACGATGTTACTCTACGTGTCCAAACCAAAGTTTAACGCAATTAACATGCCTATCCCAATGAATGAGATGGTTTTAACATAGTTTAACCTAACAATACCCGCCAAAATAACGGGAGGGGCGTTTCTCAACCTATAGCGCTACCATTGTTAGGGGAGGCTTGTAAAGTTAATGAACACATAGTCATGAGAGTTTACAATAGCATAACATGTATAACATGAATCAAATGTATCGCGTGCAATTTGGATAGAGTGTGCATAAAGCTGTTTGAAGTGAATAATGTGATTGATATCATACATATTGCACCCAAAAGTGTTAAAATGGAAAATGGGTCATGTATACTCACATTGGTTGCGTTGCGATTTCTTGTAATAACGCAGAGTAAGATTGAGAAAGTCCAAGAGAACGAGCAGGAAACGATTACCCTAAATATCATAACACGATCTCATTATTATTTAGATAATTTATCTAAATATTAACCTTTAACGTTATAAAAATGATTGTTAATTAATTATTTAGATATGGATTTTTTATCTAATTATATCTTGTTAAATATATATATGACAAAAGGTTGTAATGTCATTTGATTAATTGTAGTTCAAAAAGGAATTAAATTATTAAACATCTAATTATTACATGTCTCATTTTTTTTTTGTTACTGTTTTATTAGAATAGAAAAGGGATTAAACAAACAAAATCATTTGGGTTATTGAATTTAAAGAAAAATTTTGGTTGATTATAATTAGTTAACAAGAAAAGATATATATAATCTGTCTTCTTTTAAACCGTATGTAATATAAAGTTACATTCAAATTAAACAGTAACTTAAGAATACAATATATATAAGCCTTCAAAGTAAAAGAAGTTTGAATAAGAATAGACTCACAAAACTGTAACTTAAAGTTACATTCAAATGTTAGAATTTGTAACAACATGATATCGAACAGGGACAAAACAGGATCCTTAAAAACATTTCAAAACTCAAGATTATAGTATTATTTGTTCTTGTTATTCCTTGTTATTGTTCCATTTTGTATAATAATAGAAAAGACAAATTGATTTAGTCAAAGAATATACCGAACAGTTGAACGATCTCCGCGGTGATCCCGTACGGCTCCAGTGTCGTCTACGAGTTCCGGGGCTGCGGCGAAACGAAATAAGGAACGGAGTGGAGGTTTCCGGTCGTCCTTCGTCCTCCGGGGTGTGGCGAATCTTCTCCGGTGAGCTCCGGTTTCCGTCAACTAGAAAGGAATTCCGGTGACGACTTCACGTCTCCAGCAGGTCACAAGTTAAGCGAAAGAGGGTTGTGATTATGTGTCGAGAGTGGTGAGGGTGTCATTTATATAGCCTTTTACAAGCCTCGTAAGTTTGGTAGTTGGTTGTGATTGATTTGCATGAAGGTTACAATATAGGTCTAGATTCGGGGTTGGGTTAAAGATAGAAACGCGTAAATAATTCTAATTACCGTGAAGTCAGCGATCATAATCAAAAGGAAAGTGGTGAAGCTGTTGTTTCGCTGTCAAGGGCTTGGCGGCAAACAAAATGAAAGAAGAAAAGGAATTGAAGTTTAGGCCAAATGACAACTTTAGTCCCTGTGGTTTTTATGTTGCTAGTATAAACACAAACTGTTCCTGAAGTATCTAAATTTACAAGATGATTTCATTATTTCCAATTCAAGTTTCAATAAAAGTCCCTGAAGTTTAACTAAGTTATAAGTTAGATTACTAACCTTAAATCTCAAAGAGTTTATATTAATAGTTTGAAATGTAAATTATGATTCGTTAAATAAATTGATTAACTATATGTGAATAACTATATATATGTATTTGAAATACTTTTGTTTCATTAGATGAATAAATAACTAACATAACCAAGTTTTGTTTAGAACGTTAAAATAATTTTAAATTTGTTAAATATTAATGAAATATTAATAAATAAAAGTCTAAATCAATGAATTAAACAAAAAAAATGAGTCCTCTTTACGGTTATTTATTTCGCGAAAAATTTCAGGGTTTAAAAGTTAGTATCCGAATTTTTAAAAAGGGTCGGGTTTTGAAACGGGTCGATTTTGACGGATGTTACAGTCTCCCCTACTTTAGGAGATTTCGTCCTCGAAATCTAAGAGGAAGCGTTTTGAAAAGATGACATCTAAAGATTCAAAAGAGAGAATAGATGAGACTTTGATCATAATGTTTGTTTAAAGAAATTGTTTTCATGAATGCGTCCCGTAGCATATAATTTCACATAGCATATAATGTTTCAAATAGTTTCACGTAGCATAATTCTGAATTTCACGTAGTATAACATAGATAATGAAAGCATCGTAATTTAGTTCGTTCAAATATAAAGTTTCGTTGAGAAAGAAGAAGAGTTGGTAACTACCTCCGAGGTAAGGAAATCACCCCTAGCTCATTGGTGAAGTTGTAAAGTGAGCGGAGCTAATCGTTAAGGTAAGGAAATCACTCCTATCTTTCCGATAAGCTTCCATTTTTGGAAATATGAGTATTGGCATAAAAATTTAGAACAATTCACATGACATACTTAGTTAACAAGATTAACGTATCACTGGCATGTGAATAAACATGTCAACCCATCGTGTACCGCAATTGAAAGACTTAACATGACCTCACGTTCACGGGTGGTGCGCTACTCCTATAGCACTACGCATAGTGCTATACATGTTAAGGTGTGGGTTCAAGAACAAGTTCATCACATAAGAATAACCCAATAATCACGAATCTAGTATAACATATTAGTATGCATGTAATAAATTGAAATGATATAACGTACAAATGTAAAACACATGGAAATGAGATAGCATAAAAGAGATTTAACGTAAAACATGGATTCTCACGGAACGTAACATACGACAATTCCAAAATAAATCGAAGTCCTTTTCGAATTAAGGAAACGTGCTTTGGCCTAATAGACAAATACTCTCGTCGATGAGCGATTAACGATATTTGTCCTTCCAGTTACTACACGTCCTTAATCGATTGAGAAAATCGAAACTTTGGCGAGAGCGAAAATCAAGGAGTGGGACTAGTTAACAAGATGCGAGTTTCACCTCTAACTTGATAACATCGTACCCTAGTGTGGTTGGTACTTATCAAAAGATAAGGGTCCACTAGAGTATGAAATGTAAATTTCCTTCAAGGTTTGGATATCACTCCTAACTTGAGGGTAGATTTCGTGCAAAACTCAAAGTGTAGCTGAGTGAAAGTCTTCATCAAATGTAGGAATCACCCTTATTTTGATGAGTCGTTTCGATTGTGTTATAAGAGTGTCTTCAAAACTTCCAAGTGTGTATGGTGTTATGCCTTAGGGAAGGCATGTATATTAAGAGTCCAAGAAAATAGAGGGAAGCAAAGAAGATAGAAAGGAAGTTGTTTTAAGCAACACATAGTGAATAAGCTCTTAAACTATAGACTAGGCAAGGCATTCCTAATTCCCTACTATGGACTAGGGAAAAGAGTAGCAATTTACCTAATTCCCTATAGTTATGGCTCTGATACCAATCTGTCACACCCCAACCGATGGCGGAAACATCGGGATGAGACGAACAAATTGCTCAAAACAACATAGCACTAAATGTGACAATATGATTAAAATTCATTTCATTAAAACTAGAATGTAATACAATGTTTCAAATTAACAAACATAAATTCAAACAATTCTTTATTTGCTAAAATGGGTATCTAAAGCCATCCTAGCTTGTTTTCTTGAATCTTGCACAATTTCAACCTGCAACATGTATTAAAATAAAATCAACAAAAATGTTGGCGAGTATACAAGTTTGATACATAGCATAATAATTTGTATAAATGTTTCTCATATCCAATGTGAATAACAATGATCATATCAACAGTATATACTCGAAACGATGTTACTCTACGTGTCCAAACCAAAGTTTAACGCAATTAACATGCCTATCCCAATGAATGAGATGGTTTTAACATAGTTTAACCTAACAATACCCGCCAAAATAACGGGAGGGGCGTTTCTCAACCTATAGCGCTACCATTGTTAGGGGAGGCTTGTAAAGTTAATGAACACATAGTCATGAGAGTTTACAATAGCATAACATGTATAACATGAATCAAATGTATCGCGTGCAATTTGGATAGAGTGTGCATAAAGCTGTTTGAAGTGAATAATGTGATTGATATCATACATATTGCACCCAAAAGTGTTAAAATGGAAAATGGGTCATGTATACTCACATTGGTTGCGTTGCGATTTCTTGTAATAACGCAGAGTAAGATTGAGAAAGTCCAAGAGAACGAGCAGGAAACGATTACCCTAAATATCATAACACGATCTCATTATTATTTAGATAATTTATCTAAATATTAACCTTTAACGTTATAAAAATGATTGTTAATTAATTATTTAGATATGGATTTTTTATCTAATTATATCTTGTTAAATATATATATGACAAAAGGTTGTAATGTCATTTGATTAATTGTAGTTCAAAAAGGAATTAAATTATTAAACATCTAATTATTACATGTCTCATTTTTTTTTTGTTACTGTTTTATTAGAATAGAAAAGGGATTAAACAAACAAAATCATTTGGGTTATTGAATTTAAAGAAAAATTTTGGTTGATTATAATTAGTTAACAAGAAAAGATATATATAATCTGTCTTCTTTTAAACCGTATGTAATATAAAGTTACATTCAAATTAAACAGTAACTTAAGAATACAATATATATAAGCCTTCAAAGTAAAAGAAGTTTGAATAAGAATAGACTCACAAAACTGTAACTTAAAGTTACATTCAAATGTTAGAATTTGTAACAACATGATATCGAACAGGGACAAAACAGGATCCTTAAAAACATTTCAAAACTCAAGATTATAGTATTATTTGTTCTTGTTATTCCTTGTTATTGTTCCATTTTGTATAATAATAGAAAAGACAAATTGATTTAGTCAAAGAATATACCGAACAGTTGAACGATCTCCGCGGTGATCCCGTACGGCTCCAGTGTCGTCTACGAGTTCCGGGGCTGCGGCGAAACGAAATAAGGAACGGAGTGGAGGTTTCCGGTCGTCCTTCGTCCTCCGGGGTGTGGCGAATCTTCTCCGGTGAGCTCCGGTTTCCGTCAACTAGAAAGGAATTCCGGTGACGACTTCACGTCTCCAGCAGGTCACAAGTTAAGCGAAAGAGGGTTGTGATTATGTGTCGAGAGTGGTGAGGGTGTCATTTATATAGCCTTTTACAAGCCTCGTAAGTTTGGTAGTTGGTTGTGATTGATTTGCATGAAGGTTACAATATAGGTCTAGATTCGGGGTTGGGTTAAAGATAGAAACGCGTAAATAATTCTAATTACCGTGAAGTCAGCGATCATAATCAAAAGGAAAGTGGTGAAGCTGTTGTTTCGCTGTCAAGGGCTTGGCGGCAAACAAAATGAAAGAAGAAAAGGAATTGAAGTTTAGGCCAAATGACAACTTTAGTCCCTGTGGTTTTTATGTTGCTAGTATAAACACAAACTGTTCCTGAAGTATCTAAATTTACAAGATGATTTCATTATTTCCAATTCAAGTTTCAATAAAAGTCCCTGAAGTTTAACTAAGTTATAAGTTAGATTACTAACCTTAAATCTCAAAGAGTTTATATTAATAGTTTGAAATGTAAATTATGATTCGTTAAATAAATTGATTAACTATATGTGAATAACTATATATATGTATTTGAAATACTTTTGTTTCATTAGATGAATAAATAACTAACATAACCAAGTTTTGTTTAGAACGTTAAAATAATTTTAAATTTGTTAAATATTAATGAAATATTAATAAATAAAAGTCTAAATCAATGAATTAAACAAAAAAAATGAGTCCTCTTTACGGTTATTTATTTCGCGAAAAATTTCAGGGTTTAAAAGTTAGTATCCGAATTTTTAAAAAGGGTCGGGTTTTGAAACGGGTCGATTTTGACGGATGTTACAACTAATACGGAACATAATCGGATACTGAACATAATCAGAAGCATGATTAACTCGATGCGTGATCAGAAACATGACCAGATGCGTACAAAACATATCAGACATGTCAGAACAGATACTGAACATAATCGGAAGCATAACCCGATACATAATCAGAATTATAATCAGACACATGCAAGACATATCAGACATATCAGAACAAATACTGAGCATGTTCACATACAGAAATATATACTAACTTACACGACAGATGTATATCAACAGAATAAATCGTGTAACACAGAAGCACCCAGAGCAACAAACAAACAGACTGGTACACAGGTAGCTACTCTATGTACCTATGAGACGGTGAGTGTGGCGTATACCCATTATTCCATCTCCAGACAACAGACTCAAACTCAGAGCTAAGATCGATCTATGCACCTCTAGGGGCCAAGGTGCTACACAAGCACGAGCTAGACACACCGTGAACTTTTATTACGCACTGTCACAATAAGTGCCATGCCGTTGACGTCCAAATGACAAGCCAGACATGCTTGGGTGACAAAATACAAATAATAAGGCCTTGTAAATAATCTACATGCAACTAAAATAAAACTAACAGGAACATGCGACCATGAATACAAATCTGAGGTATGACATGAGACAACATAATAATAATAATAATAATAATAATAATTAAACCAGACGATACCAGAGATAAAGGACAATTTCCAAAACACTAAAAAGTATCAAAATAACATAATAAGGAACTATTGAAGACTGACCACGATAACAAAATCCGTACTACAAAGTAACAGATACGAATTTTATATTTATACTATGATGAAAATGAAACATAATCAGTACCTTAATTTAGCCAAGCAAAACAAAATCCGCAAATCAAGTCATCCTCAAGAATTAGGCAAACCTAAATCCCGTATCTTCAAGATTAGTTTTGTTTTGCTTTTATTTTATTTAAAGGTCTTTCATTGAATATCCCGTCTAGAGGTGCACAAAATAACCGGTTAATTAACCGTAATCGGTTATTAACCGAAACCGTAACCGGTTAATAACCGATTTAGGAATAACCGGTTAGTGGTTATTTTTAACTGTAGGTTAGTAACCGGTTATAAGTGTTTAGTATAATAACCGGTTATTAACCGGTTTTTTTAAACCAGTTTTTTAACCGATAAACTGGTTAACCGAAAAAATAACCGAAAAATTCAAAAAAAAGGCAAAAAAACCGGTTAATAACCGATTAATTAACCAAACCGGTTAAAGTAATTAACCGGACCAGTTAAAAAAATAACCGGTTAAAGTAATAACCGGTTAAAGCATTAACCGGTTAAAGCATTAACCGGTTAAAGTCAAAAAGTCAAATTAATCGGTATAACTGGTTAACCGAACCGGTTATTAAAATTAACCGGTTTGTGCACCTCTAATCCCGTCGACCGCAAACTAGACCTACCCGTAATAACTTATCAAGGTGCACGCTTTCAGTTAACATTTACACAATAATAAATAATTTAAAAACCTAAATTTATATGTATATATAATATTAGTTACATGATTGATATACATATAAATATATCTTAATTGTCTTGCTTGTTATAAAAAGAATCACTTAAATACATTATATATATCCATATTACATACACATGCATACTACGTACACACATAAAATATATATATATACCACATCTTTACCCACATTATCAATAGTACACACAACACAATGAAGATGCATGATGCAATGCATCATCCTCATACATCAACACCCACATAATATTGTTTCTAATATTGTTCTAATCAGAATGGTGATGTAGTGATTCAGCTGATGCATTATTCAGTTATTTTATTTAAGTATTCTTAGTTTATTTTATTTAACTACTCATTAACTAGATATATTCTTTAATACTTAACAAAGATTAGACTTGATTATTTAATCAGGGGTTGAGTTATAATACAAAGTATTTAAAAATAAGAAGGGTAAGAAGCCACCAGAGAGTGACAAGTGTCCTAGGAGGAACTAAATGGAAAGAGTAATTTTGTCTACAAAAGGAAAGAGAATATGCATATGCAAGTCACATGTTATTTCATCCCCAATTTTTAAACGTACATAACTTTTTTATACATCATTTGTTTTTTAAAAAAATTATACCATAAAATCGAGCGTTTTTTTATCTTTAATATGAGTATCATATTGTTATATTTTTCAAAAAAAAAATCAAAAACCCAGTTGCATATTACACAATGGACATGGTGTAAAACACAATGTAAAGTAGATCAAAAACACAATCAATGACAACAGATAAATACACAATGGACAACATACTAAAACACAATAACCATAACGTATAACACAATGGCGATAACTATAACATAATAAGTATCGGACTAAATAAAAAACACAATTGATGACAACAGATAAAAGACACAATTAATGACAGCAGATAAAAGACACAATGGAGAGCAGGTGAAGACACAATAGAAAACAAACTAAAAACACAATACACAACAAACTAAAACACAATCAACAAAGATAATAAAAAAATTGAACAAATTATTAAAACACAATAGATAACATATTAAAACACAATGAATAACATATTAAACACAATGACCTGAACTAATTACACAATTTATAGAAAACCCAGATATAACACCATCTTAATTGTGTCATATATTGTGTTATAGGTTCTAATAAAAATGGAATGGATAGAACCCAAATTAACATTGTGTTATAGGTTTTGATAATAACACAATGGACATGATGTAAAACACAATGTAAAGTAGATCAAAAACACAATCAATGACAACAAATAAAGACACAATGGACAACATACTAAAACACAATGACCATAATGTATAACACAATGGAGATAACATATAACACAATAAGTATCAGACTAAATAAAAACACAATTGATGACAACAGATAAAAGACACAATTAATAACAACAGATTAAAGACACAATGGAGAGCAGATGAAGACATAATGGAAAACAAACTAAAAACACAATACACAACAAACTAAAACACAATGAACAAAGATAATAAAAAAAATTGAACAAATTAATAAAACACAATGAACAACATATTAAAACACAATGAATAACATATTAAACACAATGACCTGAACTAATAACACAATTTATAGAAAATCCAGATATAACACCATCTTCATTGTGTCATTTATTGTGTTATAGGTTCTTATAAAAACGCAATGGATAAAACCCAAATTAACATTGTGTTATATGTTTTGATAATAACACAATGTATAGAAACTCCACTAACAAAAACCCAATTAAAAGACACAATCACCTAAACCTTTAACACAATGCAAAAAAAAAAAAAAAAAAAAAAAACCCAGTAAAAATGAAAATTTTTATTTTATTTATATATGATAATATGGTACTCATATTAAAGATAAAAAAACCCTCGTTATTATGGTAATTTTTTTTAAATGTCATATGAAAAAGTTATATATTGACCTTTTAAATCGATGTGGGAATTGGCATGTGCCTTGCATTTGGAGAGAGAAAATCCATAAATATAGGATTCTTTTTATGCCCTTCTATTATCTTCTTTTCCATACAACTAATCTCAACCCTCCAAATCTAAGATCAATGGACTAGAATCCTTCTTACCCTTCTTATTTATTTTATCATAACCCATTTAATCAGATTAATAATTTGCAAGTAAATTTATTATAAGACACAAGTATATTAGATGTGATAAAAACGAGTCGCTATAATCACTTTCATCCATATTTCACCACTAGCTTATATAGATTCACATCAAGCCACCATGCACACATACACACACTCATAACATATGTACATATCTATATTATCACACATACATATTCAACAGGGCCGGATTTGGGCCTGTGCAAGAGGTGCCATTACACAGGACCCAAAACAATTAGGGGCCCAAAATCGTTTAAAAAATAATATTGATTTTATATATAAGTTTGCTGTAGGAAGAAAAGTTTAAAATTACTCCTTTTGCTCAATGGCTACATCAATTAACTTGAAGCGGACATTCCGGGTTCGAATCCCCCTGTCATTTTTTTCTTTTTTTAATTCATCTTTTGTTTTTGTTATCCATTTTTAATTCATGTTTTGTTATTGTTTTTCATTTTTAATTCATATTTTGTTTTTGTTTGTGCCTCAAGGGGCTGATTTTTTTCAGCTTGTTTTATCAATAGGGGGAAAAGCCCTATATAGTCACACCCATTGCAATTTTTCAAGTTTATTTTTTAATTTCATTTTGATTTTTCACATCTAATTCTATTTTTTTTATTTATATGAAAAGGTTCATGTTGTCAAACTAATTTGGGTATGTTTACATATATTCAGTTCCTTTTGCTACACTACTTTTGTTTTATTTATTTTATAACAATTATAGTCGTATTGTGGTTTTTGATATATGACTGATGAGTTTATATTATAGGGATGGGCCCGAATTTTTT
Source organism: Helianthus tuberosus (assembly GCA_030545235.1). NCBI lineage: Eukaryota > Viridiplantae > Streptophyta > Magnoliopsida > Asterales > Asteraceae > Helianthus > Helianthus tuberosus. The sequence continues at coordinate 100,284,047 of CM060445.1, forward strand.
GTTTCGCACAGGGCCCAAAAGTATTTTATCATCCTCGGGGACGACCCTGATATTGAATAAGATTTCGGAACCCTCTCTTAATTCGTAACTCGCCGGTAAACAACCTACACAAACCCCAAACCCTCGATCGCTGGAAATAACCTACCCTTAATCCAAAAAGAAAGTCTTTAGCTAAAACATATTAACAAGGGTGATTTGTTTGTCTACCTCTTAGATCGAAACAACTAGCGCCATGGTACCGGAAGACGTAGGTGACTCAAGTGGTCCTCAAGGTGGTTTAAAGCGGCGGAGATTGCGGCGGTAGTGATTGGTGACGCCGACAAAAGTTGCGGCGGTAGCGACTACGTTGGTTGTACGACGGCGATATTCACCGAAGTAGTGACGCCTCACACTGCGACTAGTATAATCAAAGCATGGCGGTGGTTACAGTGGTGTATAGCTGGAGTGCGGTGGTGACAGGGGTCGTTCCATGGCCTCAGTTGCCAAATGGTGCTCAGTGCCGTTCCTACGTTTTCGGAGGCCCTAATCGAACTAAGAAGTGGTGGCCCTTTTGCAAAATTATTATTTTCGACATATTTTGTAACAAAACCCCCCTCCTTTATCCGGGCTTGGGACCGGCAATTATAAACTAAAAAGTTTATAATTGGCGTAGTTATTTTTTTTTTTTGAAAGTCATATGTTTTCTATAATTATAGTATATGTTTAAATAAAATCTACATTTTTAGCTTTAACCGAGGTAAATTGTTTGATGAAATTATTCCTAAAGGCCTAAATAACAAACTGAAATCCACAAATTAGCCACCAACAAATCATACATATTAATTTCACATAACAAACAACACACCGTTTAAAAACAATCCTTTACAACAATCAACACACAACGAATAAATTTAATCAACAAAAACAAGAATATCCTGATTGTGAAGTAAAAGTACCGATTGTGACCTTAACAGATCCAGATCCGCACTCAGTGAACTAAAACTACCAAATTAAATTGCTTCATATATTCAGATCTAGCAAATAAACTCACAACAAAGTAGGGAAATTCGAAAAATCAGATACACGAAGAGAAAGAGAGAGAGAGAGAGAGAGAGAGAGATACCTGATGAAGTCGCCTCATAGAAACCCTAAATTTGATTCATGAGCAGTGTGAAAATCACAAAACTGAGCCGTCGGTTGTTAAATGTTACCTTGCGATGCAGATTGCAGAGTCTTGATGCCATGATTATTGCTGATACTTTGATTGCTCAGTTCCATATCGTAAACTCAAACGTCTCTCAGAGATGCTTTGGCTTCTGCACGACTGCACGTGCTTTCAATGTTCACTAGGTTATTATGTTTATGTTCACAAATGAGAGTTTTGGGCCTGATATGCTAAAATGGGCCCGATTTGGGTCTAATATAAAGAAAATCTACCGAAAAACTGGTGGCCCTTTAAATTTGGTGGCCCTAGGCTTGGGCCTAGGGTCATAAGCCTATTGGGCCGGCTCTGATGGTGCTGGCCGGAGACCAACGATTAGCGCTTCAGATGACGATCATACGGAACTGAATCGAGGTGAATAACAATGGTTATTCACGGTTTACGCACGTCTTTCTCGAATCAACCGACTTGAACGGGACGTGAGTGGTGATCCGCGGTGGCGACCTTGGTTCGTGGTGGCAGATGGTGGCGCCGCGACAATGTGTGGTGGTGATGCGGCGGCGTTTAACAAGGAATAAAGTAGAATTTGTTGTGTGGAGTTCGAATGCGGGGTCAAAGTGATTAAGGTTGGCTAAGAGGAGTAATTCCCCAATCTTCGCCCAGATCGTTTGACGGAGATAACCATTTAAATTTTGAATGGAATATAGATAAAGATGAACGATAAACGGGTACGGGATTTGGAAATTTTGAAAACTGGTATGGAAAGTCAATCATGGAATTGCAATACGGTTCGCTATTTCCTTCATCTAACAACAATTATTGTTATTATATATTATTGAGTAAATTTCAAAGTTAGTCCTTTATGTATGTCTAAAATATCAAAGTATGTCCTTTATCTTTAATAACCTCAGAAAACATCCTTAATGTTTGAAAAACCAATCAGGTTATGTCCTTTACCCTAAACCTTGTTTGTTTTCCCAGTTAAGTCAGGTCACATGTGAAGCACATGAGGGCATTAATGTCATTCTACCTACCAATTAATGTTACCTGTTATAAAAACCCTAAATACTTCCCACGAAATCATCATCATCGTTATAATCTCCCTCCACCGCCGCAACCTGAAGTCATCGTCATCATCATAATCGCCGTCTCTGTCATCATCGATCTTCAGCATCACGAAATCATCATCATCGTTATCATCTTCCTCGACAGAACATTATCATTATCAGATCACCTCCTCCCCTGCCGTCGTAGCGGCGGTGGCGCTGCAACTGTTGTCGGAAACTTACCGACGAAACGAGAGGGAGACGAGGGTGGGGGTGGGTGAGTGCTGTGGGGTGTTGTAGCCGGAGAAGAGGGCACCGGCAGCCCGTTGCCGGCCATGTGCTTGTCGGACAGGAGATCGAGAGAAATGCAGGTTTTGTTCCCTGTGTCTTTGATGATGAAGATAAGGCTTTGAGAAGATGAAGTTTTAATTGATATTGTTTGGTGTGTGTATTTGCTTGTCGGAGAACCACCACCAACATCAGCCTCTTGTCTCCGTTGTTGTCCGAACAGAACCACTGCTGCCATCTCCTTGCCGACATCTCAGTTGTTGACCTCAGGCAACAACTGCCACTGCTGCCCCGATCGAACCACGGCTATCTCCCCCACCATCACAATCTCTCCATTACCGCTGCCGGTCATTGTCTCAGTCAATCAATTCCGCAGGAGATGATTGTCAAGCTTAACATGTGAATCTTTCACTAGAAAAAGAGACTTTTTTTTTCACTTTGTTTGTGAATCTTTCAATAGAAACAGAGAATGTGCTTATGATTTAATGGCGGTGGTGGTCGGTCTGGTGAGGTGTATGGCGGTGGTTGCCGGTCCGGTGGTGGTGGTCCGGCGATTAGAGAGAGAGAGAGCTGGTGTGTGTTGAGAGAGAGAGAGGTGTTTATGTGTGAGAGAGAGAGAGCTGATGTGTGTTGTGAGAGAGAGAGAGAGCTGTATGTATATATATATATAATTTTTTTATTATTTATTTTAATATTTATGATAAAATAACCAAAATACCCTTATGTGGGGCTGACTTAGTCAAATTTAACCATGAAAAGTAACTGGATTAGGACTAAAGGACGTAACATGTAAGGATTTGCAAACATTAAGTATGTTTTCTGAGCTTATTAAAGATAAAAGACATACTTTGATATATTAGACATACATAAAGGACGAACTTTGTAATTTACTCTATATTATTTTATTTCTTCCTCTAAATAAACACAATTTGATTCGAAATGATTGAATCTTGCATAAGATAATTTACCATTTCAAATTTCAGCTATACAATTATTTATCAAATACTAAGTATAATGTTCAGCCTAATTTATTCATGATACATAATTCTTCAACTATTTGAACGATTAGATTAACATCATATAAAAAAACACAATCATTAGTGTACAAAAGATATGAATAATTAAAATGAATTATTGCATAAGGATCAAATAATAGTATACATGATTAAAATATAATTATATAATAAAAATATAACTTATTAGTAAAAATATATACATAAACGTTTAATTAAATCATTACTAAAATTTCTGGATATTACAGGGGAGGAAGAAGATAAGGGTGGGCCATCTTTATTTTTTAACTGAGAAAGGGTATTTTTGTCATTTCACACCCTCTTAACTAAGATAGGGTTGTTCAAATTGCTCGGCGCTCGACGCTCGTTCGATGCTCGCTCGAAATTTGCTCATTCGATTCAACTCGATTGAAAAAAATGCTCGGTTCGAATCGGTTCGGTTCGTAAACGAACCGAGCATTGAGCATAGGTCCACTCAGTTCGGTTCGGCTCGATTTATTTTTTAATATGTGTGTATATATATATAAATTTGTTTTTTTTAATATTTGTGTGTGTATCATTTGTAATGAAATGACTAGAGACCCACATCAACAATGTTTAGTCCAAGATCCAAATAGAGCTCATTTAAATAATTAGAATTGAAATCTAATAACAATAGTCCATTGTCCAATACTTAAATGTCCATTTGAGTAATTGAGTCAAAATTTCAAATACTCAAGTCTCAAGCCGCCATTCGATTTAGAAGTACAAAACCCTAATAAAAAACCCCCATTGGCCATCGTTATCCGATTTCTCCATTGCCACTCGCCAAGTCGCCAGCTCGCCAGGGGTTTGCTTCAATCGATTCATTCGATTTCAATCTTCCGATAGAACACGGGTATGTTTCAATCGGTCGATGATTTATCTTCCCGCTTAGTTAATCTCAATAGAACTAGTTCAGTGTTTTTGTATTCCTTTTTATTTGTTAAATTTTTACGTGTGTTCTATTGGACCAAACATAAGGGACGAAAAATGCATTTTATTCTAATAACTAGCACTCGCATCGTCACTTTCCTTGTTTGTTCTGCAACGCTCGATACTCGCTCGACACTCATTCGAAAAATGCTCGGATCGAAATACGCTCGCTTGACTTTGGCTTGGTTGAAAAAACTCGGTTCGGTTCGGATCGGTTTGTAAACGAACCGAGCACGAGCAAAGGTCTGCTCGCTTCGGTTCAGCTCGTGAACAGCCCTAAACTAAGAAAACTTACTAATGTTAGGCACATGGACTATCCGGGAATGAAAATTGAAAAGTTGGGGAATATAGCTATAATTTTAGAAAGTTATGGACTAAACGTGAAAAAATGGCAAAACATAGGGACTATCCGGGCATTTAACTCTAACTTTTAACGTACGATGTTTTATAAAATTCCAAGTATACCATTGCAACATGTCTATCCTTATTTGTGTCTTAATCTAAATACATTTCTCGAAACTAGGTTGTGAATAGTAAGATACAAATAATCAAAACACAAATGTACGTATTTTGAATGCTACCTCACATGTGGTTTTTTTAAGATAAAATTACTTTTTGGGTCCTTATCTTTTAAGGGTGTTAACTACTTGAGTGCAAAATCAATATGTTTAACGCCTTGAGTCCTTAACGCTCTTTTTAAACCCTTTGAGTCCAATGTTTTAACATCATCCAACAAGTCTGCTAACTACGAGGGCAATTTAGTCATTTACAGAAAAAGTACAAATCTTATATGCACAAGAGTATAAAGAACAAGTCTTTAATGCATAAAGAATTTAATATTATATATAAAAAAGGAAATCACACACATTTCACTCTGCACTATCTCTCTCTCTCTCACACGCACTAGACATCTTCCCACCACCCTCCACCACCGCATCACCACCATCAACCGGAGGTGCATTATCGGCAGTCTGTCATCGAGCCTTAAAAGGATCTTTTACAACTGAACCAATTCATTGATCTAACACAAACCCCATATCAAAATCTTTGTGGGTGTTTCTGAATACCCATCAAGAACACAAGAAAACCATCTAGATCTACAATAACAAAAAAAAAAAATTAGGATCTTGAGGCTACCAATGAGGTAAAATTTCTTGCTTTATGTGTCTTTATTGAGTTTAAAGTTTAAATCAATTTTGGGTATTGTGTGAATTAGATGAAAGAGATTTTGGGGAAAGAAAGCAATGACCAGTGGGTCATTGGGTCTAAGATCATCAAGCTATGGGTCTCTGATACAACATCTACAGTAGAGTTTAGTGGTGGCGGCATTAGGGTTTCGACCGGAGGTGGTGATGCAGTGGTGGAGATTTAGTGGTGATGGTGGTGGTGCAGTGGCGATGGTGACGGTGGTTCTGGTATGGTAGTGGTGGTTGAGGAAGAGATATGGAAGAGAGAGAAAGAGATGAGGAGAGAGAGAAATTAGTGTGTGTGTGTGTTTGAGATAATATATCTATATAATAATAATAATAATAATAATAATAATAATACAGGGGTATTTTGGTCTTTTAATGAAACACTAACAGAAAATTCAAACGGAGTTAACAAATTAGACTTAAAGGGTTACAAAAAAAAAGCGTTTAGGGACTTAGGGTTTTAAATATTTTGATTTTTAACTCAAGTGGTTAAAACCTCTAAAACACAGGGACTCCAATAGTAATTTTCTTTTTTTTTAATTAATTCATAAATTTACCCTTTTCGTGATTCTAATAACATAAATTTCCAAATATGCCACTACGACATGCTTATTTTTATTACGTTTCAATAAAAAAATATTCAAAATCAAACAGGTCAAACATAATTGACTTTTTGTTCTAGGAGTGATCACATAACTGAATTAAACAAACCCAAATAACTAGAACCGAACAACTTCAATAGCATGCCACTAAATGTTAAAACAAAGTTGTGCCCATAATATAGTTTTATTTTAATCATACACTACAACAAGTGAGTGCCGATGATGTAAGGATTTTGTGATGAACCGAATCAATGCCGTTCGAACAACATTGGTACCAATATTACCGGAACTGCTACCGATACTCATTTATATGGTTTTCTTTATAGATGTAAACACGTGTTGATATTCTTTTGCTATATCATGACTTAATATTTTTTGGTTGGTATACAAAGTGCAGTACCGAACTGATACTATTGATACTTTTATCAACCTTGGCATTTATATGCCTCTTCATGGTGATCGCTTGTTTCCTTTTTTAATTATGTTTTTTTGCTTGTACAGCAATCTTGATATTAATGATAGTTTTTTCGGCCGTGGCATTTATATGCCTCTTCATAGTGATCGCTTGTTTCCCATTGCTTCTGCTTTATTACCTCTTGTGGAAGGGCGGCAATGTACTAGCTTGTAAGATTATATAGTAAATTCATTCCTTGCTAATTTAGTATTATATTTTTATCTTATAACGTAATTGATATTCTTTTAAACTGATTTTCCATTACTTTTAGTTCCACCCATCAAGAAAATCGAGAAAACGATTTTTGAACAGGAAGAAGCAAAAAAAATTCTTTTCAACCTATGTGATGACATAGACAAGTTAAATTGCTCGGATACTCATCACCGCATTTATACTCGACCAATTCTTGAGGCTGCATGTCAAAATGCTTATGACGTTGTCGATGAGATTTTATCTAGATCACCTGAAGCAATTCGAAGTAAAGATAACAATGGGTATGACATAATTCAGTTAGCAATAATAAACCGTTCAGAAAAAATTTACAACCTTATCTATGACTTCGACGAGTGTAAGAATCTTCAAAAAGTGTATAAAGACTCTTCCAAGAACAATATCTTGCACTTGGCCGGAAGATTGGCGCCTTCAAGTGTACTCATTCAGAGAACAGGTGCAGCATTACAATTACAGCGAGAGCTTCAATGGCATGAGGTACATAGTAACTAAACTATTATCGTAAGTGAAGTATTAAGTTATTTTTCTGCAGAATAACAGAGTTCAACTAATTTTATAGGAAGTGAAAAACCTTGTGATTCCTACATATATTAATCAAGAGAACATTTCTAAGGAGACACCAGATATGGTTTTCACAAGGGAACACAAGGACTTGGTGAAGGAAGGAGAACAATGGATGAAAACCACATCGGAGTCATGTAGCATAACTGCTGCACTTATTACCACAATCGTATTTGCAGCTGCAATTACAGTACCAGGTGGAAGCCATCAAGAAAATGGGACCCCCTTGTTTAGAAAAGAAGTTGCATTCATTATATTTGCTGCATCAGATGCAATCTCATTATTCTCATCTAATACGGCACTACTAGTGTTCTTGTCTATCCTAACTGCACGTTTTTCCGAGAAAGACTTTCTAGTCAGTTTGCCATCCAAATTGTTTATCGGACTTTTTTCCTTATTACTTTCTACAACATCCATGATGGTAGCCTTCAGTGCAACCCTTTTCCTTGTCTTCTGTGACAGAAAACCATGGATGCTTGTTCCGATATGCGGATTAGCTATCATTCCCATTGTGTGTTTTGTTGGCCTACAATTTCCCCTCATGGTAGATCTTTTCAGCTCGACATACTTACCCGCATTTGGCGAAAAAAGGAAATTCACTCTAAACAATTTTGTTCGAAATATAATGTATATTGATGTTGATAGTACGTGAAGTTAGTCCATAGTATTGAAAGGTAGGAGAGTGACTTTTGGAACTTGTATTATTGGACATCATGATACTATTGTCTTTCTTGTTATGTGTGGTAACTTCAAATATTGACTCTTTATTTGGCAATTTGTAGTTTAATCCCATATGAATTTTCATACTCATACACTATTAAACAAAGGATAAATTACACTTTTCGTCCTTTATGTTTGTAGGTAGTTGCAATGGATGACCTTTACCTTTAATAATTACAGTCACAGTCCTTTATTTGCAAAACTTGTTACACCTTAGGTCCTTTGACCCTAACCAGATTAAAATTTTCAGTTAAGTTATATCACATAAGGGTAATTTAGTCTTTTAACCAATTAAATTAAATTAAAATTTAAAACAAAGCTTTAATATTTACCATCACCCCCCTCATCTCTCTCTCAACTCACACTCTCCCCCTCACCCTTCTTTAAATCATCTGGAAATAAAACCACTGCTCTGACCACCACTAACCACCGCCAAATCTAGCTGACATATCCAAAACCGACAACCACTACAAAACACCACCAAAATTTAGCTCAAATCCGACAGCCACCGTCTGTAACCACTACCAAACACCCCCAAATCTGGCTCACAAAATTGGGTTTTGCATATCGATCAAAGAACAAACACTGGTAATCAAGTAAAAGTTTATACAAGTTAAAAAGTTTATACCAAATGTAACGTCTTTCAACACCAAAACTACTTGAGTGTTGCAATGGATTCAATCAATCGGAAATTGAGTTAACTTAACCTGGAGTCATCAAAGAAGATAGGATCCAAGAAGATAATTAAGCTGTTGATCAGAATTACTCAACCAATAAGACTGATCAAACAAACCCCAATCCTCCATCACATCTCCACCATTGCTTAACCCAGAATATTCAAACTGATTACCCCAATCCTCTGATCTTGAACCTGGGAAACCACCGCCGCCACTACCGCCGATCACCACCTCCAGTCCCATCTTATCACCCATCCCCTTTCTTCCTTCTCCAACGGTACCACCTCCAGTCCCATCTTATCTCCCATCCCCTTTCTTCCTAGCTAATTTCAGATGAAAGCTCGACAAAGTACTTGGATCATCGGAGAACGAAACAGTGCAAGTAGATCTAAAACTCCGACGACAAATCAAGGGCCACACAAAAACGCCCCAAAAGGTTGCGATGTGACGGATCTGGGTTTTATACTTGGGGTTTTAATGGTTAGGGTTATGTGTGAGAGAGAGAGAGAAGGATGTGACGGAACCGGTTGGGGTGGTGGTGGTGGCGGCAACAGTTTGGCGACGCCGCATAACGGTGGTGGTGTGGTGGCAGATGGTGGTGGGTTTGGTTGGGGAAGAAAGGGTTGAGAAAGAGATCTCAGATCTGAGATGTGAGATGTGTTATATATATTTTAGTTTATTGTTTTTTTATTAAACTATTTTTAATTTAATTTAATTGGTTAAAAGACTAAATTACCCTTATGTGATATAACTTAACTGAAAATTTTAACCTGGTTAGGGTCAAAGGACCTAAGGTGTAACATGTTTTGCAAATAAAGGACTGTGGCTGTAATTATTAAAGGTAAAGGTCATCCATTGCAACTACCTACAAACATAAAGGACGAAAAGTGTAATTTATCCTTAAACAAATGAGTATCACTACGGACCAATTACCGACTTAACAATTGCATTAGTATTTACCGGTATTTACTGAAAATGATTTCGACATAAGCAAAGTCACAAATTATAGAAAGAAATAAAATATTAAACTTCAGTCGAAAAACAGTCACGACTTTGATGTAAAGAGGTAAAAATAAAAGGTTAAAACAAAAAACCGGTATCGCTTTCTAAATGTAAAGAGGTAAAAATAAAAGGTTAAACCAAAAAACCGGTATCGCGTTCTAAAATAAGTCATGCGAAATATGGTAGCAAAAATCTGTTTCGACCGTGATTTAAGCGATCGCCAAAATTGTCCCAAAACAAATACCGCAAATGATCGGTCAACCCAAACACCACATGTTTAAAATACAATTTCATTCTCAAACAAGGCTGGACTAAATCTTTGTTGCTTCAACATGTTATGGTAATTACTAGTGCATAATCGATTGTAACAACAATGCCTCAACAGTTAAACTATAACTATGAAAAGATTGATAACATATTTGGTACATACTTCATGACATTGGAGCTCCAAGTAGTTGTAACCCGAGTATGACTAGGGTTCAATGCAGAAGATTGCTAATGCATCACACTTCCTCAGGTCCACAAAATAATACAAATATAGCCATTGCAAGTGTTTTGAATTTGCAAATTGATTTGGCCAAGGTTAGTCAAATAATGTAATTTACAGATAGGCTATATTAACAAAAGGTGATTATACATGGAACAAAAAAAAATCATAAATCTGCCATGGTTCAAAGTTAAATGGTTGCAATGTGAGAACATAACCATCCGGATTGCCCTGCCAAGATGCAGATAATCTCATATTTTTCATCACCACAACCTTTTAACCTAAAACGGAAGTTGTTTTTAACCCTAATCATCGACATAATAAATTGAAGGTTGGAGAGTGACGAGGATGTTGAATGGTATGTGGATAGAGAAAAGGTGTCACACCCCGACAAAGGGGGTAACGGATTGATACACAACTAACAGGGCACAACCGAAAGCATAATATTAAATTTTAGCAAAACAAGTACTTGACAGGATCATCAATCCATTACACCGGTTTGAATGATCAAATGTATACAAGTCGAGGAACACCGTACTAACATAAACAAGAGTCTTCGGGGGTGTTTGTTTTTTCTTCTAACATCTTCAAGGAGCTAACGTCTGCAGGCGCGCAGACGTTACCCTTGAAGACTGTTTGTTTTTTTAACAGATCTGAAACTGGCTTCTTTCTTCTTAAAAAAAAGCTACGGAACCCTTTCTTCAAACATCTTCACAAAACTCATATACCCTTAAAACAGATCAGAACTCAACAAATCTCCAAACCCCCACTTTAACTTCTTCCTCCACCACCGCCACCACAACTAGCACCACCATGGCCACCGCCACCGCCGCCGCGCGCCGTGGTCGGCCCTTCCTCCCTCCTACCGTCTTTTCTCTCTCTCCCTCGACAACTTCCTCTCTTTCGCTCGAAACAACCACCGACGCCACCCCCACAGCGTCGCCGTCTGTGGGGTTCTGCCACGGCCGCCGTGCGCCGCCACCGTCGGTGGTGGCCGGCCGCTTTCTCTCTCCTGCTGCTCTCTCTCTTTCCCCGATCTTTCTCACTCTCTCGTCGATCTCCCTCTCTCTCTCTATAAGTCTCAGATGGGTGCGTGTATAAGGTGGTACAAGACGGGGGGTGTGTGGTTGGCTTGCCGGAAAAAGAAAACTGCTGGAAGCCGGCTTTTGGTGGCGGAAGAGAGGAACCTAGGAGTTTGTGCAGACAATATCTTTTTAAAAAAGCAAACACTCCTATATTTTCAGCTTGCAGAGATTCAGACCACATCTTCAGTTGCAGACAGTTTATGTATGTAAAAACAAACAGCACCTTAAATTAGTCACAAGTTCTACATTAAGACACTAAACATCATAACTTCTTCTAGAAACAAGTATTCAATCAATTATGCTAACCACCTTGATCATGATCTTGAAATTGCATACTCAGAATACATCAACTAAAAGTTGGTGAGCTCGTATCTTTAGACACATGACACAACAAAATATAGTAAATGTAAATGGCATAACAGAACGAGTACATTAACCAATCCTACTGCTTGATACATCCCCATTCCAAGTATTTCAAAGTCTACAAACAACAATGTAGAGTGGTTGTGAGAAGATGCTGCCTAAACCCAAAGGACAATGAATGTAACAACTGGCAAATAACCGGTAATTCCGTACAAACTAATCACTATTTTATTTACTTAATCTCATGCATTTAGCGTAATTTAATTACGTAACTATGTCGTAAACCAGATAAGATAACAGTGTTAGGACAAGAAAAACAATGCTAAAACATATGTTGGTTTTCGTCGTATTGCGAAACCAAGCAAACAATGTCCTAAAAGTGTTGGTAGAAAGTGTTGCGCGCACTATTCACGGTTACACTATTCATGCCAGCAAAACCATGAAAACATATCGAAACTATGAAAAACGACACACAGATAACATAACTGAGCCCATTTTTATAAGAAAACACTAATACGAAAACATATCTTGCAAAGATACAAGACTTTCCGGTATGACGCACTTATTACTAAAATGTCCGTTTCGGCTAAAATATAACATTTTTAACGCGTCCGAATCCGTATTATAGCATTTCTGGGACTCCGAAATTATGTGAATTGATGAAGAACACGCTAAAACATTTTAAGGATATCAACGGGATGTCCAAAATCACAAGCTTCCGGTATTACATCGCTATGCATTAAACTAGTTCGTTAGCGAACCGACGAACTAGCAAGCGATATTTTCGCCACTATAACAACCAAACGAAGGAACTAGTGGACTAGTTAAGCTAAATTTGGAACTCGGAATCACTTCATGCATCATTTGGATGCGGAATAACAGCTCACAGAGTTACTTGTCGGTACGACTTAAAAGCGCCGTAAAAGAGCCGACGACGAAACGGAAAGCATTTTAAGTATCAAAGCATGATTTTGACTAGTTTAATGAACTAGTTAATAATAATTTTGGTTCCGAATCCCTAATTACCCCTTAACGGCGTAATTAAACCCCTAATCACCGAACTTCGGTTAATGACCAAAACATCTATTCTTTTAACATTTTTTAAAAAATTATAAAATACCCCCCCCCCCTCATGATTAGGCGAAAATCATGGGGGCCCCACCCCTTTGATTTTGTTTGAAAATGTTGAAGATTAAGAGCATGGCCATTGTGTAGTTGTTTTTGAATATTGGTTGCAACACCATACTTATGGAACATATCACTTCCATCATATTCATATCATCAAGTTACCTCAAAATCCTCTCCTTGAACACCTCCAAAATCGGCAGCCCTATTTCCCCATAAACCCACCATAAAAATCTCATTAAACTCCTCAAATTTCACTAAATCTAGCCATTTCAAGATCATCCACCCATGGAGTAAACATGGAGCATCATTAGGAGCACTTTTGGAACTTAATCTTCTTCTTATTTTCTTATTTTGGCTTGTGCAAAGTTGTAAGTCTCCTAAACATCATGTTTAAGCTTCTTATTACTAGTTAATCTCAAAAGTACAAGTTGATGTACTTGAATTTAAAGTTAAACATGAACAAAAACCCTAATCTCAAAGCTACTAAACACTAAATCTAACTATATTATGTGTTGATTTAGTATATTTGTGTTAACTTGTTCATATGATCATGTTGTTTATGTTGATCTTATTAATATTAATGATTTAAAGTCTATGTTTATGATGATCTTGTGAGTAGATTAATGTAGTGTTCAAAATTAGTGTTTATCTTACCATGATGAACATAAAAAGGTGATTTAAACATGGTTATGTTTAAATCATGAAAGATCATCATCCTCACTTTCATGAACTAAACATATAATTTTGAGATTACATGAAGAAACAAGTGTATAAATGGATTTAAAACTTAATCTTGGGAGTTTAGTAAACTTTGATTTTACAAGTTAAATGAAATAACTTGGTTATTATAAAAAGTCACCATAAAAAGTCTCATTTTTGTGTATGAAAGGATATATGTGCAAGTTCATGAAATGTGGGAATATTGTTTTTAAGTATGCATGTTTGGAAGAAAATTGGTGGATAATGGTGATTTGGAAACTTGATATTGACGCGTTTTGAAAACGTGGGGAAACGTCATAGTTTTGGGGAAACTATGACTAATTTTTCTAAAAATCTAATCGTGATTAAAAATGGGATTAAAGGGTGATTAACAAAGTTAAACGCGATTAGTGGTCTTAAACGTCATTATGAAAGTTTTGATGAAAATGATTAAGTTCTAAATACTCAAAAGTTCTTGTGAACTTGAAAATATATTTTTACAAAAATAAAAGGGTGAAAATAATAACAATGTGTAAACATAATTTTTGGCAAAATTATATATTTTGAAAACTTATCAAGTATATGTATTTTGTGCTATGTGTATGCACTTAGATACATTTAGGGTGATCAAAATAATACACCCCGGAAACCAAGAAGTATTTATAAGAAACAAATATAAAAAGACACGAAAAGAATACGTATACATGTTTCTTACGTGTTTCCCAAAGAAATGTGACGAAAATGGACATAAATAAATCCTAAAACATATTGTGTCCATAAGCGAACAAACGGACGAGTAAACAAAACTGAAAACGAACGCGCTACAAGACGTAATACCTAGAAGTAAAATATCTCTAATCGACAAAGTAAAGCAATTTTTAGGCGTCTAACGGGTAATTATAAATATCACCGTTAACAAAATTCGGAAAGTTGAAAAATACAAAAATGCAAGACTATTAAAATGGACTCGTAAAAATACATGGGCTAGAGACCAATGCTAAAATATTTGGGCTAGGGCCCAATGCTAGATAATTTGGGATTAGGCCCAAATTGGTAAAATATTTGGGCTAGGGCCCAATGCTAGATTATTTGGGATTAGGCCCAAATTGCTAAACTATTTGCGCTATGGCCCAATGCTAGAATATTTGGGCTAGGCCCAAATTGCTAAAGTACATAGGTTAAGCCCAATGACATAGGTTAGGCCCAATGACATGCGTGTGAAACACGAAGGCATGTGCAAGGCGAAGCCATTCGCATATAATCCAATACATATAAAACATATGTATGCACTTATGAAATCTATGTACATAACCAGTGAACAAACAAACTACCAACACTCTATAATACAAAGTTGTTCCAAAATGACAAATGAAAACACAATAAGAATTCAAGTTGAACAACTTGTACGAGGTCCGATAAGACCTAGTGTCTAATAAAGTTAGTACACATGTAGGTTAATCGCACGTACGGACGCTCGCTACGGTATTACATACCAGGAACGCAAACTTGTGAGTTCATGTCCTTCCTTTCAGTGATTTAATGTTTTATTTTAAATCAATCGAGGGGAAATACATGTCAAAACTATGGGTATGTTAGCTATGGGTTTAGATGATAACATGATCAATGTACATAAGTAGGATGATGACATAGTAACCATTAATCACTTAGGGACCAAGGTGCAAAAGGTGTAGATCTATCGAGCTTGAGACACGCTCCACTCCTGGTTGGTATACCCTGGAGTGCTTTTGTGATCCCAAGAATGTCAAAGTTGTCTCGGGTTGGTTGCGTACTTATGCTACATAATGTCAGGGGGCTCGCTACCCACTGATGGATCCTTAAACTCCATATATGTTATTAACATACCGGGATTTCATTACAAGAATACAAAGATTTCATATGATAGCAATAACTGCATGAAATTGCTCAACTTTTGTTGATTTTTTTTTGAGAAAAATGCCCGGATAGTCCCTGTGGTTTCGCCTTTTTTCACCTATAGTCCTCAACTTTCTAAAATTACCTGAATAGTCCCCAAGTTTTCATTTTTTGTTCCTTGGGTCTAACTTCAGTTTGTTTTCTCTGTTAAGAGGGTGTGAAATGACAAAAATACCCTTACCTTAAAAGGCCAAACCATAGGGACTATCCAGGCATCTTCTTCATTTTTATTTATAAAACCCCACCACCACACTTCATCTTCAACCTCCACCCACCATCACCCTCCTCCACCCTCCACCATCACCGCCACAATCAGATTTGAGCAGAGGGATACCGGTGGTGAGAAACCCTAAACTTTTACCATCAACCACCACCACTCCCACCTCCGACTACTGCTAATCGACTACCATCACCATCCCACCACCACCACCACCTGCTATCACCACCATAACCATCAAACGAATAAGTCACCTGATCTCATCCAACGACTTTTTCCAAAAAAAGGAGTTTTCCAATGTACCCCACCGTCGCCATAATCATCCAAGTCCTTGGCTCAAAACCCTAAGAGACCTTCACTGTCGAAACCCTATGCGGCCGTCACCTCTTTCTCTAGACTTCCTCTCTCTCCCTAAGCTCCCGAATCGAACAGAAATGTATTGCTGTTACTTCAAATTGATAAAGGGCTTCTGTTCTACGAATTAAAACAAGTCAAAAGCATACAAAAATGGTACTGATTGTGTGGAGAATGGCAGGAAAAAGACGAGGTCGGAGTCCACAGTTTTCCGGCGAAGCTTGCTTAATCACAAGAGTGATTTCAGTGGTAAGCTTGAGGGTGTGTGGTTGTACGAAGAAACTTTAAAGAGTGGTTCAAGTTGTCCCTTTATACATGTTTGTTGCTTGATCAGGCGGTGGTAGGGTTATGGTGGTGGCGGCTGAGGTAGGGTTGTGGTGGTGGTGGCTGAGGTGAGAGAGAGGGAGAAGAGAAGGTAGTGGTTGGATGCAGTTGGTGCAAGGTGGTGATGGTGGTTGGGTGACAGGCGGTCTACGATGATGGTGGTGGCGGCTGAGGTAGGGTTGTGGTGGTGGTGGCGGCAGAGGTGATAAAGAGAGAGAGAAATAAAAGAAGGTGGAGGTGGAATATAGGCATCCCTCTGCTCAAATCTAATTGTGGCGGTGATGGTGGAGGGTGGAGGAGGGTGATGGTGGGTGGAGGTTGAAGATGAAATGTGGTGGTGGGGTTTTATAAATAAAAATGAAGAAGATGCCCGAATAGTCCCTATGGTTTGGCCTTTTAAGGTAAGGGTATTTTTGTCATTTCACACCCTCTTAACAGAGAAAACAAACTGAAGTTAGACCCAGGGACTATCCGGGAACAAAAAATGAAAACTTGAGGACTATTCAAGTAATTTTAGAAAGTTGGGGACTATAGGTGAAAAAAGGCGAAACCACAGGGACTATCCGGGCATTTTTCTCTTTTTTTAAAACTACATGTATTTCAGGAAACAAGTCTTGAGCTGGTGATACACTACGGGGAACGGGAAAGTCTATGACAACGATAGCCGCTTTTGGAGGGTTTGTCTTTTATATCCCAACTTCGTATGGGTATATAGGGGACAAAACATCACTATGTTTTATGTCAAAAACTATCTTTTGTGTTGTGTAATATAACTATGTTTTGGTTAATGTTTGTAAACGTTATGGAAACTAGAAAACTATGTTGTAAATTTTGTTTGAAAACAATATATCTATGGGATCGTTGTGGTTTATTATGTTTACTCATTTGGATGCAATGATTACCTTTCTTACGTCACACACAATACGCTTCCGCTATTAGCAGGGTGTGACAGATTGGTATCAGAGCTCCGATTGTAGTGAACTGGGGGAAAACTTTTACAAAGTTTGGTCTACAATCACCGAAGGTCTCTCACATGAAAACAAAGTCGATAACATTACAAAAGTGATTTCAAAAGTATGACAAAAATGACAAAAGGTTTTCATTGTGTCAGTATAACATGAGGATCTATCACGCGAGCTCAATCATAAGTAATAAAGAAGGATCAATACATGGTTGGTCTATAAGGAATAGGCATAAAAACATTAAGGATTACATGTGAAACATGAGAACAAAAACGGCATGAGATATATAGTGATTGCATGAGATATATCATAAATAATGAATTATTTTGCTAACATATATATATGCATATTGTACGGATTATTTGCCAGGACCATGTCTTCTTCGATGGAAAATTCTAAGATTGACCCGATGCCGTTAGTATCGGATGACGACTACGAGCCTGATGTCATTATCATTTCGTCGGACGACGAGTCCGAGCACGACGCCTTTTCAGTTGATGATGATATGTTGGATGATTTCCAACCGTTCGCTCTCATTGATCCCGTTGAGGACCACGCACCACTTGAGGACGATGTTCTAGCTCTTCAGCAGACATTGCATGATGTGATTATCTATGGACATCCTGAGGGAGAGCACATGATAGTCCACTTAGTCGTACCTCTAGCCGTTGTCCCTTTTATTAACTTAGAGGATGATGATGTCCACGTCCCTGTGATCTATGTCGACCATCTAGAGGACGATCTAGGTGATGGCGAGGTTGTAGATGACATAGCTATTCTAGTATTACAATCCCCCGGCACATCGGTTGTTGATATATCGTCGTCCTCGTCTGCTGCCAATAGTGAGCAGTTATCGGATGACGCTTCATCGGCTGCCCCAGTTCCCCCTCCATCGATACACTCGCCACCTGTGTCTTCCTCTGCTTCGGTACCACCTACCCTACTGCCGACCCCACACATTTTCTGGGATTTCCACACTTACTGTATCCCCCGTCTTATTATCAGTTTGGACAGCCTTCACATCAGCCGTTCTCTCACACATTTCACGACCCCTATGCTGCTGGACCTTCTCACTATGTTGGACCTCCACCCTCAGTCAGACCACCATACATGTATACTCCTATACCCCCACCAGGCATGGACCCTTCTGATCCTTATCACCCCCTCACTTTCCTCCGACCGCCATGGATTATATGATGGGATCTCATGATATTCAGATTTCCATACTTTTTCGTAGGTTCAGTGAGCTCCAGACCGAGTTAGCCGCGGTCAGAGCTGCCATCACTCCCCCACCACCACCTGCACCACCACTACCACCCTTGCCATCATCACCCCCTCCATCACCACCACCTTTGCCACAGTCACCACCACCACCTTCCCCACTCCAGTAGTATGTTAGCAGTATGTCAGTAGTATGTCAGTTGGCTATCTTTTGGGATGACTACCCACTTTTGAGAAGACTAAGGCTTATAAAGATCAAGACTTTTGGAAGACAACTTGAAGACATGAAGATACAATGTAGTAGAAAATCTTACTTTTGTATTGTAACTTGTACTGACTAGGGATATGTATCCCTAAGTCCTTTTGATCTTCATGAACAAATGTAACAAGTTGTCATTATGTATAAAAGTATGTTTTCTGTATTTCACATTGTATTTCTTTTATGTTGTGGTTGATATTATGGTGATGTGATGATATTGTGGTTGATATGGTTATGACATGGTGGACTCATGGTTGATGTTATTTTATGGCATGGTGTTTTTCTACATGTGGAGTTATACGACCATTGTGATGATTGGTGTGTGCATGTATGCTCGTGATTGTGTGATTATATTATGTATATTTACATATACATTTCTTACTTATATAAACCCGATGTGTTTGTATATATATATATATATATATATACTTGACAATATTTGTTATTGAATATTTGTCTAATGGAGATCGATATTTTATCTAGAAGACAATGCCACCCAGCTGTGGAAGAATGAACACGAACCCGCTACCGATGACACAAGAAGAGTTGAATGAACGTATCTCGCGGGCAATAGCCCAATACGAAGCTAACCGCACTAAACACAGCGGTGGAACAGGAGGTACTTCTGGAGGCAACCCTCCGACTGGTAATGCCTGGTTATTCATTAACCTACACGATACTCTCATCTATTCTAAACGTGCTCTTGATACTCACTCTTGAATTTGTGCATACGGTGATTTCAGGTTGCACTTATAAGCAGTTCTTAGACTGCAAACCTCTAAATTTTGACGGTACGGGAGGGGCTGTTTCCTTAGTTCGCTGGACTGAGAAGACCGACTCGGTCATTCTAATGAGCAAACGCCCTGCTGAGAAAAGGGTAACTTATATCACTGGACTCTTCATTGATGGAGCACTATCTTGGTGGAACCTCCAGGTCCAAACTAAAGGCGAAACTGTTGCTTACGGCCTGACCTGGGAAGAACTAAAAGAACTGATGAGGAAAAAGTATTGCTCAAGGTCAGAAATCCAGAAGTTGGAAACGGAATTCTGGAACTTGAAGATGATTGGTTCGGATATTGCGGGTTATACGCAGTGATTTCATGACTTGTCCCGTGTGGTTCCATACTTGGTGGAACCCGAATTCAAGAGGATCGAGAGGTACATCTGGGGACTTGCCCCCCAAATACTAACTCTGGTTACCTCATCTAAGCCCACGGAGATTGGATAAGCCATTGATTTAGTTGTAGCACTTACTGAGGAGGCAGTACGTCAAGGGAAATTTAACGAGTCTGGGGTGAACAAAAAGGAAACCACTGTGGAGACTTCTAGCTCCAACAAAAGGAAGTTCTCTCATTTCAAGAAAGGTTCACAGGGTAAGAACAATAACAACAAGGGGCAAAACTCAAAGAAGTCAAAGAGGCAAAGGCTTATGTTACCACCACTACAAACGATACCGGCAGGAAACCTTACACCGGGAGTGCACCACAGTGTAACAAATGCCCCTTCCACCATTACGGAGAATGTCGAGGTCCCAAGTGTGGTAAATGTGGTAAATTTGGGCACCACACTGAGGCGTGCTGGGGAACGAACGCTAAGGATCAAGGTTGCTACAATTATGGTGACAAAGGGAACTTTAAAAGGGACTGCCCGAAGGAAATCCAAGCTCGGGGTAGAGCATTTGTGATAGGAGCTAAGGACGCTCTCCAGGACCCGAATGTGGTCACCGGTACGTTCCATATCAATAATCACTTCGCATCTATTGTTTTCGATACTGGAGCAGATTATAGTTTTATTTCTAAGGAATTTAGGGATATACTTGGGGTAGAATCGAGCAAGCTAAATATTCCATACTCGATTGAATTAGCTAACGGGGAATTAGTAGAATTGGGGGAAATCATAAAGAAATGTACCATAGAACTGGGTGAACGAAAGTTCGACATAGATCTCTTACCGGTTCCTTTAGGTAGTTTCGATGTCGTTATTGGTATGGATTGGTTATTCGATAATCGAGCCGAAATCATATATCATGAGAAGATCATACGCATCCCCTTGCCCGATGGAGAACATTTGCTAGTACACGGGGAGAAACAAGACATGCCATTATGAATCATCAGTTGCATGAAAGCTCAAAAATGTTTGAGAAAAGGATGCATCACCTTTCTTGCTCATGTTGTTGACAAGAAGGCTGAGGAGCGCAAGGTGGAAGATATCCCTGTGGTAAGGGAATATCCCGAAGTCTTTCCAGAAGACTTGCCGGGACTGCCACCACAACGACAGGTGGAATTCCGTATCGATCTAGTGCCCGGAGCGGCACCGGTGGCAAACGCTCCATATAGACTAGCGCCCTTGGAGATGCAAGAATTATCCACTCAGTTGCAGGAATTGCTAGACAAAGGATTTATTAGACCGAGTTTCTCACCTTGGGGAGCTCCGGTGCTATTTGTCAAAAAGAAGGATGGAACCTTTCGGATGTGCATCGACTACAGAGAACTAAACAAGCTAACTATCAAGAATAGGTATCCGTTACCGAGGATCGACGACTTGTTCGATCAGTTGCAAGGTTCCAGCTTCTATTCCAAGATCGATCTAAGATCCGAATACCATCAGCTGAGGATTCAAGAGGAAAGCATTCCTAAGACAGCGTTTAGGACTCGTTATGGGCATTACGAGTTCCTTGTTATGCCTTTCGGCTTAACAAACGCTCCCGCCGTATTCATGGACTTGATGAACCGAGTATGTAAGCCATATCTCGACAAGTTCATGATCGTATTCATTGATGACATTTTAATATACTCACGAACAGAGGCGGAACACGAACAACACTCGAGAACTATTTTGGAGTTGCTTAAGAAAGAACAATTGTACGCCAAGTTCTCAAAATGCGAATTTTGGATTCGTGAAGTACAATTTCTCGGTCATGTGGTGAACGAGAACAGAATACAAGTTGATCCAGCTAAGATAAAGTCTATAAAGAATTGGAACACTCCAAAGACCCCAACAGAAGTAAGACAATTTCTGGGTTTAGCGGGATACTATCGAAGATTCGTTGAGAATTTTTCTAAAATTTCTCAACCGCTAACCTCACTCACTCAAAAGGATAAAAAGTTCGATTGGGGTGAAAGACAAGAAATGGCATTCCAAACGCTCAAAGATAAACTATGCCAAGCGCCAATCTTATCACTCCCTGACGGAACCGATGACTTAGTGGTGTATTGTGATGCATCGCACCAAGGCTTGGGTTATGCATTAATGCAACATGAAAAAGTCACCGTGTACGCGTCACGGCAGTTGAAAGTTCATGAAAAGAATTATACCACTCACGACCTAGAGTTGGGTGCAGTGGTGTTCGCGTTAAAGATTTGGCGTCACTATCTCTATGGTACTAAGTGTACCATATTCATTGATCATAAAAGTCTTCAACATATATTCGACCAAAAGAAATTAAACATGCGCCAACGGCGATGGGTAGAATTGTTGAACGACTATGACTGCGAAATCAGGTACCATCCGGGAAAAGCAAACGTTGTAGCAGATGCTTTGAGCCAGAAAGAAAGAGTTAGAACATTACGAGTACGAGCTTTAGAGTTGACAATCCAGACAAACTTCACTACTCGAGTGCGCGATGCACAACAGGAAGCCCTAAAGTGTCACACCCCAAATTTCCACGTGTTACCAGTGGGCCCGGTAGGGGAGTATCGTGACGTGGTTGGCAACATAATAGTCAAACAACACAATATTTAAATGCACAGCGGAAGCAAAGTATAGATTTAATTCAACCAAACGATATTGTAATATTAAGTATCACAAATAGTCGAATATAAATCCACAGGTAGATCAAAATAAAAAGGAAACAAATGTTCAACAGTTTATGACATCCAAGCTGGCGAGACTTAATGTGGATGCTAGGAGACAAGCCAGCCTATTTCGCGTAGTACCTGCACTTAACCTTTTTAAGAAAAATACGTCAGTTTACACTGGTAAATACAATCAACCGACTCATTTTGAAAAGAGTTTAAGAAAATGCATTTAAGGCACAAGGCACAAATAATATTATATAACTTGGGTTACTTATCTAGTTATATAAACTTGTACAGGATTTACATGTTCCTTATGCGTTCAGTAGCCCGGATCGAGCCGGGTTAAAGATCAATAAACACACCACTTTATTTATGAGACACTGACAGGTGTACGCCTACACCTGAGTGCTAAGGTCGTGGCCATTTCGTAAAATGATGCCAGGGATATCCGGGACACGGTCATTAACCCCCCAAAGGCTTTAAGTGAACAAAACAAATTAAACGGAGACATCTCAATAATTTAACCATAATAAGATTAAATATTCAACGCCCGACC
This sequence comes from Helianthus tuberosus, assembly GCA_030545235.1. Lineage (NCBI taxonomy): Eukaryota > Viridiplantae > Streptophyta > Magnoliopsida > Asterales > Asteraceae > Helianthus > Helianthus tuberosus. The sequence goes on from CM060445.1 coordinate 100,307,313, forward strand.
AAGCGGTATTTTATACACCGTACCCCAAGCCCGTATAGGGAAATAAGTTAAAAGTATTTACCTGAGCAAGTATAGTTCAAAATCAGCAAGTGCAAGTATCTTTTACTGGTTCTCCTAATCTGGAACGAAGGTTTATAATAACCTATTAGAATCCTAACGGGTCTTTAGTTAAGCTTACGCTTAGACCGATTAGTTTTAAAGATACGGTTCGTACGCACGATTAAGCGAAGACCGGATAGAATGTGATTTAGACCCAACAAGTTTGAAGACTTGCTTAATATGGGTATATGATACACATTCTGGATTTTGAGATAAAACCGATAAGGTTTGACCCGTTTCGACTAATTTATGTAAACTAGTTACATAAACCGAACCGAACGCGCATGAAGCGTAACGGGTATCCGCAAGAGTCCTAAACAGGTTTCCTAAGTTAACACACCTTAAATAAGTTGTGATATCAGTAGGATATCACCCTTGATGCCCAAAACGAGTTTAATCTCTTTATAAGCCCCGCAGGGGCATTTTGGTCATTTTAAAGATTATAAAAGGGTTTAATTAGACGCCTGTGATCCGGGTCTGAGTTGATCAGTAAAATAGCTTATTTTAACAGGTTATAACCTTTGGTAATAAGTCTTATATACTAAAATAGTTTTAAACCCAAACTATGCGTTAAATACGCGTATAAAGTCGTTTACGATTCTGAGTTTTCTGATCAAATAAACAGGCTCAAAATACTCCATTTATTATTTAAAATCAATAGCAATTGGATTGGTTTTAAAAGGATTTGTAAAACTCATTTTATGGCCGAAAAGGGTATTTTTGGTATTAACCGAATCGAGGCGATAAACCTAGCTTATGATCAGTTTAAAAATAATTAAAAATCTTTAAAAATCCCAAAATATTATATCACATCAGTGGGTAAAAGGTTTGGTGTCCAAAATTGGTTTTAGATAGGCTTTACGCTAATGACGCCGTTTAATTACTTAAAAGCATTCAAATTACGTCATTAAGCATAACTCCTAATCTAGACCTCCAACTGATGTGAAATTTTAGGTACAAGTCTAAAAATCAGTAACTAAGATTATGGCACTTTCACATTTCCAAAAATCTTGTTTTATGGTCATAAGGGCATTACGGTCAATATTTAGGCGTTTAACGGAAACATCGGACGATTAGGGATTCGAGTGGTATAAACGCAGAGGCTTATACACACATGCAACTAGGTCCTAATGGAACTTTAAGGCATGTCTAAATCTATATAAATCGGGTCAGAACTGAGGTCAAAGCAAAAGTCAAACTTTTGCGTCTCTCGGTTCCGAATCGGTTCGAAACCTAAAGTTGTCGAATCAAACAAGCTTAGATAAGTTATTATACTTATTTTCAAGTTATATGACTGATAAAACAGATTACACGCCTTCTGTATCATTAAATATGCGATTAACATTTCTGTTGACTTTTCGGAAGAAGTTTGACTCGACAAACGACATAGTTAGGATTGAAATCAGTGGGTGACCTTTTAGGGATTTATTACCCAAATAAATACCAACTTATAATAACTTTCGATTCGACTAAACTCTGGACCGATTGTGATTTATCACTAAGTCAAACCGTAGTTACGACGGTTTGATTTCTAGGCTTTTAACTAAGTATAACTCAAACAAGAAGGATCAAAGGCACTTACACACGACTAATGGATGATTTGGAATGCTTGTGGCCTGCTTGAATGCTCTGGAAATGCTCAGAAGTGATGAATGATCAATGTTGCATAATGTGGGTCTTTATAAATAACTTCAACATGCATAGATCATCGACAACTAAGTCTAGGGGTGTTGCATTATCATCCACAAGTCCCCTACTAGCTAAAAACCACTTTAGGCAGCCCAAGGGATCGAAAAAATGGAATTTGAGTCGGTTACAAGCATCAACAGGCAGCTGCCTATTTTTTTTCTGCATCTGCAGGTCGCAGGTGGCCCGCGTGGCCTTCTGTTATGTGTGAGGCGGCCCGCGTGGCCCTTCTGGTCAGGTCACACATGTTTTCGTTATTGCATTTTGGTCCTTGGTCCCCCGAAAGGTCGTTTTCACCATCCTACTTGCATATGAAGCTTTGTTATTTAACATATGGGGCTTTAAGACTTATACCCACTTTGTTAAGTCCTCGGGTAACTTTGTGATCACCCGAAAAGCCCTAAATTTCAATGTTGACGATTCTAACCCTCACACACGAATTTTATCACAACTTGCTCATACGATAACGAAACTTCATGAAATTTTTGTGGTACATTCTAGTGAGCAAAAGTAATCGTTACAAAGCTTCGGGTTTGTCAAAAGGTCACTCAGAGGTATAACTTAAACATGTTGGCACATTTAACCCCTGTAGTTTGTAATCTCTCACTTTCATTCACAATTCACTTCGTATGATCCATGATCTATTCGTTTAAGGTTATAAACATCATGTAGGGTTATTGCAAAATATATTTATTCATTGTTGACACTTTGAACCCTTATATTTACACAGCTTCACTGTTTGTCAACTTTAGTCCATCAAGAACATTCTTTCACACGTTCAAACCTATGACACGTGTCAACACTTTATAGGACGTAAATTTTCGAGGTGTTACATCCTCACCCCCTTAAAATAAATCTCGACCCGAGATTTACTGAAATAAGTAAGGGTATTTTTCTTTCATGGTGGACTCAACCTCCCACGTAAATACGGGACCTCTTCGGGCATCCCATTTGACCTTTACAAAAGGTATATGCTTCCTTCGAAGCTTCCTTACCTGTCGATCTTCGATCGACAAAGGTTTTTCCACAAATTTCAAGCTCTCATCAATATGCACATCTGTATAGGGTATAACCACTGATTCGTCAGCGAAACACTTCTTTAGATTGCAGATGTGGAACACATTGTGTATACTACTGAGCTCTTCAGGTAAGTTTAACTTGTAGGCAACTGACCCGACACGTTCGATAACCTCGAAAGGTCCTATGTATCTCGGGCTTAGTTTACCTTTCTTACCAAATCGCATCACTCCCTTCCAGGGTGACACTTTAAGTAGGACTTTTTCACCTACTTCGAAGTGAAAATCCTTACGATTTGGATCAGCGTAAATCTTCTGCCTATTCCGGGCAGCTTGGAGATTGTTACGAATCTGGACAATCTTGTCCGTCGTTTCGAACACGATCTCTGGTCCTGTTAACTGGACTTCTCCAACTTCCGCCCAACAAACAGGCGATCTACACTTTCTGCCGTATAATGCCTCAAAAGGCGCAGCCTTGATGCTGGTATGGTAGCTATTGTTGTAGGAGAATTCGATTAATGGTAGGTTCTTATCCCAACTACCTCCCAAATCGATCGCACATGCACGCAACATGTCTTCTAACGTTTGAATAGTACGCTCACTCTGACCGTCAGTCTGTGGATGATAAGCCGTACTAAAGTTCAAACGTGTGCCCAAAGATTGTTGGAAACTTTTCCAAAAATGTGATGTGTATCTAGTATCTCGGTCAGAAATAATAGCTACAGGTATGCCATGTAGAGCTACAATCTTATCAACGTACAGTTGGGCTAACATATCGGAGCTGTAGGTCTCCTTAATGGGTAGGAAATGTGCTGACTTAGTCAGTCGGTCAACTATCACCCAGATGGTGTCATTTCCTTTCCTTGTCTTGGGTAACTTGGTGATAAAATCCATAGTTACCATTTCCCACTTCCAAGTAGGAAGTTCAAGTTGTTGTAGCAAACCTGACGGTTTTTGATGTTCTGCCTTGACTTGCGCACACGTCAAGCATTTAGCTACATAGGTAGCTACAGACTTCTTCAAGCCTATCCACCAATAATTTGCCCTAAGATCCTGGTACATTTTATCAGCTCCAGGATGAACAGAATATTTAGAGCTGTGGGCTTCCTGGAGGATAACATCTCGGAGTCCTCCATAAATTGGAACCCATATCCGTCCATTCAATCTAAGAATTCCATCCTTACTAAGAGATAACTGCTCCTCAGTTACTCCTAGCTTTTCGTTAGGATAGTTAGCTTCCAACACAGCTTCCTTCTGTGCAGCTAATAACCTTTCTATCAAGCTGTTCTTTAATTCCATGCGCTTGGCATTGATTCGGATGGGTTTCACCTTCTCTTTCCGACTTAAGGCATCGGCGACTACATTCGCCTTGCCGGGATGGTATCTTATTTCACAATCGTAATCATTCAGAGTTTCCACCCAACGACGTTGCCTCATGTTCAAGTCCTTCTGATTGAACAGATGTTGAAGGCTTTTGTGATCAGAATAGATCACACACTTTATTCCATATAAGTAGTGCCTCCACAGTTTTAGTGTGAATACAACGGCACCCAACTCCAAGTCGTGGGTGGTGTAATTCTTTTCGTGCACCTTTAACTGCCGTGAAGCATATGCAATGACTTTGCCTTTCTGCATAAGCACACATCCCATCCCTGTGTGTGATGCATCACAATAAACTACAAACTCCTCTATTCCATCAGGCAATGTCAGTACTGGAGCATTGCTCAACTTTTGTTTCAGAATATCGAAGGATTCCTGCTGCTTAGGACCCCAGTCAAACTTAATCTTCTTACGTGTCAGCGAAGTCAGGGGTGCATCAATCCTTGAGAAGTTTTCAATGAATCGCCTATAGTATCCTGCCAAACCTAGGAAGCTACGTATTTCTGTAGGCGTCTTTGGCTCATGCCAATTCATGACTGCTTCAACTTTAGCAGGATCTACTTGGATACCATGCTCACTAACAACATGCCCAAGAAATTGGACTGCTCGAAGCCAGAATTCACACTTCGAGAACTTGGCATAGAGCTCTTCTTTATGAAGTAGTTCCAAAATGCAGTGAAGATGCTTCTCGTGGTCAGCTTGGTTCTTTGAGTAGATGAGGATATCATCGATGAAAACGATGACGAATTTATCTAAGTGCGGCTTGCAAACGCGATTCATGAGATCCATGAACGCAGCCGGTGCATTAGTGAGCCCAAAAGGCATCACTAGGAACTCGTAATGACCATAACGAGTCCTAAATGCAGTCTTGTGTACGTCTTCATCTCTCACTTTCAATTGATGGTAGCCTGACCTCAAGTCAATCTTTGAGAAGAAACTTGCCCCTTGAAGTTGATCGAACAGATCGTCAATTCTGGGCAAAGGATACCTATTCTTGATGGTGACCTTATTAAGCTCGTGGTAGTCGATGCACAGACACATCGATCCATCCTTCTTCTTGACAAATAAAACTGGTGCTCCCCAAGGAGACGAACTAGGTTTGATGAAACCTTTGGCTAGCAAATCATCTAGCTGCGTTCTCAATTCCTTTATCTCTGTTGGTGCCAACCTATAAGGCGCCCTTTCCACTGGTGCTGATCCAGGAATAATGTCAATTCTGAATTCTACTTGCCTCTCTGGTGGCAAACCAGGAAGTTCTTCAGGAAAAACATCAGGGTATTCAGAAACGACGGGTATATCCCCAATCTTGGGCTTCGGCTCATCTATAATCACTTGCGCCATGTAGATGACACAACCTTTCTTTAAACACTTAGAGTCCTTGAGTATAGACATTTTCTCGGGTAGCCCATACTGGGTATCTCCCTGGATAGTAAGTGATTCTCCAGACGGAGTCTTGATCATCACTCGCTTCTTATTGCAAACAATCTGGGCCTGGTTATGAGATAACCAGTCCATACCTAATACTATGTCAAAGCCGACTAACTTAAAGGGAAGTAGGGATAAAGGAAAAGAGTGATTCCTAATGGATATGAAACATCCATCTAAGATAGTTGAGGCGGTTTCTAAAGTACCATCTGCTAGTTCCACCTCATACTTCACACTTAAGTTCTTAACATGTAGTTTTAATAATTCACAAAACTTAGTATCTACGAACGACTTATCAGCGCCTGAATCAAATAACACTCTCGCAAAAACATCATTTACGAGAAAGGTACCTGTAATCACATTGTCGTCCTTGACGGCTTCCTTAGCATCCATCCTGAAGACCCTAGCATTGGTCTTCTTAGTTTCTTCGGGCTTCTTGGCGTATTTTGGGCAATTGCTCTTGATGTGCCCCTTTTCATTACAACCGTAGCAGGTCGCATCCTTTATCTTTTTGCAATCCAAGGTTTTGTGTTCCTTGGACTTGCACAACCCACATGCAAAAGCTTTTGATTGTGAATTCGAATTCGATTCAAACCTGCACTTTCCAAAGTGCTGCCTCTTGCAAATTTTGCATTTGGGTTTTTCACCCGACTGCTGGCCATCCCTCCTATATCCTGACCCCTTCTTTTGGTCATTGTTTCCCTTCTACTTCTTGTCTGAACGTCGTGAGTTGTCATCCTCACGCTTCCTCTTTTCGGTATCATTTTTCCTCTGTGACCTCAGTCTGACAGCATCCAAGGTTAGGGACAATGAAATGTCCGCTACTGACCGAAAAGTAGTTGGTCTGGAGGCCTTCACATTCGCTTTGATCTCCGGTTCCAAACCTCCGATAAAACGAGCTATACGTTTAGGCTCCGGTGTTACCAAATAAGGGACCAACCTTGACAAAGTATTGAAAGTGGTAAGGTAGGCCTGGCAGTCCAGATTTTTCATGACCAGCGCCAGGAAGTCAGATTCAATTCTCTCAACCTCATGTTGAGGACATAAATTTTCCTTGATTAGTGCCATGAACTGTTCCCAGGTCATATTGTATAATGGGACTTTCCCTGTAGCTTGGATCAAAGATCTCCACCAAGCTAATGCCTCTCCTTTGAAAGACTGTGAGACAAACTTCACAATATCCCTATTATGACAACCACTAATATCCACCACAGTATCCATTTCGTCCATCCAAGTCATGCAATCAACAGCTCCTTTTTCCCCAGTGAAGTCCCTGGGTTTGCACGAAACAAAGTACTTATAGGTGCAACCCCTATTACGGGGTTCTTGATCTTGTATGACTCTTTGGGATGGAACACTCCTTCGGTTTGACGAGTGGTGAGAATTACTGTTGTGGGCAGTGTGGGTCCTGGAAGGTGTTCTAGAATGTGGTGCAGATTGGGTCCTTGCACGGGTACCACTAGATTCATGGAGCTGTCTATTCATAGCTCTATCAACCGCATTATCTATCATAGCTTGTAATTCTGCACCCTCTACGTTTACTCGGGCATTATCATTTACTATCCCTGGGTGACTGTTGACCTCGTTTGAGTCTGCCATGTATCTTGAACTGTAACATATCGACAATAATTTATTGGTGAGTTTATTATAGAATTGACTTTTATGGCAATTTTTATTAACCGTGGTAACATAGACCATAAATGGTTAATTTATTACTCACATAAATTTAGGATTTCTAATATAATTTATCCTAATTATAAAACAATAACAGTTTTTATTTGCACATAAGGCTTAGTCATAGGGACAATATAGATCATAAGCTATGATTTCAGAGAATCAAAGCATGAAGGTTTGAACAAAGTTCATTACCTTTATCAGACAGGGTCACAGACTAATACTGTCTTTTGTCTCATATGAAAATGAGAAGGGCCCGTAGGCATTCCATTACCAATGGATGGTAAAAAGAACTGATCATATTTATTAATTATTTAACCCATGATTCAGAGATCATTTATTTAGGTTTAGAATCTTTGAAAAGATCCATATATAATAATATTACGTGTGTTTTTAACTAATCATGTCTGCCAGGAGTGTTAACATGTTTTCAGATGTTAATATGGATTTGAATCTTTTTAACGAGTTTTACCATCTGGGCCAGGTCTTAAAATGACATGCAGGCTAGGTTAAACTTTTAAGATCCTTAATTAAAATAGCATAGGCAGATAGATTTTTAAAAGGAATAATTCAATTTATTTATTTCTCATCTAATTTAATTATGCATAATCTAGCAAAGATGAAATTTATAAACTTACATTCCATTAACTAAAAGTAGTACATTTTGCCCTAAACGGGACTTTTCACATAAACACATGCCCACGCAGGAGCTATACATATAATACATGTCCTCACAGGGACGGTCTACAAAAGTAAATGTCCACGCAGGGACTACTAGAGACAAGTCCACGTAGGGACTAAGTACAAAGATAGATGTCCACGCAGGGACTACATACACACATAAATAAATGTCCACGTAGGGACTTGATTTAAACAAGGAAATACGACAATATATATTGGGATTTAACGATCCCTTTTCTTCTTTCCCTTCAGCAAATCAGCTAAACCACTCATGAATCCTTGGTTCTTCTTACGCTCTCTCTGGAGGTCTCGCTCAACCCTATCCAACCTATGACGGAGCTCCACCTGCTCAGGAGGAGGAACCCGTGGTGGCTGATGCTGAAATGGTGGCTGAGTAGGTACTTGATACCCACTAGCTGGATGTCCCATTCCCCAAGGGGTTCCATATGGTCCCTCAGGGTTTTGGGTATAGTAGTTTGCTGCCACTAGGTAGGGGTCGGCCTCGGCATAGTTATAATTATGGTATGCTGGCGGTCCATAAGGGTTGTAAGCTGCCGGAGCAGTAAAAGCAGGGATTGGGTGGCCAAAACCCGGTGATGGCGGTACAATAGGTGCCGAATTCACCTCCGAAACTGGAACTGAAGGTCCTCCCATCTGTGGAACTTCATAAGTAGGCGGGTAATGGCTGCCTCTAGAGTGTTGAGGGGTGTTGAGACGAAAATCAACTTCCCGTGTTGATATACGTGCGCCAGTCCTCCTACGTCTTGGTGGCTCTGGAGGCTCTAGATGAACTGGCGGCGGTGGAGGCGGTGGCGTGACTGCCTCGAAATGGGGATCCCCAGAGGGATCTTGCTGCTGCTGTGGGGTCTGCTGGTGAGGCGATGAGTGTTCAGATGGTGTATAGTACCACTCACATCGTTCGAACCTCGCCATGTGACTATCCGGACCTTGGTAGGGTGGTCCGTGGTAAGATGAACCATCAGAGATCGAAAAAGGATGGTTCCGGGATCCAGTTGAAGCTTCGACGGGATCTGTGTCCTCGTCCATATCTTGATCACCAGAAAAGTGATCCTCCGGCCCTAGTGGGTTAAAGCCTATTGGTTCTGGTAGGTACTCCGCTGGGTTAAACTGGCCCTGAAATACCGGAGTAGGATCGCCGAAGGAATGGTGCGACGGAGATTGCTGTTGCTGGTCGTGGGGCTCATTCTCTGATTGAGGCCCATAGGAGTGTTGATATGAAGGCGTTGAAACATGTGATGTAGATCGTCTGGCAAGCTCCTCATAAACCCTCCAAGGTTCTTGATGATTGTGACTCCTTGTAGAAGAAGAAGTTCGTCGGTGCGAAGGACCTGCCTCATGGTCGTTAGGCGCGCTAACTTGCCCTCTTCCTCTTCCTCTGAATCTTGGCGGCATTGCTTAACCTGTTAATATAAACAAGGTAACACCAAGGAAAAATAATAAAGGACAAAATTAAAAATTTTAAAATAAAACATTTTCGGATTATTCCTAAGTTCTTTGTCTAGACTCGAAGATTTAGGAATGTGCAATTGTGTCATTGAGATTAAACACAAAAGGCTAGTGTTTAATTCACTCAATGTTGGCTCTGATACCAACCTGTCACACCCCAAATTTCCACGTGTTACCAGTGGGCCCGGTAGGGGAGTATCGTGACGTGGTTGGCAACATAATAGTCAAACAACACAATATTTAAATCCACAGCGGAAGCAAAGTATAGATTTAATTCAACCAAACGATATTGTAATATTAAGTATCACAAATAGTCGAATATAAATCCACAGGTAGATCAAAATAAAAAGGAAACAAATGTTCAACAGTTTATGACATCCAAGCTGGCGAGACTTAATGTGGATGCTAGGAGACAAGCCAGCCTATTTCGCGTAGTACCTGCACTTAACATTTTTAAGAAAAATACGTCAGTTTACACTGGTAAATACAATCAATCGACTCATTTTGAAAAGAGTTTAAGAAAATGCATTTAAGGCACAAGGCACAAATAATATTATATAACTTGGGTTACTTATCTAGTTATATAAACTTGTACAGGATTTACATGTTCCTTATGCGTTCAGTAGCCCGGATCGAGCTGGGTTAAAGATCAATAAACACACCACTTTATTTATGAGACACTGACAGGTGTACGCCTACACCTGAGTGCTAAGGTCGTGGCCATTTCGTAAAATGATGCCAGGGATATCCAGGACACGGTCATTAACCCCCCAAAGGCTTTAAGTGAACAAAACAAATTAAACGGAGACATCTCAATAATTTAACCATAATAAGATTAAATATTCAACGCCCGACCAAGCGGTATTTTATACACCGTACCCCAAGCCCGTATAGGGAAATAAGTTAAAAGTATTTACCTGAGCAAGTATAGTTCAAAATCAGCAAGTGCAAGTATCTTTTACTGGTTCTCCTAATCTGGAACGAAGGTTTATAATAACCTATTAGAATCCTAACGGGTCTTTAGTTAAGCTTACGCTTAGACCGGTTAGTTTTAAAGATACGGTTCGTACGCACGATTAAGCGAAGACCGGATAGAATGTGATTTAGACCCGACAAGTTTGAAGACTTGCTTAATATGGGTATATGATACACATTCTGGATTTTGAGATAAAACCGATAAGGTTTGACCCGTTTCGACTAATTTATGTAAACTAGTTACATAAACCGAACTGAACGCGCATGAAGCGTAACGGGTATCCGCAAGAGTCCTAAACAGGTTTCCTAAGTTAACACACCTTAAATAAGTTGTGATATCAGTAGGATATCACCCTTGATGCCCAAAAGGAGTTTAATCTCTTTATAAGCCCCGCAGGGGCATTTTGGTCATTTTAAAGATTATAAAAGGGTTTAATTAGACGCCTGTGATCCGGGTCTGAGTTGATCAGTAAAATAGCTTATTTTAACAGGTTATAACCTTTGGTAATAAGTCTTATATACTAAAATAGTTTTAAACCCAAACTATGCGTTAAATACGCGTATAAAGTCGTTTTAAGCGATGTATGGTTTAAAATACGATTCTGAGTTTTCTGATCAAATAAACAGGCTCAAAATACTCCATTTATTATTTAAAATCAATAGCAATTGGATTGGCATTAAAAGGATTTGTAAAACTCATTTTATGGCCGAAAAGGGTATTTTTGGTATTAACCGAATCGAGGCGATAAACCTAGCTTATGATCAGTTTAAAATAATTAAAAAACTTTAAAAATCCCAAAATATTATATCACATCAGTGGGTAAAAGGTTTGGTGTCCAAAATTGGTTTTAGATAGGCTTTACGCTAATGACGCCGTTTAATTACTTAAAAGCATTCAAATTACGTCATTAAGCATAACTCCTAATCTAGACCACCAACTGATGTGAAATTTTAGGTACAAGTCTAAAAATCAGTAACTAAGATTATGGCACTTTCACATTTCCAAGTATTTCAAAGTCTACAAACAACAATGTAGAGTGGTTGTGAGAAGATGCTGCCTAAACCCAAAGGACAATGAATGTAACAACTGGCAAATAACCGGTAATTCCGTACAAACTAATCACTATTTTATTTACTTAATCTCATGCATTTAGCGTAATTTAATTACGTAACTATGTCGTAAACCAGATAAGATAACAGTGTTAGGACAAGAAAAACAATGCTAAAACATATGTTGGTTTTCGTCGTATTGCGAAACCAAGCAAACAATGTCCTAAAAGTGTTGGTAGAAAGTGTTGCGCGCACTATTCATGGTTACACTATTCATGCCAGCAAAACCATGAAAACATATCGAAACTATGAAAAACGACACACAGATAACATAACTGAGCCCATTTTTATAAGAAAACACTAATACGAAAACATATCTTGCAAAGATACAAGACTTTCCGGTATGATGCACTTATTACTAAAATGTCCGTTTCGGCTAAAATATAACATTTTTAACGCGTCCGAATCCGTATTATAGCATTTCCGGGACTCCGAAATTATGTGAATTGATGAAAAACACGCTAAAACATTTTAAGGATATCAACGGGATGTCCAAAATCACAAGCTTCCGGTATTACATCGCTATGCATTAAACTAGTTCGTTAGCGAACCGACGAACTAGCAAGCGTTATTTTCGCCACTATAACAACCAAACGAAGGAACTAGTGGACTAGTTAAGCTCAATTTGGAACTCGGAATCACTTCATGCATCATTCGGATGCGGAATAACAGCTCGCGGAGTTACTTGTCGGTACGACTTAAAAGCGCCGTAAACGAGCCGACGACGAAACGAAAAGCATTTTAAGTATCAAAACATGATTTTGACTAGTTTAATGAACTAGTTAATAATAATTTTGGTTCCGAATCCCTATTTACCCCTTAACGGTGTAATTAAACCCCTAATCACCGAACTTCGGTTAATGACCAAAATATCTATTCATTTAACATTTTTTTAAATTATAAAATACCCCCCCCCCTTCATGATTAGCCGAAAATCATGGGGGCCCCACCCCTTTGATTTTGTTTGAAAATGTGGAAGATTAAGAGCATGGCCATTGTGTAGTTGTTGTTGAATATTGGTTGCAACACCATACTTATGGAACATATCTCTTCCATCATATTCATATCATCAAGTTAGCTCAAAATCCTCTCCTTGAACACCTCCAAAATCGGCAGCCCTATTTCCCCATAAACCCACCATAAAAATCTCATTAAACTCCTCAAATTTAAGTAAATCTAGCCATTTCAAGATCATCCACCCATGGAGTAAACATGGAGCATCATTAGGAGCACTTTTGGAGCTTAATCTTCTTCTTATTTTCTTATTTTCGCTTATGCAAAGTTGTAAGTCTCCTAAACATCATGTTTAAGCTTCTTACTACTAGTTAATCTCAAAAGTACAAGTTGATGTTCTTGAATTTAAAGTTAAACATGAACAAAAACCCTAATCTCAAAGCTAATAAACACTAAATCTAACTATATTATGTGTTGATTTAGTATATTTGTGTTAACTTGTTCATATGATCATGTTGTTTATGTTGATCTTGTTAATATTATTGATTTAAAGTCTATGTTTATGATGATCTTGTGAGTAGATTAATGTAGTGTTCAAGATTAGTGTTCATCTTACCATGATGAACATAAAAAGGTGATTTAAACATGGTTATGTTTAAATCATGAAAGATCATCATCCTCACTTCATGAACTAAACATATAATTTTGAGATTACATGAAGAAACAAGTGTATAAATGGATTTAAAACTTAATCTTGGGAGTTTAGTAAACTTTGATTTTACAAGTTAAATGAAATAACATGGTTATTATAAAAAGTCACCATAAAAAGTCTCATTTATGTGTATGAAAAGCATATATATGCAAGTTCATGAAATGTGGGAGTATTGTTTTTAAGAATGCATGTTTGGAAGAAAATTGGTGGATAATGGTGATTCAGAAACTTGATATTGACTACGGCGAATTTTGAAAATGTGGGGAAACGTCATAGTTTAGGGGAAACTTTGGCGAATTTTTCTAAAAATCTAATCGCGATTAAAAATGGGATTAAAGGGTGATTAACAAAGTTAAACGCGATTAGTGGTCTTAAACGTAATTATGAAAGTTTTGATGAAAATGATTAAGTTCTAAATACTCAAAAGTTCTTGTGAACTTGAAAATATATTTTTACAAAAATAAAAGGGTGAAAATAATAACAATGTGTAAACATAATTTTTGGCAAAATTATATATTATGGAAACTTATCAAGTATATGTATTTTGTGCTATATGTATGTACTTAGATACATTTAGGGTGATCAAAATAATACACCCCGGAAACCAAGAAGTATTTATAAAAAAACAAATATAAAAAGACACAAAAAGAATACGTATACATGTTTCTTACGTGTTTCCCAAAGAAATGCGACGAAAATGGACATAAATAAATCCTAAAACATATTGTGTCCATAAGCGAACAAACAGACGAGTAAACAAAACGAAAAACGAACGCGCTACAAGACGTAATACCTAGAAGTAAAATATCTCTAACCGACAAAGTAAGCCAATTTTTAGGCGTCTAACGGGTAATTATAAATATCACCGTTAACAAAATTCGGAAAGTTGGAAAATACAAAAATGCAAGACTATTAAAATGGACTCGTAAAAATACATGGGCTAGAGCCCAATAATAAAATATTTGGGCTAGGGCCCAATGCTAGATTATTTGGGATTAGGCCCAAATTGCTAAAATATTTGGGCTAGGGCCCAATGCTAGATTATTTGGGATTAGGCCCAAATTGCTAAACTATTTGGGCTAGGGCCTAATGCTAGAATATTTGGACTAGGCCCAAATTGCTAAAGTACATGGTTTAAGCCCAATGACATAGGTTAGAGCCAATGACACGCGTGCGAAGCACAAAGGCATGTGCAAGGCGAAGCCATTCACATATAATCCAATACATATAAAACATATGTATGCACTTATGAAATCTATGTACTAACAAGTGAACGAACAAACTACCAACACTCTAAAATACAAAGTTATTCCAAAATGATAAATGAAAACACAAAAAGAATTCAAGATGAACAACTTGTACGAGGTCCGATAAGACCTAGTGTCTAATAAAGTTAGTACACATATAGGTTAATCGCACGTACGGACGCTCGCTACGGTATTACATACCAGGAACGCAAACTTGTGAGTTCATGTCCCCCCTTTCAATGATTTCAATGTTTTAAAACAATCGAGGGGAAATACAAGTCAAAACTATAGGTATGTTAGCTATGGGTTTAGATGATAACATGATCAATGTACATAAGTAGGATGATGACATAGTAACCATTAATCACTTAGTGACCAATGTGCAAAAGGTGTAGATCTATTGAGCTTGAGACACGCTCCACTCCTGGTTGGTATACCCTGGAGTGCTTTTGTGATCCCAAGAATGTCAAAGTTGTCTCGGGTTGGTTGCGTACTTATGGTACATAATGTCAAAGGGCTCGCTACCCGCTGATGGATCCTTAAACTTCATATATGCTATTAACATACCGGGATTTCATTACAAGAATACAAAGATTTCATATGATAGCAATAACTGCATGAACTCGCTCAACTTTTTTTGATTTTTTTTAAAACTACATGTATTTCAGGAAACAAGTCTTGAGCCGGTGATACACTACGGGGAACGGGAAAGTCTATGAGAACGATAGCCGCTTTTGGAGGGTTTGTCTTTTATATCCCAACTTCGTATGGGTATATAGGGGATAAAACCTCACTATGTTTTATGTCAAAAACTATCTTTTGTGTTGTGTAATATAACTATGTTTTGGTTAATGTTTGTAAACGTTATGGAAACTAGAAAACTATGTTGTAAATTTTGTTTGAAAACAATATATCTATGGCATCCTTGTGGTTTATTATGTTTACTCACTTGGATGCAATGATTACCTTTCTTACGTCACACACAATACGCTTCCGCTACTAGCAGGGTGTGACAATGAAGTGGGTTTCTTAGATCTTAGATCTTAACAATTGCATTAGTATTTGCCGGTATTTACTGAAAATGATTTTGACATAAGCAAAGTCACAAATTATAGAAAGAAATAAAATATAAAACTTCAGTCGAAAAACAGTCACGACTTTGATGTAAAGAGGTAAAAATAAAAGGTTAAAACAAAAAACCAGTATCGCATTCTAAAATAAGTCATGTGAAATATGGTACCAAAAATCTGTTTCGACCGTGATGGCCAAAATTGTCCCAAAACAATACCGCAAATGATCGGTCAACCCTAACGCCACATGTTTAAAATACAATTTCGTTCTCAAACAAGGCTAGACTAAATCTTTGTTGCTTCAACATGTTATGGTAATTACTAGTGCATATTCGATTGTAACAACAATGCCTCAACAGTTAAACTATAACTATGAAAAGATTGATAACATATTTGGTACATACTTCATGACATTGGAGCTCCAAGTAGTTGTAACCCGAGTATAACTAGGGTTCAATGCAGAAGACTGCTAATGCATCACACTTCCTCAGGTCCACAAAATAATACAAATATAGCCATTGCAAGTGTTTTGAATTTGCAAATTGATTTGGCCAAGGTTAGTCAAATAATGTAATTTACAGATCGGCTATATTAACAAAAGGTGATAATACATGGAACAAAAAAAATCATAAATCTGTCATGGTACAAAGTTAAATGGTTGCAATGTGAGAACATAACCATCCGGATTGCCCTGCCAAGATGCAGATAATCTCATATTTTTCATCACCACAACCTTTTAACCTAAAACAAAAGTTTTTTTTAACCCTAATCATCGACATAATAAATTGAAGGTTGGAGAATGACGAGGATGTTGAATGGTATGCGGATAGAGAAAAGGTGTCACACCCCGACAAAGGGGGTCTTGGCGTAACGGATTGATACACAACTAACAGGGCATGATAGAAAGCGTAATATTAAATTTTAGCAAAACAAGTACGTCACAGGATCATCAATCCATTACACCGGTTTGATTGATCAAATGTATACAAGTCAAGGTATACCGTACTAACATAAACAAGAGTCTTAAAGTAGTCATAAGTTCTACATTAAGACGCTAAACATCATAACTTCTTCTAGAAACAAGTATTCAAACAATTATCTAACCACCTTGATCATGATCCTGAAATTGCATACTCAGAATACATCAACTAAAAGTTGGTGAGCTCGTATCTTTAGACACATGACACAACAAAATATAGTAAATGTAAATGGTATAACAGAACGAGTACATTAACCAATCCTACTGCTTGATACATCCTCATTCCAAGTATTTCAAAGTCTACAAACTACAATGTAGAGTGGTTGTGAGAAGATGCTGCCTAAACCCAAAGGACAATGAAGTGGTTTTCTTGCTCTACATGAGTCAGGAATCATTGTGACTAGGCCTGTCATTGAATGAATATGGATTGGATCATGATTCGATCTATTAATTTTTTTTTGGAAAGAAACCTTCAAAAAAACAAACCCAAAACCAAAAACAAGCCGGAAAGAAAAACAAACAATTAAAACATGATCCGATCCATTAATGACCCAACTTAAATGGATCATAATCAGATCCATGATCCAACATAATAGATCGTGATTCGATCCATATCCAGATAATTTTAAATGGATAAATCACTATCCGGATTGATCCATATTCAAAAAATATAATAAAAAACTCAAAAACCAAAAAAAATCACAAAAAAAAAAATTCAAATTAAATAAAAAATTCAAAAAAGTGTAAAAATAAAAAAAAAACAAAATAAAAAATTAAAAAAAGTCATAACAATTAAAAAATAAAAAATTCTAAAAATAAAAAATATTCTAAAAAATAAAAAATAAAATTAATGTTTTTAATTATTTTAGAATTTTGTTTATTTTATAGAAGTTTTTATTGAATTTTTAGATTTTTTTTATATTCTTGAATTTTTTAGTAGTTCTTTTTTATTTTTTTAGATTTTTTTTTATATTTTATAATCTTTTTGAATTTTTTTTAGATTTTTTGAGTGTTTTACAATTTTTTTGATTTGTTTTTTTTAGAGTTTTTTTATTTTATTTCGATGGATAGTGATTCATCCATTTAAAATAACTAGTTAATTTTCCGCCCGCGCGTTGCGGCGGGGACCTAATGTCTGTGAAACGCGTGTCGGCAAAGGCAAGCAGATACCGAATATAAAAACATAAATAAAAATGGCGTGGTAACGATAGTCACTTCGTCCTAAAAAACGATTTTAAATAATCTAATATATAATAGTAGGACCCACATGTCCTACACGTTGGAAATTCGGTTGTTTTCAGTTTAGTTATTACTGTACTAACACGTTAAAATATGGATGAGCTCGGTACAGGTAACGGCACCAAAAGTACCAATCCGGAAAATCATCGAAATTAGGTACCTGCACCGAAATGCTCGGTACCATACGTAATGGTATTTGAGGGTAAAAACCGGTGAATACCGGTGCCGAACCAATACCGATAATGTCAAAAGTCGTACCATTCGGTACTGAAAATATACCTGTTTGGTAAATTTGATACCAGTACCAGTACCCGATACCATTTGCTCATCCCCTTGATGATGTTACTATTCATTGGGTTGTGTATGAAAAGTAATCTAAACGGTGCAATTACTTGCGTTGCTACGTTATTACAGGATTTGATGAGCTCGGTACCAACTGGTACAAAAAATACCGTTACCAAAAATCCTTAAAAGGTGGGTACCGGTACCGAATATACCTGGCACGGTACGGTTCGGTACCGGTCGGTACGGGTACGGTACCGTTAGTTGAGGGTAAAAACCGGTGCCAAACCGATACCGAAAATGTCAAAAGTCGGTACCGATTCGGTACCGAAAAATACCCGGTTTGATAAATTTGATACTGGTACCAGTAACCACCGATACCATTTGTTAATCCCCTTGATGTTACTGTTCATTGACTTCAAAATTTAATATATAGGTAAAGGTAATTTTCTTTTTCCAACTTTATATTTAGAGTAACTTACTGTTTTGGCCCCTGTGGTTTAGTCAGTTTAACCCTTTCAGACCGAAAAGAAATATTTTAACATATCAGACCCCGATTTTCCATGTTATAACGGTTTTGGCCCCTAACACTAACTTTGTTACTTTTTTGCATTTAAGTGTAAGGGTAATTAGTTAATTATATACCTTAGGGACTGTTTTTGATAATTACAAAGTTCTTTTAATATTTAAGAAATTATTAATGCAATTACTCTATTTTCACGATTATTATTAAACAAAATTCGTTTTAGTATACAAATAAATTTGTATTTTCATTAATTCTTTGTATTTGAAAAAAAGATGAAATATTGTAATAAAAAGTTTGCAAAAGATCGTTCATTTTTTGAACTTTTTTTAGAGTGGATTACTTTTTTTCAAATCTTCCATTTCTTTGTACGGTTTGTTTATTCGAAATTCGTTATTTTTTTAACCTTTCGTTTATTAAATTTGTGTGGTTTTTAAAACCTTACACTTGTTAACTTATTTTTTAAGGTTTTGCTCTTTTATGAACGTCCTTTTTTAATCTTCGTTTTTTAAACTACTCCTTTTGTTTAAAATTGATCGTTTTTAAATTTCTTCAATTTGAAATCGTTCATTTTCAAATGTTCATTTTTTCTAACGGCTATAAGTAAACTGAATACAAAAATGAACGATTTCAAAAACGGTTCTAAAAGAACGGTTTAAAATGAAACGCATTTAAAAATGGGGAATTGACCTGTAATAATCACACCTAGACCTTATTGGCCATTAGTAATCCCACCTCATAATATTCCCCCCACCAGTCCCACATTTTACCTATTTTTCCTACAATAGTCCCCCGTTAAAAAAACTTAACAGAGTTAAGCTTTTTTCCAAATTACAAACATATTTTTTAGGGCTTTTGATCAGAACGATGATACGAGTCCATTGATGTAAAACTTACTTCGAAATGGTGTTCCAAGTGACTTGATTTTGGTTCATTGGAAATTTAAACACCCGAATTGAAGCGCCATTTTCATCGCTTGGAGCACCGTTTCGAGGCTAGTTTTACATCAATGGACTCGTATTGTCGTTCTAATCAAAAACCATAAAAATATGTTTGTAATTTGGAAAAAAGCTTAACTGCGTTAAGTTTTTTTAACCGGGGACCATTGTAGAAAAAATAGGTGAAAGGTGGGACTGGTGGGGGGAATATTCTGAGGTGGGATTATTAATGGCCAATAAGGTTTAGGTGAGATTATTACAAGCCAATTTCCCTTTAAAAATCAATATTTAAAAAAAAGAATTGTTTAAAAATATTTAAAAAATGATTTTAAAAGGAACAGTGTTAAATGAATTGTTTAAAAAAACTTTAAAAGACAAACAATTTTAAGAAGAACGATTTTAATAAACAAACGATTAAAAAAAGGAATAATTTTAAAAACGATATACGGTTTTAAAAAAGGTTAAAAAACAAATGATTTTAAAAACGACGTTTATAAAAAAACAAACGCTTAATGAAAATAAATATTTATGCGTATATATAAAACATAGTTTACTAAATAATAATTGTGAAAATAAAGAAATAATAAAAAAAACTTGAGTAATTGCATTAATAATCTCTTAAATGTTAAAAGAACTTTATAATTATCAAAAACAGCCCCTAAGGTATATAAAGACCTAATTACCCTTACACTAAACTACAAAAAAGTAACAAAACTAGTGTCAGGGGCCAAAACCGTTATAAAATGCAAACTCGGGGTCTGATATGTTAAAATATTCCTTTTTGGGCTGAAATGTTAAACTGGCTAAACCACAGCGGTCAAAACAGTAATTTACTCTTATATTTATTAGTAAGGATAAATTACACTTTTCGTCCTTTATGTTTGTAGCAGATTGCAACGGATAGCCTTTAACTTCAGTAATTACAGTCACAATCCTTTATTTGCAAAACCCGTTACACCCTAGGTCCTTTAACACTAACCCAGTTTAAATTTTCAGTTAACTCTATGCACATGAGGACAATTTGGTAATTTTACATGTTAAAAATACATTATAATAAATAAACTAAAAAGAATTACAATAATTCATTAATTTATTAATATAATAATATATGTACATCTATAATATATTTATATTGTTAGCATATGTATATGTAAATATATCATGCACACCAAACCAAGGTCATAATCCTCCTAAACCACTGCCATCTCCATCTCCATCTCTACCATCACCACCACCACCACCATCCCACCACCACCCCAACCCTCCGGCAACCACGCGCACCACCACCATCTTTACAACAACCTCCGTCAACCATCACCATTATCAAAAACCCCAATTTCAAAATTAGGGCTTCAAAAAGAACACACAACCTTACCCAAAATTAGGGCTTTTATATGGAAGACGTGGAAGATGACGACGGGTGGAAGACGAGGGGATATGAGGACGACGTTCGTTCATCAACCACCACCATGGTCTCCGGTGGGTAGAAGACGACGACGTTCAGTTTGCCGATGGTTCAATCCGATGAAGTCGGTGGTGACGAGATTTGCGCCGGTGATCTTGCATCCGGTGATCTAACCAATCATTCACTTCAATAAAATGACTCGACTTTGGTGAGTCTCAGTTTGTTTCTATGTTTCTTGAATCCATATGAACGGGGCTCTGTTTAATTTCTTGAAACTTAACTCCCTTGTTCAGTATCACATGCAATGTTATTGTTTTTTATAACTCTTGAAACTGATGTCTTTTTTTTTGCAAAATTCTTGGAAGTTTGTTGTTATGGATTTATGGGTATTAATTAGATTAATGAAATAAGATGAGTTTTAAATGTGGGTTTCTGAAATCTTGGACTGAAACAGGATGTGGTGGTGGTGGCAGCAGGATGTGGTGGTGGTGGTGGCGGCAGGATGATTTGGTGGTTAGGGTTTTAAGGTTAGGAAATTGGGGAAGATGAAGTTTATATGTAATTTTTATGATTTTATTTATTAAATATTTAAATAAAAGCATGAATTGACCAGAATACCCTTTAGTGAATAAAGTTAACTGAAATTTTTAACTGGGTTAATGTTAAAGGACCTAGGGTGTAATGGGTTTTGCAAATAAAGGACTGTGACTGTAATTATTAAAGTTAAAGGCTAACCATTGTAATCTGCTACAAACATAAAGGACGAGAAATGTAATTTATCCTATTAGTAATGGATCTATCCGAATGGATAATGGTTCAATCAATATAATGGATTATTATATATATTTATGATCCAATAAGTGATTTAAATGGATTGGATTAGATATGGATCAAGATCCAATCAATATTGACAGGCCTAATTGTGACATGAGGGATTCCCCAAGTATTACCGCACATCTATCTCCCGGCTCCACCTAAGGTCAATGGCAATGTTGTTGTGTCTTATAGTTAACAAATCATATCACAAATTACACCCATTTACATATAAGTAAAATAGTTTTAAGTGTATCTTGACCTAATCAAATTTAACCAATTATACACCAGATCGAATCAATTACACACACGGTTACAACCTGTGATCGTTGAATTAAACCAAAAAATCTTAGATCTTTTTCCCAAATTCGCAATCATTCCATTTACCCATTCTCGGTCGAATTGGATATTTATCCTAAACCTCTAACCTCATTCAAACCCCGTGAATTGAACCCATAACCACTTCTTAATTTTACCAATTTCTCCTTGAAGCGTAATTAGAGTTTTCTTATTCGATTCTTTGCAAACCGTAAGACTTCTTTTGGCTTTTGTTTACTTGTATGCAAGGGCTAAAAGCCTCATATCAATTTATGTTTTCATTACTTATTGAATGTTTGATTCTTAGAGTTTAGAAATTAGGGTTTTTATCTAATGAATTTGGGGAATTAGGGTTTCAAAGTGATCAAAAGCTAGTTTGTTATTTTGTTTACCTAGTATTTTATTGTATTACTATTCATATAGAGTTAACTATCATTTTTATTCCTGCAGTTTGATCACTTATGTCATTTCAGGCCAATTTTCAAAATTGCACTAGTTTCCCCCTGACATTCTCGAAACGTACCATTTTAGTTCAAAAAACAAACCCTAGTTAAAAAACACAGTTAGCTTAGGGGTAAAATTTTCATTTTATGTATATTTTTATTTTTAATTTTTTAAACTTCTATATTGTTGTTATTATTATTATCAAATATGATAATAAAGGGAACGGGATTGTTGTAAACTCCAATGACCGGAGATGGTTGACCGGAGTAGCAGGTTGACAAGAGAGGAGATGGTGACGGAGGCTTGACAGGGTTACTCACCAGAACTGCATTTCGCTTATAGTACAAGAAAATCATTGGGTATGCTGTTTAATGGTGATGAGCTTGATGGTGATGCTAAACAAACTTACAAACGTTAACGGCGATAAGTCGGTCACCGTTTGAACCTGCCAGTTTGTATCTCCGTTAGTTTATAGAAGATGACTGTCAACTTCACATTTGTATCCCCTTTAAACACAGAAAAGTAACACCTTCTCCGGCCACTGCTGCTGCTCCAACGAGTTTCCGGTTATCTTTTCCGATCAAAGCTGCACCTCTGATCTAGCTCCGGCCATTTTTCTCAAATCCGGTTGCCACCACAACGGATTAAATCCAATAGACTGGTGTCCGGAGGTTCCATCATCATCATCACCTATTCATCTTCCTTGTATTACCGGAAACAACAACCATCTTCCTCATCTCCATCCACCATAATTACAACCCTTGCCTCCTGTAACCACGACCGTCACCATCATTCCCTTTATACTCACCTTCGACACCATCATATCAGTTTCATCATCGTTCCCATTATTATTATTATTATTATTATTATTATTATTATTTGTAATAATAATAAGTCTTTAAAAAATGAAAAATGAAAATATATGTAATAACTGAGTTTTTTAACAGGGGTTAGTTTTTTTGACAGAAATGGCACGTTTCGAGAACGTTAGGGAGGAAACTGGTGCAATTTTGAACATTGACCTAAAATGGCATAAGTGATCAAACCGCAGGGATGAAAATGGCAGTTAACTCATTCATATAAATTTAGTTGTCCCAATTCATTAAATTTCCTAAACATATATAAGATGTGTTCTGTTTTTCTTCTATTTCGTAATTACATCCGGTAACTAAAGCTTTTTAATTCCATTTAACAATAATTTTTATACATTATAATTACCAAAGTAAACCCTCTTGTTTTTGCAACCTCATCTTTCTAGCTGTGACTTTTTCTCCACCATTTATGCCATCTACTCTTATCTACTCTATGACCTTTTGCTTCATCTGTAACATCGTCATTTTACCTCCTCATTACTCCACCTTCACTTGTTTCTGCTACACAACACTACACTTCTCATTGGTTTTAAATTCATTGAGAAACTAGTTATTGAAAGTTGCACCCCAGGTGTTCAATGAAATGTCTAAAGAAAAACCATTTGTTTTAAGGTTGAATATCAGTTGTTTGCTAATCAGTTGTTTCAAATAGTTTCCATCGTTGTTTTAGATGTGATAAAGAAGTTGATGTCGGATTTGGAACACCGAAAATAGATTAGGATTTATTTTGTTTTTGTTTCGGAAGCCCGCAATGGATTGAGTATAGTTTTCTTTAAAGGGAGGTGGGGCAAGTTGTCGTTGCCCCCGCTAACCCATTAGTTTTCGTCATTTATTTTCCAAGTTTGGCGTGGGTTTTCATTAAACTTCGTGTGTAGTTTGAATTGTTGATGCCCGAGTATAGGGTGAGGGTTTTGTCTAGGGCTTTGACTGTTTGTGGGGCTCCATCCGAGGAGGGGGTGTCTGTTCCTCAAGGGGTGTCTGGTTGTGTCCTTTTAAAGGCTTCCTTTGTTGCCCCGATGGACAGGCAGGGGCTAAGGGGTTCTCGAGGTTGGTGGCCCATATCAAGGGGTTCCATGTGCCTTCAGATGACAAGAAGTGGGCCATGCGGGATGCCGTACACGCGGATTGGGATTCGTTTGTTTCAGTTGGTGAGGCTCTTAAGGTCTTAGGCCAATGGTTATGTGGGGAGTGTATGTGTTTACCTGCTCTCAGTCGGGGGTGCAACCATGCTGATGGGGTGGCACAGTTCAAGTTGGTTACATGAAATGCGGAGGAGTTTATTGTGGGGATTCCTACGCCACATGTTGGAAAGCATATTGCTTCTTTAGGAGGTATGGGGGTGGACATGGGTCTATTTGATCATGTCTTCTCGCTTCCTATAAAAATAGTTAAGAGCATCCATCAAAGTTGTCGTATGGCCTTTTCCTAGGCTTTAACGACATTTTTGTGCAAGGTGGTGGCTACGCAAGAGTCTGTTGTGGCGTAGGTGAGACTTCTATTGCTGCCACATTGCACATTGCGGGTTTTTAGGCCTTCTAACCATCTGGAGTGCAGGTCGTGGAATAGAAAGTCCTTACATTGTCTTAGTATTCAGTGGGCCCTGGTAGTGTGGGGGCAATGGGGATGGTTTTGCTGAACTCATCCTATCACTTTTTGCCCTACCGTCAGAGGTGGTTCCGCGCCCTGATGAGCCTGCCCACAGGTCCGATCATTCTAGGGTGGGCACCAACGTTAAGTAATGTTTACGAAAAGTTGTAGATGTCCACTTCACTGCGGTGGTTAAAGTTTTATGTTCTTCAGGGGTGCACCTCTTGGTGAGGATACTATGAAAGCTTTGGTGGCTAAACATCCTGTCCTACCCCTTCGGCTATGCCTAGGTCCTCACTATCGGAGGCACCCATAATTATGGATGTTGATAGAGTCCTTGGGTACATTAAATCTTTCCCCAAAGGGACCTCTTGTGAGAGGGATGGGTTGAGCACCCAACACATTTTGGATGCTTTTTGTGAAGAGGGTTCGGTGATCGCTTGCGGGGTGCTTAGGGCTATTTCTGAGGTGGTCAACTTTTTCTTGGATGGGAGGTGCCCTAGGGTCTTGGCAGAGTTTGTTGCTTCTGTACCCCTCACACCTTTACTTAAACTGGATAACAGTATTAGGCCTATTGTCATGGGTGCAATTTAAAGGAGGTTAGTCTCTAAGGCAGCTCTGAGGGGGGTTGGGAAGGAGATGGCTAAATATCTCAGTGGTTTTCAATTTAGGGTGGGTATTCCTAGTGGGGTTGAGGCTGTGCTCCATAGTGCGAACAGGTTCTTAAACGTGTTCCACTCGGACTGGTCATTGGCCTTGATTATTGTTGATTTCTCTAATGCTTTCAACCTGGTGGATAGAACCGCCCTTTTGTTAGAGGTTTGGACCCGATGCCCGTCCATTTCTTTATGGGTGGATTTTCTGTATGGATAGCTAGCTAGATTATATGTCGGTGATGATCATATTTGGTCCACCACCAGGGTTCAGCAGGGAGACCCCTTGAGGCCTCTTCTCTTTGCCTTAGTTTTGCATCCACTCATTCACCAGATCTGAGATAGATGCAAGTTACTCTTCCATGGTTGGTACTTGGATGATGGGTACGATTATAGGAAATGCTAAAGGGGTGGCTAAAGCTTTATAAATCATCAGGTCTAAGGGACCCTGTTTAGGGCTTCAACTTAATGTGTCACACCCTCAATTTCCACATGCGGAGTAATACCGCGAGGTGTGTGACTGTCCAGGATCAAGCCACCAATCATATTGAACAACATAATAAAAAAAAACAGTTCTCAATACAACAAATACAATTAGAAACTAACATCCAAAGTTCATAGTTTAGAAACAGTAGCAAATTCAACTGTGGAAGCATAAATTTAACAGTTTAAAACATCAGTTTCAAAGTTTATATTTATTAAGGTAACCCAACACGAGTCAAATCGACCACTACACTCCCCAGCTACAAGCTCCTGATCTATTACTGATAACCTGCAAAGCATGCAGTAGGGTGTCAAGATAAAGTCGGCGAGTTCATGAGTTATCCAGTTTTAGTTCCAAAAACGTAAGTTGTTCGATTGTGTATTTATAATCATGTTATGGGGAGCTACCCCAGCTGTAAGCCTACTGAAATGCAAGATACCGAATACTGGTGACTGTTAAGTTGTTGTGCCCCAAGTCAATGTATATCATCATTCACCAAGCAGCAAGGGATAATAGTTCACGCCTGATCCCCCCGGTCATGGTGTGAAGTTTGTCAAATCTAATAGCGTTATCAACTAATATCTCGTTCGCCCCCAGCGATTAATCGATATTGTAAGTGGGGACTTAATGATAGAGTTTTGTTTAGCTTGCTAAGTCATGATTTATAAATAGTATTCAATCGTTTACCCCCCGGGAATAGTAGTTTAAAAGTATCCTTCCCAAGGATAGTAGTTCGTTCGCGTCCCCCCGGGACGCATGCTTTTAGTGTGTGTGAACTCACCTCGGTTTGCTTGGAAGATAGTTTACTTGTTTTTAACAGTTGGTCAAACGCGTCCTATTATGGTTACCAAGTTGAGATCAGATTCGTATACAGGTGTTCACGTATTCATACAAGTAGCACATAGCTACATGTTTCACATAACACACATATGGGTTATATAGATAAATAGTAGCTTAGACAACCTAAATACGTGAACAGTTAACACATCAGCCCAATAACATGCTACTTAAGTGTGCGGTCCAGTATTACACCCAATAACGAGTGTGCAGTCAGTCCAGGAGTGTGCGGTCTATCCTATGGCCCAATCTATGTGTGTGTGCACGACCCTATATGCTAAACAGTCAACTTTTACCATTGTGTGGCCCAATATGTGAGTGTGCGGCATATTCTACGGTGTACAGTCATGCTTCTGTGTGTTGTACCATGTGCATTATATGTTTATGTGGTCCACACAGTGTGTGACCCCACATAAATCGGTGGTACGTTGTGCATGGAATGCTTGTACAATAAGGGTGTGCTACTTTCTTGTGTACGACCATCCAACATTGGTTTGTACCATGAGCTTTACAGGTTCGTACAATGATTGTGCACTTTTCAGGAGTGTGCGGACATGCTATGTGATACGTAGTACCTTGTGCTTTCATCACTTGTACAACAGGAGTGTACAGTCATTCAAGTGTGCGGTGTGTTGCCTCGTGTTGTTCGGTGTGCAGACTCAGTTGTACATGCTTAGATTGTACGGTTTTAACAGAATGTATTTATGTTTATCAATTCACAGTAGATCAAAATGCACATATTTAAAACACAATCATCATATTCATCAACACTTTTTTCCTTTTATCAGTCTAATCATTCTCAAGAATGTTTCTTCATGCATCAATCCAACAGACAATCTGAACACAGATACACCTTTCTTCCTTAAATAGATCTCATACTCATTCATAAAGACCTAAACTTTAGCATTACGACAAAGCCCTAATCTTTACAATTAATATCCACCTTCCATTACAGAATGACATCTATACACAGAAACAATTATTCACCAAACGGAATCTCTTAAAGCAGTGTTCGTGAAGCTTTTAATCAAGTGAGTTATTTATCATACTTTTGTAATATTACATCACATTCATCATGCTCTTCATTTAGACAATCATTAATCATGTACAATCATTTAACTTACAAATCATCAATCAAGTTTGCACCTTTATTACATATCATCATCCAAAAACAGTAATGTACTAACCTGGATTCTAAGCTAGAGTGTGCGAGAGTGAGAAATAGTGAAGGAGAAAAGCTTTCCAAAGATGGTGATTGCTGATTATATCCAAGGTGCAAAGCTGCCGTCGAAGATTCTAGAGAAGAAGGAGAAGGATTGGTGTTTTTAGGGTTTTTCTAGAGAGAGCAGGTTAGAGAGAGAGTGAGGGTGTGAGAGTGTGAGCGGCCGCCAACAATGATGGGACAAACATTCCCTAGGGTTTGCTGCAAAAGGAAAATTTATAATGATTTTCAAATACCGCACATTTACCTGTGCGCCCCTAAATGAAAGGGATGTGCGGCTTCATTGGACTCAGATGTGGGCCTTGGTTTGGGCCTCTAGTACTGTGAAGTCCCTTAGGGTTTAGGATGGGTGTGCGGCTAGACAAGGTTGTGCGACCGGGTCCCACAAGTCGTATACCCTCGTATTGAGTATGCCGCTAAGCTTGATGCGTACATACATATTTTACAACCCTCACATTTATACTTATTCATACATACATTCATACATTTTAAACAACAATTATGTTATAAATATTCATTCATTAAATTCACACAATTACAACGTAAGATAGGTCGTACAGGAAAACCCGAAGTGTAACATTATCCCCAAGTTCAAAGAAATTTCATCCCGAAATTTAGCGCGCAGCCATTGATAAGCTAGTGTGTTGAAACATTTTCGCGAGGTGTCACATCATCCCCCTGTTGGTTTGGAATTTCGTCCCAAATTCAGTAGTAGTCTCAGTGCTAGTAGTATTGTTAAACAACTAGGGATACTTGCGCATCATCTGGTCTTCCCGTTCCCAGGTAAACTCTAGGCGACGGCACGATTTCCAATGAACTCGAACTATAGGTATCCTACTACACTTGAGGGTTTTGATTTCTCGACCCATGATCTCAACCGGTTCCTCAACGAAGTGTAACTGATCGTCAATCGTGAGTTCCTTAAATGGAACAATAAGAGTTTCATCTGAAAAAAACTTATTTAGATTTGACACGTGAAAAACGTTGTGTACCGCACTTAGCTCTTTAGGCAGGTTTAGTCTATAAGCTACTTTACCGATTCTCTTGGTAATTTTGAAAGGTCCAACATATCACGGATTAAGCTTTCCCCTTTTGCCAAAACGCACCACACCATTCCAAGGTGAGACTTTTAGTAGAACCCACCCGGTCCCCGACCTGGAATTCTAAAGGTTTCCTACACCTATCTGTGTAGCTTTTTTTGATGGTCATGAGCCCCCGCCATTCGTTGTCTGATCTGGGAAATCTTTTTCGTAGTGTCAAGTACGAGCTCTGGGCCGGTGATTTGACTTTCGCCAACTTCTGCCCAACACAAAGGTGATCGACATTTACGTCCATACAATGCCTCAAATGACGCTGCCTGAATACTAGTGTGGTAGCTGTTGTTATAAGAAAACTCTACCAGTGGAAGGTGTCGTTCCCACCTGTTACCAAAGTCAATTACACATGCCCTCAGCATGTCTTCGAGAGTTTGGATGGTACGTTCAGTTTGAACATCAGTCTGCGGGTGATAAGCGGTGCTTATGTCTAAATATGAGCCAAAGGATTTGTGCATAGCCTGCCCCAAATCGGATGTAAAATTTGGGTCACGATCAGAGATGATAGAAGTTGGCACCCCGTGCCTAGCAACTACTTCTTTCAAGTAGATGGCTGCAAGTTTCGAGAACTTGTCGGTTTCTTTGATCGCGAGGAAGTGCGCATACTTGGTTAAACTGTCCACGATCACCCAAATGGTATCATTTCCACTTTGGGACCTTGGTAAGCTGGTAACGAAATCCATGGAAATCTGTTCCTATTTCCATGTTGGCAATTCTGTTGTTGCAGTAGTCCTGACAGCTTTTGGTATTCGATCTTGACCCTCGCATAGGTCATGCATTTGCTAACGTATCCTGCTATAAGTGCTTTCATGTTAGGCCACCAGTACAGGGCCTTGAGGTCGTGATATATCTTGTCAGAACCGGGATGTATCGAGTATCGAGACTTGTGTGCTTCGTTCATCACAAGATCTTGGATATTTTCGTAAGACGGAACCCAGATACGTTCCATGAAATAGTGTATGCCGTCATCTTTGAGTTGGAGCTGCTTTTCCATGCCCCGCATGGACTCAGCTAGGAGGTTTTCCGCTTTAAGTGCTTCGACTTGAGCGTTTCGGATTTGGTTAGGGAGGTTCAAATGAATAGTAAGCTGTAACGCACGAACACGCTTAGGCTTGGTTTCCTTTCAGCTGAGGGCATCGGCCACAACGTTTGCCTTGCCCGGGTGATACTTGATCGCGTACTCATAGTCGTTTATGAGTTAGAATCACCGGCGTTTCCGCATGTTCAACTCCTTTTGATCCTATATGTGCTGGAGACTCTTGTGATCGATGTAAATCATCGACTTGGTACCGTACAAGTAATGCCTCCATATTTTGAGTGCGAAGACTACCACTCCCAGTTCTAAATCATGCGTAGTATAGTTCCTCTCGTGAACCTTAAGTTGTCGAGAGGCGTATGCTATAACTTTCTCGCGTTGCATCAACACGCAACCGAGTCCCTGGATAGACGCATCGCAGTAGACAATAAAATCATCGGTGCCTTCAGGTAACGTAAGAATATGGGCAATATAGAGTTTCTCCTTTAGCTTCTAAAACGCGGACTCCTGAGCATCATTCCACTTATAAGCAATACCCTTTTGGGTTAGAGTTGTGAGGGGTTGAGCAATCTTCGAAAATCCCTTGATGAATCTACAATAGTAACCTGCCAATCCCAAGAATTGACGGATTTCGGTTGAAGATTTCGGTGTTGACCAGTTCTTGACAAAGTCAATCATAGCTGGATCAATGTGAATCCCATCTTTATTGACTATGTGCCCGAGGAAAATGACTTCTCGAAGCTAGAAGCCGCATTTTGAAAACTTAGCATAAAGTTGTTCATTGCGTAAGAGTTCCAGGATAAGACGTAGATGATGTGCATGCTCCTCTTGATTCTTCGAGTAGATCAGGATGTAGTCAATGAATACAATCACGAATTTGTCAAGATATGGTTTGCACACTCAGTTCACGAGATCCATGAAAACCGCAGGTGCGTTTGTCATTCCAAACGACATAACAAGGAATTTGTAGTGTCGATAGCGGGTTCTAAAGGCCGTTTTAGAGATGTCCTCGTCCCGGACCCTTGTAGATTGATTTTTGAATAGAAACTCGACCCTTGAAGCTGGTCGAAGAGGTCGTAAATGCGTGGAAGTGGGTAACAGTTCTTGATTGTCACTTTGTTCAGCTCACGATAGTCGATACACATACGAAAAGTGCCATCTTTGTTAGTGCATTACGTCTATTGACTTCGTCTTGTATCATGTGTTAAAATAGGATAGGTTAGAATATTCAGTGCACGAGATTTGAGAGTCGAAAGTTAGAAGTTTAAGAGCTGATTTCGCTCATATGGACAATGTCCATAAAAGCGAAATCAGATACAAGTGATTTCGCTTTTATGGCATGTACACATAAGCGAAATCATCTCTAGTATAAATAGGTGCATTGTTGTTTCATTTGGTAGATCGCTTCCAGAATTGTAACGAAGTGCTGTCGGATTTCTGTCAAGGTTGTAATCATTGTTAAAGCAATATAAAAGACAGATTAAAGATTAACAAGCTGTGTTCGTGTCTAGTTCTCTGATTCCGCCTTTAAACTGGACTTAAAACTCTTCTGATCGACTCAATCGGGTCAAACATCGATCCAACAAGTGGTATCAGAGCTCAGGATGAAGAGTTTAACTTGATTTCGATCATATTCTGACTTCTACACCTTCTTTCATCATTTTAGAGAAATTTATCGGTCAAAACCGGATCAAAATTTCACAGATTGTTGAAAATTGGATATAGATAAACCCTGGAAAGTTTGACATTGAAATTCGGACTAAAAATGGACCAAAATGGCTTCGAACTTGATTCCGCTCATACGAACAATAAGCTCATACGAACAATAAGTGATTTCGCTTATTTGTCATTCTAATTTCGCTCATATGAACATCAGATTTCTCTCATAGGTGCAACAGAATAAATGATTTCGCTTTTGTGTCAGGCTGATTCCGCTTGTGTGTCACACATTCAGTGAGATTTCGCTCCAATGTCAATCTGATACAAGTGATTTCGCTCATAGAGACATACATAGTCTGATTTCGCTTATATGTCAAGTGATTTCGCTCTTGTGGACTAGATTTGTGTGATTTCGCTTTTATGACAACAAGATTTCGCTTCTAAGGTCATCAAGGGATTTCGCTTATATAGACACATCTAATTTCGCTCATAGAACAAGTTTGATTTCGCTTCAAGGGTCCTTAAGTGATTTCGCTTTAAAGTGTTAAAACTAGATTTCGCTCATAAGTACTCTTTCACTCGAAAGTGAAATTTTTCGTATCAAGATTATTTCACGACGATTGAGTTTCAGTCTGTTACAATTTATTTTTTAATTGATTGTACTGATTGTGTTTGTTTGATATTTCTGTCAGGTGATTCAAGATGGCTAAAATGTTTGATGAACAGGAAAACGAGAATCTTAAAGATTTAAACGTTTGGATTTCTGATTCTTGGTTTGATAAGAAGAACAGGAAGGATGTTTGGATTAAAAGATCCGAAAATTTCTTATGCATGAAACATGAATCTTTGGAACAGTTGGATAGACGTTTTGATGAATTGATTGATAAGATAAATAGATATGAGATAAAGTTTTCAAATGCTGAAAAAATTTCAAAATTTGCTGATGCATTACCTCTAGAATGGGATGAATTTTTGAGTGAACTAAAAAGGAATGAAAATTTCTCAGAGTTTTCATTTAGAGAATTCGTCAATAAGCTTAGATTACATAAGTTTGATAAAGAAAAAAGAAAAGAAGAGTTGATGTATGAGATGAGGAAGGATTTAGAAAAGATAAATTTGGAAGTGATCATCGAAATGAGAAAAAGATTTTCTGTATGTCTTGCTGCAAAAAATGTCATGAAATATGATATTAAGAGAGGTTGTTTTATTGATGAATATGCAAACCCTCTTGATTTTGTTAAAATTTTTTGTGCAGGAACATACAGGATGGAAACAAAGAAAGAAGCCGATGCTGAAAAGATGAATGAAAAGTGCTCAAAACGTGATAAACTTGGAGCAGACAATGCCAAATTCTTGAGTGATGCGGAGAATTTGACATTGGAAAACAAAGCTTTGAAAGATGGGAAGAAAGCTAATGATGAACAGATTCTGGAGTTGCGCTTGAACTGCGAGAAATTGAAAATTGAAAATGACAAACTGTTGGAGAATGTTGAGAGTTTGTCATCAGAAAATAAAAATTTTAAAGAAAAAGAAAAGGTTTCAGAAGATGAAAAATCTGTTATTTTTAAAAATAATCTTGAAAAACAGATTGAAATAAATTCGCATCTTGATAAAATCATTCAACTTGAGAATGAAGCCGAAGGTAATAGAAAGAAAATTGCTGATTTAGAAAACAGGTTGAAAAGTTTTGTGACTTCTGCATCATATGTGTGTCCAAAACCAATCAACGTTGTTCCAATAAGTGACAATGTCACAAATTTTGACAAAGTCAAAATTGAAAATTGTGATGAAATATCTGATGATGAAAAAGAAAAGAAAAGAAAAATATTTTTAGATTTACAAGAAAAATTTAAAAATACTGTTTTGCAATCTACTGAAACAGGTGAATGTTCTAAACAAAAACCTGTTAAGAAGAGTGTAGAACAAAAACAAAAAGTTAAAAATTTTAAAAATTTTAAAATTGAAAATAAAAGCTCATCAGATAAGTCATCCAATCATTATCAAAAATCACAAAAATCTAAAATTGAAAACTCACAAAATGTTGGTAATAAGTGGTGCAGGTTTGACCACAGTGCTCAAAAGACAAATCCAGCATTGAGGAGGAGAAATGACTATAACCAAGCCAAACAATGTTATGATCTGAAGGTTTGGACTGATAGAAGTGGATGGTACGATAACAGAGTGTGCTACACCTGTGGTGTTAGAGGACACATTGCTGTTAACTGCCAGAATTGGAATTTTGAAACAAGAAGATGCTATAATTGCCATATCAGAGGACATATTGCCAGAGATTGCTCAAG
Organism: Helianthus tuberosus; assembly: GCA_030545235.1. Lineage (NCBI taxonomy): Eukaryota > Viridiplantae > Streptophyta > Magnoliopsida > Asterales > Asteraceae > Helianthus > Helianthus tuberosus. Next base: position 100,341,494 of record CM060445.1, read on the forward strand.
GAGATCGATGGGAAGATCGAGGGTTAAATCTCAAAGAATGGCAAAGAAATCAGTCAACGTCAAGCCCCATGAACAGAAGGTTCTAAAACCTAAAGTTCAGAATTAGATAATTCAAGAAAAGAAAGTCAAACTTTCACAGGGGCAGAAAGACAGACTGCGAAAGAAAAGGAAGAAGGTGAGAGAGTATTTGGAGAAGATTTTGTCTTCGGGTTCGCTAGTTGGTTCGAATAAAAGTTCTGATGAATCAATTCACTCGACGGCAAAGTCAAGCAAATCGAATTCTTCAGATGCAAATCTGAGGACAAACAAGAAGAAAAAGAAAGTTATTGGCAATGAATTTGGCTCATTCAAGTCAGACAAGCCAAGATCAGGCAATGAATCTGATTCCATAAAATCAGATGAGCCACAAGTTGAGGTAAAAAAAGGAAGAGACAGTTCTGTTAATGAATGATGAGAACTTTCCACCATTACGAGCCGCAAACCTAAAATCAAAAGGTGTTGATGCTGGAAAAATGTTTAATAGCAATGTTAAACATATTTTTAGCAAGATGGTTGATGGTAAGGAAAGAGGAGTGAAAGAGTTTTATGAAGAAAAGAGAAAAGCTCAAAATGCGCCTAAGGATGGTCAGGCTTGGGTGTCAAAATATGTTGGTTGAATTCCTGACTTGCCGGAGCTTCCAGGTTGGTAAGCGTGAAGCAGGTATCGGCATCATTCTTGAGAAATTCACAGGATGGTAACTGTGATATTTCGTGTTACTAGTGGTCAATCAAGGACATTAAGTTGTACTTGATTTTCTACAAGTGATTGTGGTGTTTGATCTTATATTGTTAAAATCTGTACAAATTAGTTAAAAGAGAACAAGGTGATATGATGACCCCGAACTCACAAGTGATGGGTAAACAAACTAATTTTTCCGGAAAAACCATTCTGATTAAAACAAACTTAAGTGTTTTGAAATCATTATGGGAAAATAGTTTGTTGTAAGGGGAAGTGTTGATTGAATATGCCGAAACCCTCACGGCTGAACAAACATGATTACTTTCATCATATTGAAAAACGGTTTTCAAACTGTTAAGATCAGTGGGTTGTAAATCATGGGGGTATGTATATTTTCTGCATATCAGAACACGATAAGCAGAAAATGGATGGCGAGATAAAGCTATCGGTGTTGGTTGTCAAATTTTCTTTAAATGATTTTGCATTTTAGGGGGAGTAATATTGTTAGAAAATCCAAAAACATTTGAAAATTTGAAAAAGTCAAAAACATGATAAAATTCAAAAATTGAGTTTTTGCGTAAAAAGAGGAAATGATAGTACATCAGTAGACAGTTACAGTACGCTAAAGAAATGGAAAGTTTAAATGTGTTAAACGATCTCACTGTGGATGTGCCGATAGATTTTTATACATTTAGTAAACTTTTTCGGGATATAAACCTAAATTCAAACTTGCTTATTTTGTGGGGAACACTACTTGGATATATAGGTAACCCCTGAAATCTCGTTTGAAAGGTCTCATAATCTGATATACTAGGTCTTTATACTCAATGATGTCTGGGGTATTATTCCGGGACTTCTGCTGAACAGTAGTTCTGACCTAGTCCTTGGATAATACTTTCTGCAAATGCTTGAAACATAGCATTAAACCCTCAGCATGCCGATGAAACAATAAAATTGATAGTCGCTGCTGTTGTAAGCAAAAAGATCCTCTAAAGGGGACATACCGTAAAGTCGAAGCTGATATCTCTCTGCGTATACGGAAGTATCGACCTGAGATCCCTCGGCCCTCGCATACCTAATTTATATACAGATATCATTGTAGTATACTCACCTGTAAGACTGATTATTGGGATTCTGGATACGGGAGTATATTCAAGAGGTGGGACACATGAATGAGCTAAGTTCTTAAGACATCTAATTCGTATCCTGAATCAGTTGAAGTTTGTATGAAAATTTAAATGGATCAGTATATCGACAATCTAAGTGAATTGTTTAATGCATAATGTGATTTTAAGCTCAACGGTACTTGTGACTTGTCATAAACTGATATGATCCTCTAACGCATACTCAAACAAAAATATTGTTTGTAAATATGTTTGTACATATTTCTTTATTGCTTTATATTTTCAGAAAATACAAAAAGATTTTTGATTCTGCTTTATATTCGACAACCGATGTCTGAGTGCTGAGTTTCAAAATCTAAGTAAGCTGATTGTGTTTCTGAAAATAAAACAAGTTCATTAAATTGAAACTTGATTTAAAATCAAAAATTTCAAAAACAGTTTGTGATATCTCCAAGGTCATTAACTTGAAATTGGATGATGAACTGTGAGGGAGTTGGATTCTTTAACACTGCCAAATCTGTAAAGTTTGTTGATAGGGGGAGTGAATTAGAGAATTTGTTTGATAATACGAAAACATTGTATTTATAGATGTTTGAGTGTTGTAGATAGTCCAGACTATGATCCCGAGAGCAGAGTCTAAGGGGGAGTCTGAAAGACAAGCTTAAAGCAAAGAGAAGCTTGTAGATGGAAAGCTAGGTGTCGATCCCAAAGCACAGAAGCTTGACGAAAGGGGGAGCCTGAAGCTGATAGGAGAAGAGAAAGATTGTTGGATGCCTACATTGTTATAATTTGAAAGAAAAGACAGAATGATCAAGACTGAAGATGTGTCATATTGAAGAATAGTCACTGAAGACTTCATCAATATCCGAGGGGGAGTCTATTAGTGCATTACGTCTATTGACTTCGTCTTGTATCATGTGTTAAAATAGGATAGGTTAGAATATTCAGTGCACGAGATTTGAGAGTCGAAAGTTAGAAGTTTAAGAGCTGATTTCGCTCATATGGACAATGTCCATAAAAGCGAAATCAGATACAAGTGATTTCGCTTTTATGGCATGTACACATAAGCGAAATCATCTCTAGTATAAATAGGTGCATTGTTGTTTCATTTGGTAGATCGCTTCCAGAATTGTAACGAAGTGCTGTCGGATTTCTGTCAAGGTTGTAATCATTGTTAAAGCAATATAAAAGACAGATTAAAGATTAACAAGCTGTGTTCGTGTCTAGTTCTCTGATTCCGCCTTTGAACTGGACTTAAAACTCTTCTGATCGACTCAATCGGGTCAAACATCGATCCAACAATCTTTCTTCTTGATAAAGAGCACTGAGGCTCCCCAGTGTGATGAGCTAGGGAAAATAAAACCTTTATCCAACAACTCCTACAATTGCATAGATAATTCCTCCAATTCGGCTGGGGCTGGTCGATAAGGTGCACGAGCTATGGGGGCCGCTCCAGGAGTTAGCTCGATCTGAAATTCAACTTGACGATGAGGTGGAAGGCCAGGTAGTTCCTCAGGGAATACCTTGGGGAACCTTGGGGAAGTCACGTACGATGGGAAAATCTACAATCTCCCTTTCTTTCTCCTGGGTGTCAGTGACTAGTGCTAGAATAATGGTATGCCCCTTTCGTAAACATTTTTGGGCCTTTAAGAATGAAATGATGCTGGTGACAGCACCACTTTTGTCGCCTTGAACAATCAGAGGTTCGCCAAAAGAATAAGGAATGCGAACAACTTTCTCTTGACAGAGTATTTTCGCTCGATGTTTGGATAACCTATCCATTCCAATGACAACATCGAAGCTTCCAAGAACGATGGGAAAGAAGTTTACAAGGAAGGTTTGACCAGATAGTACGAGTTTACAATTGTTGAAGATGTGTGTGGCCTCGATGTTTCTACCATTAGCTAATTCGACGACGTGCTTAGAGTTTAAAGGTGTTGGCATAGGCTTAAGCGTCTTACAAATACGTAGGGATACATAACTAGCTTCGGCTCCAGAATCAAATAGTACAGAAACATAATGATCATCAAGTAGGAACTTACCCACTACAAAGTTGGGATCATTCCTTGCTTCACCAGCTCCTATCATGAAAGCTCTTCCTCTCGCGCCGTTCTTGTCACACCCTGGCTTTTGCGGAAGCGTGGTTATTTTGGTGTGACCTCTTAATACCATAGCAACAATCATAACAATGTTATATGATAAAAACACGAGATGTTCATCCATTAACATAGTTTAGAAAATTACCATAACATGCTTGTCTTGATACATCAACCCTAAATTAAGTTACAAACCATGACTTGTTTAAAACGAGTTCATAAGACTCAACAAAAGACTTTAAATAAAACGAGGTTTAGAGACATGTAACCCGTCCAGGAATAGGTTACACCTCTCAAACCCTACAACCCTAGTTGACATCTTTATTCAAACGCAGCTTGAAACACATGCATACCCTTCCAGATCCATTAGTTTCCTGAAATACATGTAGTTTAAAAAAGATCAACAAAAGTTGAGCGAGTTCATGTGTAAGTCTGTGTGTATAAACCTTTAAAGTATGTCTGTATGTATGAAAATCCCTGGTATGTAGCAATTAAGGAAAAAGAGATCACCAATGGGTTGCAAAGCCAATGGTATGTGTGAAACGGTGCAGGAGGTACTCAAACCTAGCAAACTTGTCTCCGGGAATAAGACATAGTCACCACTTGGGCCACCCTGGTCCGCATGGGTGTGGGCTCGCTACACCCAAATAGATCTATCACTCATGTCCCTCGGTCCTACGATGAGGATTAATGGCCTTAAGTGTTATACCCACCTTTCACATGATCTAAGTAGTAAACCCTCCTTAAGCTAACCATACCACGTATAAAAGTGTCTGTAATAATTGTAACACGTATTTCACCCCCGAAGTATAAAACTGAAAACAGTTAAAAGAAAAGGGGGACATGAACTCACAGTATTGCGTCTTCAGATCTAGCAACTCAAACCCCCGCAACAAACACGACTACCTATAGTGTACTAACGTCTATTAGACGAACGGGCCGTGCCTTGGCTTAGAGTTAACGTTTTTGAGTTGCGTTTCTTATGTTCCCAATATTATTCCAAGTTATAATCTCTTGTTAAAATAAATTATTTTAACTTTAAATTATATTTCGTTTGGGATAATTGATTAAACAATATTTCGTATTAATACTTCTCAAGTATTTTAATTTCCGTATTTCCTTCCCAAGGATGGGGGTATTTATACATGTATATTGTAGTTCTGAAAATAATATATTTTTTAGTCTAACTTAGAAATATATATAACTCACTGTAAAAAATAATGTATTCAAATATATATATTTTTCCCAAAAATAATATATTTTCACTCCTTGTATCAAATACAATATTTACCAAAATATATTTGTAAAAGTATTTTCCGGAATATTTCATAAGTCATGTCTTAGCGTTTGGTTTCACAATAACAAGTGTGTAACTTCAATATTTTATTCCGTGAGATTTTTGGTATTATTTTGGAGTTGTAAGTGTCATGGTAATTTGTAAGTTGTATTATTTTACCCTAAAATAATATAACTATTCCATATAGTAAACAAACATTCACACATGTGTCTTAATATAGAATATATATTCTAAATATATATTTGTCCATTTTATTTACAAAAACCAACCTCCGATACTTTGTATTTTGTAACAAAAATTTTGGCGAGATTTATATTTGAACAACAAAGTTAAAAAAAAAAAAACATACTTGTAAACACTTGTTAGAAAATATTTTCTAAGTGTTTAAAATTTTAGAAAATTTCGCCATAGTCTCCTTTGTAAATGGAGGTGTCCATGCTAACTAGCATATCATTTTCTTTTCGAAAAATCATTCAAATCAATCAACAACCATACTCTAATCAATAATACACTTACCAAGTGTAAAACTATTCTATTTATAGCACAACATGAACTTGATGTTTTATAAAAACGCGTGGTAACTCGGTGAAGTGTTTAGTGGGTTTAGTTACCCTCCAAAGTGTGTTTACTTTTGTTAAAATCTCATTCTTGGGATTTTTAGATGTTCACAACTTGTGAACATATTTTACAAAAATATTTATTTACCATATTTTTATGGTTCACTAGCATCCATATACTTGTTTTATTTCCGAAAATAGTGTAAGTATATGTAAGAATCACGATCTTTCAAAAACCGTCTTTTAAACTTGGTTTGTTTAGAAAAATCATTCACAAGCCTTGGGTTTATAAGTTTACTAGTTCACTAGGTTTATTACTTTGTAAGAAAATCATTTTTACTTTCAAGTTCATGTTAGCCTAGAAGATGATTATTTCATGTAAGCACATAATCATCTCTAACTTGTTAAACCATGTTTTTAATCATACTTTAACAAGTTCCATATGATGATCAACCATCATATTAGTAGTAATCATCAAGCAATCATCTTACATACTCAAAACAACATATTATTTCATCATATATCATCTTATGTAAGCTTTTGTTTCATGATTCAAGTTTATGTTCTTTTAGTGTTATCATGATTTCATCATAATATATCTATTAACCACTGAAAACATGAAGTATCAAGAGTTTAAAGAAGTCTTACAACTAGCTTAAAGCTAGGGAAGAAACCATGATTTCATCATAATATATCTATTAACCACTGAAAACATGAAGTATCAAGAGTTTAAAGAAGTCTTACAACTAGTTTAAAGAAGTCTTACAACTAGCTTAAAGCTAGGGAAGAAACAATGGAGAAAATGGGTGGATAAAAGCTTGTGGTAGAGGTCCTTCAAATTCCGAGAACACCGAGCTTCGTTATACACCTTAATGTACTCTTGGATTGGATGAATGAAACTCAAAATTTTTGGTGGTGCAAGGGGGGTGTTCAGCCGAAGCTTGCTAGAGGGAGAGAGGAGAGTTAGAGTGATGTTGAAGATGGTGAGATCTAGTGTTTACTTAAAACACTAATTCTATTGTCCATTGGATTATGTGTCCCTCCAAGTACATGCACAATCCAATTCAAAATCCAAGGAAAGTTTACTAGAGATTTAGGAAGATTTCATGATCTTGATGTGGGGCCCCCACTTGGGCCGTAGGTTGTCATGGGGGGGGGGGGGGTAAATGAAAATTTGAATGGTAAATGGGATGATTAGTAGGGTGTTAAGTGTAAGACTTGTGTTTAGCGTGTTACATGCTTTATGTAGTGTATTTAAGTGTTCGGGGACCATAACTAGCTCAGAAAAAGTGAAACAATGTTTTTAACAATATTTTTGTGTTCCGGGTAATGTCCGGTTGTTCGGTTAGATACCGTTCCGTTAAAGTGCTATGTTATTCCGTATAGTGTCTTTTATGTAACTTTTTATGACAATTTTAATTCCCGACACTTAGGAAAGCATACAGGACCATCTTGCCATGTTTTTCACATTACTAGCATATTAAAATGCTGAATTTTGTTAATTAATGTAGAATTCTGCACTTTGAGTGAGTTTTAGGCACTTTCCGGCACTTAAACTATCACCTAGTGACGCAGTTTTATGGTCCTTACTTCCCTACAATCCGTACTAGTGTAGTACCCTGTCTCTGGCTCATACTGGGCCTTAAAACATTGTCTGTCTATGTACTAGCACTGTCAGTGTATTTCTGAGTTATCCGCTAACTGTGCTAACTATGCTTTGTGCATCAAGTATGTCACTAAAGTTTGTATGTATGAAATGTGATGCACATGTATGTATGATACATAAATCAGAAAGCAGTTTAAGTCATCAATTGAAATTAAGCACAGTCATTAAGCATAAATCAATATTAATTAAACGTACGAATGCATGCAAATTTGACAGTTGTCACATTCTCCCCCCGTTAAGAAAATTTCGTCCTCGAAATTTGTACCACCTTAACTCCTTATGGTTACGTCACACGTGTATGTATATGAATAATACCGAGGTAGATAATCACTAAACCGAATCAAACCTTACTCACATCAGGTGAGTCTAAGAATGCATAACAACCCGAACCCTATGGTTAAAACGTATGTGCTCTAGCATTTTATGTCAAAGGTCACGAGACGTATAAATGTATAATCTAGTGTAACCTAGTTCACAAGGGTTCAATAAAAGTAGAGTTTTGACCAATAGAATCCTCAACAATAGGTCACAATAAGCAAACGAGTCTTCTCAAACCATAGCATCCGTTAAATGAACTCAAAATCAACCACTCAAATGTGGTAGTAACATGAAAATGATCTGTCAACTTCCGGATAAATGGCTGGTAAGGTTTAGTGTGTTGACATTCTTGAATTGCGAAAGTACGCCAAATTAAATACAAGCGAATTTGGTGTATTATTGTAGTTGCATCAGGGATGTTTAAATGACAAGTCAAACAAAAGTAAGTGTAGTTTTGTGTGAAACGATTGACCAGGATTAGCACAAGCTACAAGTTTGTGAGGACACCACAAGGTTTCGTACCGACATAATTCAATAATAGCGGTGACTGAACAAGTTCACCGTGTCTGAAATCAAATGAAAATGTACCAAAACAAGCCTAAAGTTTTGATTTACACAATGTCATAGAGTTTTCAATTGAATACGAAACATCAAGGTATTACTGTCTCTGATTGAAGGTGGAAAACAATAAATACTGCAAGGTATTTATTTTGTAACGAAAGAATCGTTAGGAGGTACATCGTGCCATGAAATGAATCTATGTACCATTGCCTTAACACATAACTGTGTTGAGATTGCTTTGACTGTGATAAACAAAACGGATTTAGGGCAAGTCAATGAATAAACAATTAAATCCGTGTATGAGGTGCGTAACCAAATTAGCGCAAGCTTCAATTTCGTGAAAGTTTCACCACAAGGTGTTGAATTTAACAAACGATTTAGTGGAGTCGTAGACCAATCGAGTCTACTACGACCTGAAACAAAAGAACCTTTGCAAAAATATTTGAATATGACGCCCTCAATACATCGTATGACGCCTTAAAATGGAATATGCGAAATGGACAAGTTCAAGCAATTGAACTTGGTTTCGGTGTAGCCCGTCAATAAACGTACGTATCAACAAAGAAATTTTCGTATTGTTACGAAGGTAAACCGTGCGTGTAACCTGAAAGAAAAGAAGTTTCAAGAAAGTGTGCTGACTTGATAACAAGGGAGTCAACAATTACAATAATGTAGGTCATTCGAATCACAAATCAGTATTTAGAATTTAGCAAAAATAATATTTGAATTTCAATGAAACTTTTATTCGAAACGAAACCTCATGCGTAGCAAATGATGTATGTGTGACATATAAGTCCCCGAGTACTGAAACAATGAGTCTTTGCTAAAATGAAGAAATGACCAAGTATTCGAAGCAAATGTTTATTCGCTCTCAGCAAAGAAAGTTAATGCGATGCAACTACCATTAGGGGGAGTAGAAATGCAAATACCTACTCGCTAGAAACAAAAGCGGAAATCCTAACAAAATAAATTTGAGTATTTTCTGTTTGGTTAACTGATGTAGCATATTTATCAGGATAATGGGGTTTGCTTGAGTTAACAGGTGTGGTTCCTAAGTGGCAATCTCTACGAGTTTTGGCCTGGGTTCCCAAAGGATTTAGCACATGATTTGTGCGTTGCGCAGGGATCACAATTCTTTTGCGTAGATTTAAAACAAGTTATTGTCCCACCATTCCCTGGTATACATTCTTCCTGAATTCCCGTATACTGACGTTCAATCATCAATCAGTCTTAAAATAGTAGTTGGGTCCTTATCGTTAGTTAAATAAACAATTCGTTAATTCTCATCAGGGGTTACCGACTCTTGTTGGCTAGTTCGTTCAGCTCCTGGTAGTGGGTGCTCATTTGAAAATCATCGTCCTTCTACTTGACAGGCGAAACCGAGGTTACTCAAAACGGGAAACTTGGTCTGTTAGCTTCCTTCTCTATCATCTACTGAAGCTATACTGTCAATCCTGGCCTCTCCGAAGGTGTAAGTCGCTAAGGTGCATTGACTGTAGGCGTGACGTCTGGAATTAAATTGTTGCGTAGTTCGACTTGTCGTTGGAGTGGTAATCCAGGCAAGTCTTCGGCTTCCTTGTCCACGATATGAGTCGAGAAGGCAACACATTCTGTGCGCGAAGTTCTAGTGCCTCTCAGCACTAGTAGTTTGTAGGGGCATATCATGCTTCATGAATCATGATTGCTTCGTCGTTCGACATCGGGATGCGGATAATGATCTCCGCTTGGTTGCTCGACAACTGGTCCATCCCAGTTACCACGTCGAGGCTTCCCATTAACTAGTTCTATCAAGTGCATGTTATATAACTTATCCTTTCACCATACCAAGTATATTCTTAAATTCATGAGATACGAAACTATGGTCGGCACTGGTATCAAATAACGTAGATGTAAAATATATGGTTAATAGAGAACGTACCAGTAACCACATCTGGGTCCTGGTAGGCCTGTAAACGAACCGAACGAACACGAACATAGGCATGTTCGTGTTCGTTCATTTAACTTTAACCGAACACGAACATGAACACGAACATATGATCGAACACATTTTTTGTTCGTGTTCGTTCATTAAGAAATCGGGCATGTTCGTGTTTGTTTATGTTTGTTTGTTTAAAGACTAAACGAACAGTTCACGAACATAAACGAACACAAATGAACATAAACGAACAAGAATGAACATAAAAAATTAACTGAACATATTTGAATAAACATAAACAAACATAAATTAACATGATTGAACAAACATAAACGAACACAAATGAACGTAATTGAACAAATATAAAAAAACACAATTTAACATTAGTGAACAAAAACAGACAAGTCTAATATAGTAGGTTTTTATATCCGAAACACATCTAAATTAAGGTTTATAGATACTAAAATAATGTAGTTTTTTTATATAAACATTAAGTAAGTGATCATTTTTTATTACTAGAAAACTCAATTACTAATTAGTTATATTTATATCAGTAGTTAGAAAACCTAATATTTATATAAACATAACTATTTATGTATTTAATAAAATTTAAACGAACATAAATGGACGTAAATAAACGAACGTTATCGAACATACACGAACAAACATAAACGAATGTTCATGAACATAAATGAACGAACACAAGAAGTGTTCATGTTCGTTTATTTAATTAAACGAACACAATTTTTTGTTCGTGTTCATTCGTTTATTAAATAAACGAACATAAACGAACTTCCCGCCGAACAAGTTCACGAATAGTTCATGAACGTTCGGTTCGTTTACAGGCCTAGGTCCTGGCATGCTTCACGAGCTCCGATGTTGCACGCCCTTCCACGGTCCTGGTCATCCTTTAGGCATTCCTTCCTAAAGTGCCCCACGTCCCCGCATTTGAAGCAACCTGGAGTTCTACCCTCATTTTTTTTTTGTCTTGGTTGTCGTCATTATATCCTTCTTATCGGGGATACTTTGTTCGGGAGGCGTACTTGCTGTGTCCTTCCCTCCCGCACCTATCGCACCAAGGCTTCCGGCATTGACCTACCTGATGAAACTTGCACTCATCACATCTCGGCTTAGTTCCCAAGTAAGCTTTCTGGAAACGCCCGATAACCATGCTTGGATCCTGGCGTGCTTCCCCAGTTCCGATGTCCAACACTCCTTCTCGCGCTTGCTCATTGTTAGGACAATACTTCCTGAAATGCCTTTTGTCCCCGCAGTTAAAACAACCTTGAGCACGTTTTTGTTCATCATTGGTTCTTTCTTGACAGTTGTTAACGCCGTTGCTTCCTTTGAGATTCTTGCTTCCATCTTGGCTTTCATTTCCATGTTTTGTACCTTGCCTACAAGTCTCCTTGACATGCCCTCTCTTGCCACAGTTGTCGCATTTTCCATATTTACATCGCCCGACATGATGACGTAGGCAATTGTTGCACTTAGGTAGTGTTGGTGCACTGAATGTCTGTTGACTTCATTTGAATCAAGTCTTAGGTCAAGATGGTCAAGATTGGAGCTTGAAAGTTGAAATAGGGTTTAATATGTTAATTTCGCTCATAATGACATAAGTGTCATTATAAGCGAAATCAGAGCTTGCTATTTCGTTTTTATGTACATCTTAGGAGGTTTCGCTTATAGGTCTTAGGGTGGTTTCGCTCATGTGGTTTTCTAGGAGATTTCGCTTTTAAGTACACATGAGGTTTCGCTTATATGGACTTTCCATATAAGCGAAATCATGCACACTATAAATACATGTCATGAGTCTTCATTCGGTAACCTTTGGAGCGAAACCAGGTCATATGCTAGGTGCCGGAACTCTGTCAAATTGAACTCAGAAAGCATAAATAAAGAAGAAAATTGAAAGGATAAGTTGTGTAACTTCGTGTATACTGATTCCGCCTTTATACGTGAAGATGAACATCCTTGACTGACTGTTTAGGGTCGGAACACGGTCCAACAAGTGGTATCAGAGCTCAGGACGAGGAGTTCATACTACTACAGCTTGATTCTACCGAATTCTCTCATTTCTACTCAGTTTCTCTCATACTTTTTCGATTTGAACTAGTTCCTACGGTTGAAATGACCTGATTTTTTAGTATTACGTGTAAAATACAGTAATAACAAACCCTAGAAAGATTCAGTTTAAAATACAGCTTAAAAATGGTAAAAACTGGTTAAAAACTAGGTTTCGCTTATTCGGACATCGAGTGTAATTTCGCTCTTAGGGACACAAGTTGCTATTTCGCTCATACGGACACTTCTGATTTCGCTTTTGTGACATAACCTAGTTTCGCTCATATGGACATAACTAGGGTTTCGCTCAAAAGGACAATCTGATTTCGCTTTTAGGAACGGTTCTGATTTCGCTTTTCTGTCAAAGTTGATATTTCGCTTAGAGTAAATTGCCATTTTAGTCCCTAAGTTTTGACCAAAATTGCCACTTTAGTCCAAATAGTTTTTTTCTTGCCATTTTAGTCCAAATAGTTTTGTTTTCTTGCCATTTTAGTCCAAATAGTTTTGTTTTCTGCCATTTTAGTCCCTGAGTTTTGTCATTTGTTGCCATTTTCATCCAACCCACTAACTCCATTCAAAAAAAATTATTTAACTTAGGTGAATTTTGGTCGAACCACATTTTTCTTTCTTTTTGGTGCGATGGTATGGGGATGGTGTTGTGCCAGTTTACAGTGAAGATGATGGCGGTGGTTGTTGGTTTTACGATGATGACGGTGATGTTGGTTAATGACGTGGGTGGCGTAAAAGTGCCCGGTGGTGGTGGAAATGGTGGGTGGTGATGGTGGTGGGGTGGGTGGGTGGGTGGTGACGGTGCAGGGACTAACCTTCTATCATCGCCACCACCTGCCTGCACCGTCACCACCCACCCACCCACCCCACCACCATCACCACCTACCAGGGACTAAAATGGCAGAAAACAAAACTATTTGGACTAAAATGGCAAGAAAACAAAACTATTTGGACTAAAATGGCAAGAAAAAACTATTTGGACTAAAGTGGCAATTTTGGTCAAAACTCAGGGACTAAAATGGCAATTTACTCTTTCGCTTATTTGGACATTGGTATTTCGCTCATAGTGACATACCTAGTTTCGCTCATACGACATAACTAGGGTTACGCTGATAAGAACATTGCTATTTCGCTTATCTGTCACATTGCTATTTCGCTTATCTGTCACTTACACCTGATTTCGCTTATCAGTCATTCAGACTAATTTCGCTTTTGTGACATTATCTGATTTCTTTTGAGAGTCATATTTCACTCGAAAGTGAACTTTTTCGCGTCAAGATAATTTCACAACAATCAAGTGTTGGTGTATTTCAGATTATTGGATATTGTTTGAACTGATTGCTTGTTTGTTTGTTTGTTTGCAGAATATACCGAGGTAATTCAAGGTTATAAAATCATGGCAAAATCTGAACCTATTCCGTGGAAAGACGATATAAGTGAAGAGCAGAAATATAGATACAGAAAAATGCTGGCTAAAACAGGATAATTAGAATATCCGGTATCTATTTGGAAGCAAGGAGAGCAAATAGATGGGATCCGAACAGAGAGTGTTATCTTGACCCATATGGTAATATTGCAATCGATGACAAAACGCTTGATATTGAAGCCATAATCAAGGAGTATAAAGAGGAAGATGATTATTGGCAAAGGTAATGGTGGGGAGATGAAGAAGAGAAAAAGAAAAAGAAAGAGTTAATAGATGAAATAGAAAGAAACTCAGAAAATATAAGTTTGGTTGAGTTTCTTGAATTAATCAAAAGAATTAGAGAAGGAATGACAAAGATTGAAGAATCAAAGAAGGATGAAACTTTAAAATGTGAAGTTGGATGCTCTAAATGTGATAAATTTGAAGCTGACAATGTCAAACTCTTGAAGGATACGGAAAGTTTGACATTGGAAGTCAAAAAGATGAAGGATGAGAAGCAATCTGATGATAAATAGATTTTTGTTTTGTAGGGAAATTGTGAGAAATTGACGTCTGAAAATGTTAAACTGTTGAGTAGTTTGGACAGTTTGACATTGGAAATCAAAAATTTTAAAGAAAAAGAAATTGTTTTTGAAAATGAAAAATTAAAGATTGAAAAAGATTTTCAAAGTCAAATGAAGGTTTTAGAAGATGAAAAATCTGTTATTTTTAAAAATAATCTTGAAAAACAGATTGAAATAAATTCTCATCTTCAGAAAATCATTCGGCTTGAAAATGAAGCTGAAATTGCTCGAAATAAAATTAAAGAGCTTGAGAATAAATTGAAAGGTTTTGTGACTTCTGCACCATATGTGTGTCCAAAACCAATCAATGTTGTTCCAATAAGTGACAATGTCACAAATTTTGACAAAGTCAAAATTGAAGATTGTGATGATAAATCTGATGATGAAAAAGAAAAAGAAGAAAAAAGAAAAACATTTTTGAAATTAAATGAAATGTTTAAAAATACTGTTAAATGTGGAACAGAAACAAAACGATAAAAAATCGAAAAATTTTCAAAAAGAAAATAAAAGCTCATCAGATCAATCATCCAATCAAAATAAAAAATTACAAAAATTTAAAAATCAAAACTCAAAAATAGTTGGTAATCAGTGGTGCAGGTTTGACCACAGTTCTCAAAAGCCAAATCCAGCTTATAGGAGAAGATGGGATGAAGATTCTTCAAGGACAAATCATTACAATGATAGAAAACAAAGAAATGGTGATTACCACAAGGCAAATCAATGCTTTGATCTAAGTGTGTGGTATGAAGACAGTATGTGGTATGAAAGTAGTGAGAGGTATGATAACAGAGTGTGTTACACTTGTGGATTTCAAGGACACATTGCTGTTAACTGCCAAAGTCAGAGAATTGAAACAAGAAGGTGCTATGAATGCCACATCAGAGGACACATTGTCAGAGATTGCCCAATGAGAAAGAAATCAGTCAATGTCAAGCCCAAAGAACAGAAAGTTCACGAACCGAAAGTGAAGCTTTCACAAGGGCATAAAGACAGACTGAGGAAGAAAAGAAAGAAGGCAAGAGAATACTTGGAGAAAATTTTGTCCTCGGATACAACTGGTAATCCGAGAAAAAGTTCTGATGAATTGCTTTCCTCAACTGAAAAGGCAAGCAAAAAGAATTCATCAGATGCAAATCTGAGGACAAAAGAGAAGAAAAAGGAAGTTGTTAGCAATGAATTTGTTTCTTCATAAACAAGGGAGCAACATGTTGGCGATGAATTTGACTTGCCAAAGTCAAAAGAGCCACATTCTGGCAATGATTCTGACTTATCAAAGTTAGAGGAGCCACGATCAGGCAATGATTCTGGTTCTTCAAAACCAGAAGAGCCATCTGTTGAGGTAAAAACTGTTAAACCCAAGGCTGGTCAGGCTTGGGTAGATCTTTTCAAATGAAAAACCTGACTTGCCGGAGTTCCCAGGTTGGTAAGCGTGGAACATGAATCGGCATCTTTCTTGAGAAATTTCACATTGGTGATTTTTCGAATTACATGTGGTAAATCAGGGACATTAATGTAACACCTCAAAAATTCACGTCCTATAATGTGTTGACACGTGTCATAAAGTTTGAACGTGTGAAAGAATGTTATAAAAGGACTAAAGTTGACAAACATGGAAAGTATGTGATTTTACGGGTTCTGAATGTCAACAGTGAATGAATATACTTCATAATAACCCTACATGATGTTTATAACATCAAACGAATAAATCATGGATCATACGAAGCAAAAGGTGAGAGATTACAAACTACAGGGGCTAAATGTGTCAACATGTTTAATTTATACCTCTGAGTGACCTTCTGACAAACCCGAAGCTTTGTAAATATTAATTATGCACACTAGAATGCACGATATAAATTTCATAAAGTTTCGTTATCGTATGAGAAAGTTATGATCAAATTTGTGTGCGAGGAGTTAAAGTGCAAACGTTGAAAGTTAAGACTTTTCGGGTTAACCGGAAGTGTTCATGGACTTGGCAAAGTGGGTATAAGTCCTAAAGCCATTGTGAGTAAATATAAGGGGGTCAAAATGCAAGAAATAACCTTAGTTACCCCTTCGTGAAGCCAAAGGTCAAGTAACAAAACAAAAGAAAATGTAAAATCTGAAGTTAAGGCCCAGGCGGCCCGCATTGGGTTTGGCCAAACGTGAGGCGGGCCGCGTCCGACCCCCAGTACCGTGAAACACGGACTGTTGTCTGCCATGAGCTTTGTGCGCGACCTTTACCCGATTTTTCACATCTCCTGGCCCCTAAAACACCTCCTAAGCATCTAGGACACATGTTGATCGATTGTGGGCACTAGTAGACTTGTTTGTCAATCAATTATGGTGAGTGATTTCACTATAAAAGGCCATGTAGTGCAACATTCATTCTCACACCTCCATCTGCATTTGTGGATCATTTCTGG
Organism: Helianthus tuberosus; assembly: GCA_030545235.1. Taxonomy (NCBI): domain Eukaryota; kingdom Viridiplantae; phylum Streptophyta; class Magnoliopsida; order Asterales; family Asteraceae; genus Helianthus; species Helianthus tuberosus. The sequence continues at coordinate 100,358,210 of CM060445.1, forward strand.
AGCTATCAAGCAGCCTCAAGTGATCATATCTCGTGCATAGGACTCTTGTAAGTCTGCTAGTTCTTGTTTAGTTGAGTTTAGCTTGGTTAATTAGCTAAAAGTCAAACCGTCGTAATTACGGTTTGACTTCGAGATTAGTCAATAATGACTCAGTCATATCTCGAATTAAAAGTAGTTATAAGTTGGTATTTATGTGGGTAATAAAGCCTCAAAAGGGTTTCCCCTGATCACCACTCTAACCAGGTCAAAAGTCGGCTCAAACTTATAATTAAAAAGTCAACAGGATGCTTAAAATGTCATTTATGCATAATTAGCTATCTAGAACATATACAACCTGTTTGATCATTGTTATAAATTGGTAATAAGTGTAAGAACATGTCTAAACATGTTCAACCCGACAATTTCCTGTTTAGACCCGGTTCGGAACCGAAAGTCACATAGTTTGACTTTCACTTTGACTTTCAGTTCTGACCCGTATAGGCATGTTTTAGAAATGCCTCAGAGCTTTAATTGGACTAGGTTACATGTTAGAACAACCCTCTGTGATTATACACCTTGGTTCATTAGTTATCCAATTAATATGCATGTTTCCGTTAATTGCTCATACGTTGACCGTTATGCCCTTATTACCTTAGAACGTGACTTATGAAAATGTAAAAGTGTAGAAACCTTAAATATTGTTATATAAACTTGTATGCAAAGTTTGACATCAGTTTGACTTGTAGATTAAGAGTTATGCTCATTATCGCAAAACTAATGCTTTATGTTAATAAAACGGCGTAATTAGCGTATAGCCTAGTTAAGCCTACTTTGTGGTATCAAACTTAATACCCACTGATGTAATATATTATTTTGGGAATATTAAAGATTTTTAATTAATTTTAGGCTGAGCATAACTCATAGTCGTAGGCTTAATCCGGTAATTGTCGGTTTTGCCCTTACGGGCCATAAAATGAGTTTTACACATCTAAACGACTCCAAACCTTTTGCTACTGATCACATATGATAAATAAATTATTTTAAGCCTTCTGGAAATATAAAAATATCAGATTTAAGTATCGAACCCGGAAATGACCTTTAATCGCCTTAATTAGCGTTTTTAACGCATAGTATGTTTTAAAATCATATTGGACATACCCGGGTTGATACCTACTGATATTTTAGGCAAATTAGAATATTTTAACATTAAGCTAAGGTTGATAAACTCAGATTTCAGTTTTGAGCTTTTCGGCTTATGTGAAATTACCAAAATACCCCTACGGGGCATAGTTTGGTTAACAATGATAAATTTCACATACATGCTTTAACTTACTGATATAACTTAGCAAATTGAGTATATTTTCTGATTACATCAGACCCGTAACTCAGAATGTTACTAAAACTCTTTTATACCCTTTTTAAATGACCAAACTACCCCTACGGGGCCTAGTTTGTGTTTAAACACGTTTCGGGCATAATGAAAGACATCTTACTGATGTCACAACATATTTGAAGCATATTAACTTAGGAAACCTGTATATGTCTCTTACGGATACCCGTTACGCTTATTTCGCGTTCGGTTCGGTTTATGTAACAAGTTTACATAAATTAGCCGAAACGGGTCAAACCTTATTGGTTTAATCTTAAAATCAAGAATGTGAATAATAAACCCATATTAAACAAGTCTTCAAACTTTTCGGGTCTAAATCACATTCTATCCGGTCTTCGCTTAATCGTGCGTACGAACCGTATCTTTGAAACTAGCCGGTCTAAGCTTAAGCTTAATTAAAGACCCGTTAGGATTCTAATAGGTTATATTAAACCTTCGTTCCAGATTAGGAGAACCAGTAAAAGCTATGTGCATTTTGCTTATTGTGATTAATACTTACTCAGGTAAATACGTTTAACTTATTTTCCCTATACGGGCTTGGGTTACGGTATATAGCACACCGTTTGATCGGGCATCAAATCTCCACATTAAGTGGGTAGTTGAATAATTTGATCGGCTCATTTAAACAGTCTTGTTTACTTTACAGCCTTTGGGGGATTAATGACCATGTCCTGGATATCCTTGGCATCATCTTACGAGATGGCCACGACCTGAGCACGGGGTGTAGGCGTACACCTGTCAGTGTATAACTCAATTATGTGGTGTGTCTATTGATCTTTAACCCGGACAAGATCCGGGCTACTGAACGCATAAGTAACATGTAATTCGTTCACAAGATTATAATATTAAATAATTCTCCCAAGTTATAAAAATGTTTATGCCATGTGCATCCAAACCAATTTTCAATCATTTTCCAAAATGAGTCAGTTGATTGTATTTACCAGTGTAAACTGACGTATTTTCCCAAAAAGACTGAATGCAAGTACTAAACGAAATTGGCTGGATTGTCTCCTAAGCATCAATAAAAAAGTCTCGCAAGCTTAGGATGCCTGAAGTTTGTTGAACCATTAATATTATTTTGTTTCGATCCTACTGTGGATAAACTTTCGGATATTGTTACATTGATAAAAAATATTAAATTCGGTTGTATCATATTTTAAATTTGCTTCCGCTGTGCATAATAATATTGTGTTGTTTGACTATTACGTTGCCAACCACGTCACGATACTCCCCCACCGGGCCCACCGGTGACACGTGGAAATCGGGGTGTGACAGGTTGGTATCAGAGCCAACACTGAGTGAATTAAACACTAGCCTTTTGGTGTTTAATCTCAGTTACACAATTGCACATATCTAAACTTTCGATTCTAGACATATAACATAGGACAAATTCCACCTTATTCGGGTTTTTGTTTTGTCCTTTAAAATTTTATATTTGTTATTGTTATCTCATGCTTTATTGACAGGAATATCAAAAATGCCGCCAAGATTCTTTAGGAGACGAGGACGAGGCAAGGGGCCAGTCACCGCCCCCAACGATCATGAAGCTGGACCTTCGCAACGGCGAGCTCCATCCACCACCGAGAGTGACGACCCTCGGGAGAACCGGAGAAACCTGTTCGAGCCGGCCAGACGGTCGGTTTCGCATAGTTCAACACCTCCTGTTCTTAACCCTTATGAACCCAATAACCCTCAACCGTCCTACATACCACTTCAAAGATCCCTGTCTCATCATTCGTATGGTGACCCCACACCCATCTTTCGAGGCCAATTTAATCCGGCCAATTACTTACAAGAACCCGTGGGTTTCAACCCACTAGGGCCAGACGATCACTTCTCCGATGATAATGCAGATGACATGGACGAGGATACGGACCCCGTCATACCGGCAAGTGGTACTCCGAACCACCCGATCGAGATCTCCGACGGATCGTCTTTTCACGGATCACCCTACGGTGGTCCAGACAGTTTCCAAGCCCTGTTTAATCAGCACGAGTGGTACTATACACCTTCTCACCACTCGTCGCCACATGAGCAGCAGCAGTCTCAGCAACAGCAGCCACAGCAGCCACAGCAGCAGCAGCATCATCAAGATTCCTCTGGGGATCACCGATTTGTGGCAGTTACGCCACCACCTCCACCGCCACCAGTTCAGCCGGCACCTCCCCAACCGCCAAGGCGTAGGAGAACCGGTGCCCGCATGTCGGTACGACAAGAAGGATCATTGAATCCTTCCATTTTCTGTATAAGCCCCTGCGTGGGTGTATTTGGTTGTTAAGCCCCTATAGGCATTTGTTATTTCGCACGAAACTGCTATTTCGCACGAAATGGCTATTTCGTGTGAAATGACTTTTTCAGCCTATTTCCCAGTTTCTTCGTACTCCGTGACCTAGATCTATCATTTCTAATACAAGACTTGATACAAGACGAAGTCAACAGACATATGCACCAACAATTTCTGAGTTATTCGCTAACTGTGCTAACTGTGCTTTGTGCATCAAGTATGTCACTAAAGTTTGTACGTATGAAATGTGATGCACATGTATGTATGATACATAAATCAGAAAGCAGTTTAAGTCATCAGTTGAAATTAAGCACAGTCATTAAGCATAAATCAATATTAATTAAACGTACGGATGCATGCAAATTTGACAGTTGTCACAGTTCTCGCCATTGTTGTTGTTGTTGTTGTTGTTCCCAGCTCCTTGGTTGTTATTTTGATTCAACTGGGGGCAATTTCTCATCATGTGTCCTTCAGCTCCGCACTGAAAGAAACCCTTAATGTTACCATGATGTCGTTTCTACTGCAGTTGAGGCTGGTTTTGTCTTGCTGGACGTGGGCTCCTACAATCCTTGGCTTCATGTCCCATCTTGTTTCATCGCTGATACTGGTTCCTTACACATGGCCCATTATGGTGCTGATTAGATTTGTTGCAATTAGGGTGGTTTCCTCGATAACCGCCCTGATTTTGGTTAGCTTGTTGGTGTTGGCCTTTGTTGTTCTCAATCTTCGTATGTTAAGCTGGGGTTTGTGTGGGATTAGCATCCTTGCCCTGGTTGCCATCCTGACGAAACAGTGATCAGAATTGACCGGAATCAATCAGATCGGGGGTTTTATTTCTGCATAAAAAGGGTTAATCCTCTCGTCGATTCGGTAGTTAGCTGGAGATCTCTGCAAAACAGAAGTCGTTAGTCTCGCCACGGGGAGAAGGAGGTTCTCTCCGTGACCACACCCCGGGGTGAGAATAAGTACTGGGATCTCAAAGATGAAGTAGTAGTGAAAGTAAGTTGAGTAACTTATGAGATCATACCTGAAGCATCTTATTTATGACCAGAATTTGGCGGGAAAATGTGTAACGGAGATAGTGACAGAGGGCACTTTTCTGTTGGCAGTTATCTCCTTCTTCCATCAATTGTTAACGTTACATCCATGCACACGGATTGGGGATTTGATCGACGGTTGGGGAGATGCCACGTGGAATGTGGTTTTGTGTAGATCTCTCTTCAAGTTAGTGCCATCATCGTGATCTATATGAGAGCTCAGGATCGTGCCACGTCACATTTGGTTATAACCAAATGAAGCCATGCACGATGAGCATTTAAGGTCTTCTAGAAGATCTACAGCTGTCACACCCTGATATTTCCACGTATTACCGGTGGGCCCGGTGGGGAGTATCGTGACGTAGTTGATATCATCATAGTCAAACAACACAAATTTTAAATGCACAGCGGAAGCAAAAGATAGATTTATTTCAACCGAATAAAATTGTAATATTAAGTATCACAAAACAGTTGAAACAGATCCACAGGCGGATCAAATAAAAAGGAAAACTGTTCAGCAGACTTTCACATCTAGAGCTTGCGAGACTTGATTATTGATGCCTGGAGTAGCCAGCCTATTACGTATAGTACCTGCACTTAGCCTTTTTGGAAAATACGTCAGTTTACACTGGTAAATACAACTTAACTGACTCATTTTGAAAAGAGTTTAAAAATTTATTTGAATGCACTTCGGCAAAAATATCTTTTATAACTTGGGACAATTATTTAAAAATAATCTTGTATACAGTTTTACTCATTTGTCATCCATCAGGGCCGGTTTGTAGGGCCGGTCTAGATTAATTAACACGCCACAGGTATAATGCCCAAAAGGATTATTTCCTTTAAGTGGATTACCAGTTTTTACATAATGCATCTGTCAGGTGTACGCCTACACCCCGTGCTTTGGTCGTGGCCATTTCTTTGAATGATGCCAAGGATATCTGGGACATAGTCATTTAACCCCCAAAGGCCATACACCAAATAATACATATCAAACGGGTCATGTAAATAAATTAATCACAATCCGATTTAAATGGCTACACACCCGACCAAGCAGTACTTTTATAGTACCGTATCCCAAGCCCATATAGGGAAAATAAGTTAAGAGTATTTACCTGAGCAAAGTATAAATCAAATACAGCAAGTGCACGTAGCTTTTACTGGGCTCCTAATCTGGAACGAAGGTTTTAATAACCTATTAGAATCCTAACGGGTCTTTAATTAAGCTTAGACTTAGACCGGTTAGTTTTCAAAAGGAATACACGGTTCAAACGCATGGTAAAGCGAAGACCGGTTTAGAATGTGGTTTTGACCCGACAAGCTTGTATGCTTGTTTAATATGGGTAACTTAAACACATTCTGGATTTTGAGATGAAAACGATATAGTTTGACCCGTTTTGGCTAAATTACGCAAACTAGTTACATGAGCCGATCCGAACGCGAAAAGTGCGTAGCGGGTTTCCTAAGTTAATATGCTTAAATATGTTGTGACATCATTAGGATATCTTCTATTATGCCCCATATGAATTTAAACTAAAATTATTCCCCGTAAGGGCATTTTGGTCATTTAAAAGGTTATAAAAGAGTTTAAATATAAATCTGAGTTTCGGGTCTGATGTAATCAGTAAAAATATTTAATTTACTAAGTTATATCAGTAGGGTATAACCTATGTGTGAAATTTATCATTTCTAACCATACTATGCACCGAAGGGGCATTTTGGTAATTTCACTTACGCCTAAAACTGGAAATCTGAGTTTAAAACTTTTGCTTACAGTTAATATATAAAAATTTACTGAAATTATCAGTAGGCATCAAACCTTATATATTTAAAATAGTTTTAATACATACTATGCGTTAAAAACGCTTAAAAAAGCGATTTGGAGCTATTTCCGGGTTTTTAAGGGAAATCTGATATTTTTGTTATTCCAGAAGGCTCAAAATATTTTATTTATCATATTAGATCAGTAGAAAAAGGTTTGGGGTCAAAAGGATTTGTAAAACTCATTTCATAGCCCAAAAGGGCAAAACCGACAATTACCGAATCAAGCTTAGAACTCTAAGTTATGCTCAGCCTAAAATAAATAAAAATCTCCAAAAATCTTAAGATATTATTTTATATCAGTGGGTAAAAAGTTTGGTATCAAAAATCGGGTTTAGATAGGCTATATGCTAATTACGCCGTTTATTTAATAAAAGCTTCTTATTTACGCTAATGAGCATAACTCCTAATCTAGACCTCAAACTGATGTCAATTTTTAGGGACAAGTCTATTAATCAGTAACTAAGGTTTCTATTCTTTTACATTTTCAAAAATCATGTTTTAAGGTCATATGGGCATAATAGTCAACATTTAAGCATTTAACGGAAACATGCTTTTGAATCGGATAACCAATGAACCAAGTTGTACAATCTCAGAGAGTTATACTTATATGAAACCTGGTCCAAATAATGCTCTAAGGCATTTCTAAACTATGATCAAACGGGTCAGAACTGAAAGTCTAAGCAGAAGTCAAATTATGCGACTTTCGGTTCCGAACCGAGCCTAAACTGAAAATTGTCAAGTTGAACATGTTTAGACATGTTCTTACATTAATTACCAAGGTATATTAATGAAAAAACAGGTTGCATAGCTTCTACATTGCTAATTATGCATTAATTTGAAAATAAGCTTTCTGTTGACTTTTTGAGATTAACTTTGACCCGAAAATTGACATAGTTAGATTGGGAATCAGAGAGTACCCTTTTGAGGTTTTATTACCCACATAATTACCTAGTTATAGGTATTTTTAATTCGAGATTTGACTGAACAATTATTGATTAATCTCGAAGTCAAACCTTAATTACGACGGTTTGACTTTTAGCTAATTAACTAAGCTAAACTAAATTAGGAAGGGTTAAGGACACTTACAAAGGTCCTAAGTATGATTTGGAACTTAAGGGAACTTGCTTGCTGACCAGAGGAGCTCCAGAGACTAGCTTGAAGTGAGTTGCAAATGAAAGACCAAATGTTGCAACAAGAGGTCTCTTTATATAGTGAACTAAATGCCACAAGATGACCCCAACTAAGTCTATAAATGTTGCAAGATGATCCCAGGTGTCCCTATGATGCCAAAAACCAGTTTCCAAGTCCCTGATTTTGAAAACCACTCATGTAAGGCGGTGCAACAGGCTGAACAGGCAGCTGTCCTTTTTCTGCTGCCAGCGACGGTCTTACGGACCGTAAGCTAAGGGCCTTGCGGTCCGTAAGCACCCCTTACAGACCGTAAGCCATTGGCTTTGCGGTCCGTAACCGACTTTGAATTATATCGCCCAGTTGCAACCTTGCGGACCGTATGCCTTTGGGTTTGCGGTCCGTATCCGCTTTTTTATTTATTCTATCCGTCCAGCTTTGCCACCTTACGGACCGTAAGGGTTAGCCGTTGCGGTCCGTAAGCCTTCATCAGAAGACAAAAACTTGTTAACTTTTAAGTCTTGACCATGCAACTTTCCTATTCCGAATCTTGGGTCCTTTGTAACAATATGGGACCACATGATTAGTCCTGAAAAGGGCATGCATGCCTAGCCATGCACTTACACATCCTTGGATTCTTATGGAAGGTCTTGCCATGCATTTGGATGGATTTGAATTCTTTTAAAATAACTGATCATACACCTTGTCGTAATATTATTTCAAAAACCCAATTCTTTATTAACTGAATTTATTCATTATGGGAATAACCGACTCTAATTAGATCAGATGTTTATCGTATTGATTAGGGTATTGGGATTTATAATTTGGTCGCTCAGAGGTGTTTATTAACATGTCGACACTTTTTAAATCCTACCATACATCTTCTAATTTTTTACTCGGTTTCCTGACACGTTTATCTTACATGACACGTGTCTTTATTCTATTGGGTATGATTTTACGAGGTGTTACAACAGCTGTAAACCGCTTTGTCTTTGCCACGTGTCCATTCTGTTGTAACAGAAAAGATTCCTTTGTTCAGGTCTTGATTTCAGGCGCCGAAGATGTTTAAGATTTTATCTTCAAGCCTAACTGTTCCTTTGCGCGAGCCTGCGCAAGGGTGTTAGCTAAATATTTTATCTTATTTTCCCCGGTGCGTGGTCATAGAAGACTATTCTTTCCCAAATCTTGTTTAGGACTGTTGCGCAGCCGCGCAGGGTCTTGTTTAAGATGTTTTTGGAATGAAGTTAGGGTATGGTTCTATGCGCTTGCACAAGGTTTTTGGGACCATACCCCTTCAAGTCCCCACAGTCCAGTGTTGCTCCTATGTGTCGATGGTAAGTAGGTGGAGCACTGGACTATAAAAGATGAAGTGTGCGCTTTTTGCTTTTGAGAAGTAGCAAGTTTGTTCGGCGCAAGGTATGAAAGAACTTAACTTTTGAAGTTGACTAGCTTCGTGTTAAGGTGGCTATGCGTGAAGGTATATAGTTGTTTCCTGTATGTTGTAATGCGCCAAAGGTTAGCTGGGATACCCGTTGTTCTGACCCTGGCGCGGGTGTTGTTACCAGTGTTGCCTTAAATGCTGTTAAGGGCGAATAACAACGTCCGCCTTCTGATGTGGACGATGACAACTTAGCGTATGAATATACGACTTTGCAAAGGTCGCCATTTATCTTGGATTTTGTTTTAGGATTTTAATCCATTTTATTTAATGTGCTGTTGCGCTGGTAAATGTGCTGCCGCACAAGTAATTTTGTAAATGCGTTGTCACGCAAGTAACCTTGTGGTATGTTTAATTTGCAATGTTTGCATGAGTACAATTACTTTGTTTAGGTAAGACAAATAAAGATGGTCTAAAGCTCATGTGTGAACGTAGGGCGGGACCTTGCGCGGTACTTGTGACTGCGGACCGTTCATTAGACTTGTATTAGATTACCATAGTGTTTTTGTGCTTACCAAAAGAAATTGCATACATTTGTAATAGAACATAAACGCGTAATGTAAGTAACAACTTTTCATTGATTTGGATAAGGCGCAGAGGCCCGCAGATACAAAGCTGTTAATAAATAAGATAATGATGATGCGTATGTAAGTAGCGACCCTTGAATTGTATGTTGGTCAGCGTAGTGTGCTTTCCAAGTACAAAGGATGCTTGGATTACATGTAGCACCTACGCAACTATTGCGCATTCCACGTGCGCGAGACATCCGTTCCGTTGAGCCTGCGTAGGGTGTATGCTTCTTTTCCTAGGACCTCATTAATGACATAAGGCCCTTCCCATTTAGGCGCAAGCTTCCCCAGTCGTTCTGCGATTGACGCTTCGTTATCTCTTAGGACGAAGTCTCCCGATAAGAAAGTGTATACGCGTACTAGAGCATTGTAATAATTTTCCAATTTGGACTTGTACTTGACCTCGTTAATGGCTGCATTTTCTCGTCGTTCTTTGATGCGTGTGAAGTGTTATATATATTAGGTGTATATTTTAAGCCCCTTTAACACTTTTTTATTCAAGTTTTAAATTTACAAAACACGATATTTACTAACACTTAGACACACATATGGGCAAGTGCACCCATCGTGAGCATAGTATAGTGTTGGTAAGATACCGAGGTCGTCCAAGGACACAAGAGCTTTTAGTACCGGTTTATCCTCAACGTCTAATCAAATCAAAAAGTTTAGAAAAATGTTTTACACTAAGAAAAATAAAAACTAACTAAAATGCTGAAAATAAAAATAAAAGAAAAAACAGATAGACAAGATGAATCACTTGGTTCCGACTCGTGTATAGTGTAACCTTTGATTATTTCCGCACTTTTGCACTTATTTAAGAGATTATCTTAGTTATTGTAGTAGGCCCCTCTTTTGAAGGTGACGTTACCCTCAACCCAGTAGTTTGAGTCAGCAAGGATACAATCCTAAAGGGTCGGATTATTGAAAGATAATTAATTAAGTTATTAATGCAAATTATGGTAGGCCCCTCTTTTGGAGGTGACGTTACCCTCGACTAAGTAGTCTGAGTCAGCAGGGATACAGTCCTAAATAGCCGGGTTATAGTATTAATAGTAGTTAACTTATGAGGGGATCAAAGAGTTTGGACCCCCGCCATCCAATACCGTTAAGTATTGAAGGAGGTCCTACTAAATTTGACCCAGGTCCATTGCAGGACCTCTAAACGCTGAACAATGGCAAGACTCTTACCAAACCGTTCCCTTAACCCCCGACCAGGTAGCCAACATATCTCCATATAGACCGTGGAGATATGAATGGTGAAAATCTTTTATTTTATATAGACAGTAAAATAATGCCAAGACACCACGGACAAACGATAAGGAAGAATCACCTTCAACATAAGAAACTAGTTATTAAAGTCATTAATACAAAACCAAGTAAATAGTACGAAAAGATTAGAAATAAAAAGTTTTACACTAGACACTTGTCTGACGATCAATCTTGGATCCCGAGACGACTCACACACTCTATGATGGACAATGGATGATGGTGGTGGATGATGGTGTTATGGTGGTGGTGGGTGGTGGGTGGTGGGTGGTGGGTGAAGTGTGAGAGAGGTGGTGTGCCAAGGGATGGTTTGAGCTTAAGCCAAGCACTCCTATTTATAGGCTGAACAGAAGCTCGGGCACGGTCCCGTGTCCAGTGGGCACGGCCCCGTGTCCACATCCTTTTCTTTCTTCATTTAATGCAGCTTGTCTTATTAGTTGACCACGCCCCCGTGTCCGCTGAGCACGACCCCGTGTGCAAAAGAATCTTTGTACTATGAAGATTTGCCTGGATTGTGCGAATCTTATAGTTGACCACGGCCCGTGTCCGTGAATCTTGTTCCTTTTCTTGTATTTATGTTAGATTTTGATGTCTTTTTGCTTCTTTTGTTAATTTGAGCTCATTTAATCCTGAAAATACAAAAGGAAGACAAAAGCACACTTTTTCCAACATTAGTACTAAAAAAGGGTTAGTTTTATGCCACAATTGATGTAATTTATATGTTGCATTTTGCACACATCAAATACCCCCACACTTGAATCTTTGCTTGTCCTCAAGCAAAACTCTTTAATATGTGGCTATTACACTCCCAAATGGAATGGGTAGAGAAGAAGGTTTTTGGGCTTATCATAGAGTGTCGGGATTTCCAAGATTCTTTATTTAGTTTTATTTTTATTTATTTACAATCCTATTCGTCATGATTTATTTAAAACTTTTCATAAGATAAATTACTTATTAGGGCATAACATGCCTCTTTAAAATCTTATTTATATACAAGTTCACATACCTCACGGGGATCACTCAACACTCGGCCGAAAATGTATTTTTGTGGATCACTCGAGAGCGGCGTGCAACTTACTCCTACTATAGGCTTGCCAAGCAATCAATCCTCCTCCTTTTTAACTTATATACCTTTGTAAATATCAAGAGGACTTTGCGGGTGAAGGGTTAGGCTTGGGTTAAAGTTAGGTGGTTGGGTTAGTGGTTAGTGGTTAGTAGAAAAGGGCGAAAAGCGTAACAAGCGTCGGTTTTCGTGAGACTTTTTTTTTAACTTTTATTTTGATGAAGCTATTATTCAAACAAATTTATTTTTGGTGAACTTGTTTGTTTATCCATTTTTGTAGATCGTCAGACGCAAAATTGTAGATCGTCTGATGCAAAATTGGTACCGTTATCTGTGATAATGCGCAGTGGTAATCCGAACCGGCATATAATGTGTTCCCAGATGAACTTTCTGATCACCATTGCGGTGGTTGATGCTAGAGCTTTGGCTTCTACTCATTTGGTGAAATAATCCACTGCAACTATGATGAATTTTCCTACACCGGGTGCATCGGGAAAAGGACCTACCAGATCAATTCCCAATTGTTGGAAAGGCCATGCTGTGGTTACCAGGACCAAAGGGTTTTTTGGGCGGAGGGTCTTTGGAGCGTGGCGTTGGCACGAGGTACAATTGTGCAGAATCTCGACGTCGTCTAGATGCCTGCCAGGCTAGTAATAGTATGCGCTCATGATTTTTGCTACCACCATTCGAGGACCAGCGTGTATTCCGTATAATCCTTCATGGATCTCTCAGACCAGATATTGCACGTCATGTTTGTCAACGCATCGTAGAAGTGGACCCATATAAGACTTTTGATACAGAATTCCATCCGCCATTTCATAATTAAGCGCTTTGTGCTGAATTTTCCTTGTTTCTATTTTCCCTTCTGGAAGGATTCCATGTTGTAAGAAGATAATAATCGGGGACATCCAGGATGGATTCCCGATTTCTATCATGTTTACATGTCTCAGAGGGACAGATGGGTTTGAGAGGACTTCAATGCAGACCTCTTTTGCTAGGTGTTTAAAGCTTGTAGCAGCCAATTTGCTTAGCGCGTCTTCATGCTTGTTTTCGCTTCTGTTAATATGGACGACTTTGAAGGTCTGAAACTGATGAATTAATGTTCTCGCTTGTTCGAGATATAAGGCCAATGTTTCTCCCTTTGCGTCGTAGCGACCGTTGATCTGTTCGGAAACTAACAGAGAATCAACATGTGCTTCTACATTCTTTGTGCCCATTTTGATTGCTAGGCGGAGACCTGCGAAAAATGCCTCATGTCACACCCCAACCAATGGCAGAATCATTGGAGTAGGACTTGTTCAATATTGCAAGAGACTTCATAAAACTATTTGCGAAAATATTTAATTCAACCAAATTCATTTCATAATCAAATTGTCAAAACAATACAAGGAAATTCAAATAACAACATTGTTCAAACATAACATAACAAAATTTGATACAACACTTTAAACCTAAATGTCTAAGTGAGTATCTAGGCATCATTGCTAATCCATTTCATAACATCATCAATCCTCAACCTATAACATGTTTAAAATACAATGCAATGCAAAAGCAAAGACGAGTATACAAGTTTAAGAATAAGTATAAGTATAAGTTTAAAAGTTTAAAAACGAATCCACATGGAAACTAGTTTATATAAGAGCATCATACAAGGCATGCAATATTTCTAGTCAACACTTTGTTTACGCAAAAATGATATAATTCAACATGACCTCTCGTTCACGGGTGGTGCGTTACTCCCATAGCGCTATATAACCACCTCGATTTTTCAAACATGTACTTGTTTGATGCACATAATAGCAGTTATCGTATATTGAAATGCAATTTGTTTGACACATGCTTTGTTTCATGCTTTTACATTATTTACTGGCCCAAACACGTTAATATTTTCAAAGTTGATTGAGTTTTATGCTTAAAAATAAAGCTACATTAAGTACAAGGGCCTAATGGGTCATTATGTGAAAGTATAAGTTGAGGGACCTATTTGTCATTCCTTGAAACTTATTTTATAAAAGAAATATATATTTAGTTTTAAAAGTCCAGGGTTCATTTGGTCATTATCTCAAACTTAAACTTTAGGGGCTAACTCTGCCATTTCAAAACCCTATTTAACTGAATTATGTTAACTGAGTTAGTCCTTATATAATAAATTCTTCTTTAAAACTTAACCCAGTTAGTTTAACTAACTGGTTATTACAGGGACCAATTATGTATATTTTCAAACTTGAGGGACTGTTTTGTAAACAAATAAAAAAAACTTCAGGGGCCTAAGTATAAATTCTCAAAAAGTCGGAAAAAAGGGTTAAACCCTTGATCGAACCGGCAGCGTGTGGGAATCGAACTCGTGACCTCGTGTTTAGAACCGTAACGTCTTAACCAGTTTATCCTCTGTCTCGGAGCTGATAGGTTATAGATTTTAATTCATTTATACACTTATTAGAATTAATTATTATTTATTAAATACCAAATCTATAAAAAGATTTTTAAAACCTTTCAAAACCGGTCACCACCCCCACTCGAACCCACGACCTTCACGAACTAACACACACACACTTAACCAGTTGGACTACCAACTGATATGTTAATATTTCCAATTCATATTATACTTAACATCTTATTAAGTATATAGATATATTATAAACAGCGCAGATCGCACTGATGTTGTCGGAAACAATCAAAAATCGATTGTTTAATCGATTTTCTATCTGTAAAGCATTCACACGAGACCCACGACCCATACCCAATTCAATTCACTCATTAATTCGACACAATCAAGTGTCGATACAGTCTGTTTTAGTTCTTTTGTTTTAAAAACTTAAAGCGGACCGATTCCACTAGTTAGTGTCGTTTCTATGCCAATTAGAACGTGTATATAAACTCCCTAACTCACAACCAAACTCCTGATACCTTCAAATTACTCAAACACTTAAAATTATATCGGAACCATAACCTGCAACTCGCCAGAATCGAGCACAGTCGCCGGAATTCAGTAAATCGACAAACCCGTCGATACCGGTTAGTTCATTTTGATCCATTTGCTTCGTATTAGGTTGTACAATGATTCCTTAGAGTTAATTTAGACACAACATAGGTTTCCCGTATAATTGAAAAGTTTGACTTTCAGGTTTGACTCCGAGTTCTGACTTTGACTTCTCATTGGAGAAGATGACCAAATTTCAATTCTGTATTTATTTGAATTAAACTAAACTTATAAACAACCACCAGGCCTAGCCCAGTGGTTGTGTGTGTTGTTTTCTAATCAGTTGACCCGGGTTCGAATCCGAGGACAACCAAACCTTTTTATTCTTTTTATTTTTAATACTTTTAACATTTCAATAATTTCTATAACATTATTAGACACTGTTACTTTTATTAAAAATATAAAGTTAGTCAATTTATTTATAAAACTAATTTTTATGATATTAAAACAGTTTATTATTAAATAATTCATAATAAATCAGTTTTTAGGAAATAAATACTGAAATTTTTATGTTAATTATTTTAAATGGTGAACTGTACAGAAATAATGATTTTACTGATATTTTATACAGTTTTAATATTTATATAATTAAATCAGTTTTATTACTTATAAATATAGTTTAATTTAATGCATTTAAATTATATAACTATATAAATTTTATCCAAAATTATTTTTATGACAAAATTGACATATTACTGAGTTTATATAAACTTAGAATCTGAATTTTTATTAAATTTAATTATTTAGATAATTAAACTTATATAAACTTTTTCATTGATATTTTAAATATATATTTAGCCATCTAAATTAATTTATAATTTTTATAAATTAATAATATCACTTGTAAATATTTTGGTTATAATCAATTATTTAACTATGTTATTTAATTATACTAGTTAATTATATATTATTACAAATGTTATATTAAATCAATTATATATTTTTGCAATTATATTATTTTGGTTAAATAAATATTTTTTAAATCATTCCTTTACATCATATTCTTTTTCCAGGTCCTCTTATTAGGTTATCCAAACCACATAGTTACCGTTTAGACCAAACCCTACCGAATCCTATAGATTTAGGATTTCCGCTTATTCGATTAAACATTATTGTTGATACACATTCTATATTGTTGCATGTTCAATCAATTAGAGTGACGTGGAATCCTGTTTCCAAAAACTCTTACAATTACATACGTGTTTGGACTTACCCGCAATCAAGGTGAGTTCATAGTCCCTTTTTACATTATTTTTGGGATGAAACATATGATACAATGTGATACAAACTTATTTGCTATTTGTGGATATCCCGATTGTCCTTGCATTTGCTTAATACTTGTTGTTGTTGCTTTAACGCGTTTACGTTCATTAACTTGCAAAAGCCCAACGGTTATATTATAGCGCTATAGGTGTGACGCCCCATCTCACTTCCCATACTATTTGTTGCAATTGTTGTTGTTGGTACTCATGTGAAACATTTTTGGAAGTGTGGTGATATAATATTTGGGTCAACAAATGAAAATCTATGCAAAGATTTTGAATCAGTGATGAAGCAGAAGTTTGAAATGTCATCAATGGGGGAGATGAAATTCTTTCTGGGACTACAAGTTGAACAACTTCCTGAAGGAATTTTCATTCATCAGTCAAAGTACGTTCATGATATTCTAGAGAAATTTGGGATGTCAAGTTCTACTCCAGCTGCTACCCCACTTGCAACAAATCATGGGATTCACCCAGATCTCACCGGAGACAGGGCTGATGAAACTTTTTATCGATCCATGATAGGTTCTCTAATGTATCTAACTGCTTCACGTCCTGATATCATGTACCCAACGTGCCTCGCAGCAAGATTTCAGTCTAACCCGAGAGCATCGCACATGATTATTGTGAAGAGGATATTGCGCTACCTGAAAGGAACTCCTTCATTGGGGTTGTGGTATCCTAGAAAAGGCGATTTTACGCTCGAAGGGTATTCCGATTCGGATTTCGGATGCTGCAAAGTCAATTCAAAATCAACAACTGCAGGATGCCAGTTCTTTGGTCCTAGATTGGTTACCTGGCAGTGTAAGAAACAAACGTCTGTGGCGTTATCTACATGTGAAGCGGAGTACGTATCTGCTAGCAGTTGCTGCTCTCAGATCTTGTGGATACAGCAACAGATGCGCGACTACGGTTTGCAGTTTCTTAACACACCTCTTTTTGTTGATAATGAGGCCGCAATAAATATAACTAAAAATCCAGTACATCACGCTAAAACGAAACACATAGAAATTCGTCATCACTTTATTCGTGATTGCTTTGAGAAAAAGTTGATACGAATTGAGAAAATCCACACAAACGAACAGAAAGCTGATTTACATACCAAAGCTTTTGATAAAAATCGGTTTAAATATTTGTTAAAACTGAATGGTATGAAGCTTCTGTCGGTGTCGGATGGCATACTTGGTGTTGATGAGGGTACTGTTGCGGATGAAGACGAGAAACAATCTGCAATGGTTTGTCGAATTTTTACTTGTTTTGGTATTTAGGGGGAGTAGATTGTTTGTACATAGTTTATTTTTAGAAAATACAAAAACAGTAAAAAATGCAAAAATACAAAAACATGATAAAATCGTAAAAAGAGCTTGTGTATATAGGGAAAATGATAGTACATCAGCTAGACGATCACAGTATGCAAAAGATTTGAAAAGTATAAAAGAATTAAACAATCTTACTAATGATGTGTCGATAGGTTTTCGTACATTTAGTAGATTTATTCGGGATATAAACCTAAATTCAAACTTGTGAATTCGTGGGGAACACTACTTGGATATATAGGTAACCCCTGAAATCTCGTTTGAAAGGTCTCTTAATCTAATATACTAGGTCTTTATACTCTATGATATCTGGGGTATTATTCCGGGACTTCTGCTGAACGGTAGTTCTGACCTAGTCCCTGGCTAATACTTGCTTTAATGCTTGAAACACAGCATTACACCCTCAGCATGCTGAAACAATAAAATTGATATATGCTGCTGTTGTAAGCAAAAAGATCCTCTAAAGGGGACACACCGATAAGTCGAAGCTGATATCTCTCTGCGTATACGGAAGTATCGATCTGAGATCCCTCAGCCCTCGCATACCTAAATTATATACAGATATCATTGTAGTATTCTCACCTGTAAGACTGATTATTGAGATTCTGGATACGGGAGTATATTCAAGAGGTGGGACACATGAAGGATTTAAGTTCTTAATTCATCTAAATCGTATCCTGAATAAGTTGAACTTTGTATGAGAATTTAAGATGGATCAGTATATCGACAATCGAGGTAAATTGTTTAAGTCTGAATATGCAATGTAGCTTAACGGTACTTGTGATTTGTCTGAAAAGCTGATATGATTCCCTGACACGCTCACCAAAAATTATGTTTGTAAATAGTTTACTTTGTTTACTTTCTGCAATTTAAGTTTTCTGTATTTCATTTCTTAGTTTAGAATATTTTGATAAAATCCAAAAAGATTTTATTTCTGCTTTATTTTAGACAAACCAAAGTGGAGAGTTGATTGTTGGATTCTCAGATGTTTGAAGCAGATGCAGGAAATTCTGGACTGAAGAATGAGGAAAGCTTATTTTGATGAAGTTTGAATTGTTTGAAATGACAAAAACAAGTTCATTAAATTGATACTTGTTATTTTCAGAAAATGTTTGAAAATGTTGTTTTAATATCAGTATTGATTCGTCAAAAGATCAACCAAGGTCATTAATTTGGACTTGGTAGATTAATTGAGTAATCAGGGTCATTAACTTGAACCTGAATACTTGAGTGGATTATTAAAGCTGATTGAGTTTGGGTTTTATGATTGAAAAGATAGAATGGTTATGTTTGTTTGTTGAGTAACAGGTTTGATCTTCATTATTCTCACGGAAGCTAAATGACAAAGCTTGAACCAGATTTCTCAGATTCTAGCATATCGAGAGGGGGAGTCTGTGAAAGGGGGAGTCTGGATCAACAGTCAAAGGGAAGATTGAAGTTTAAAGTTTAAAGCTTGAAGATAAAGATTGTTGAGAGTTTTTACAATGTTTGGAGATTGTTAAAGACAAAGACTTGAAGCCAAAGACTTCATCAACATCCAAGGGGGAGTCTGTTGGTGCACTAAATGTCTGCTGATTACGTCATAATCAAGTCTTGTGTCTAGGTTTGTTTGATTGATCACACCATAGGGTTTAAGTTAGAGTTTTATGTATGAAACATGAGATTTCGCTTGAATGGGTATGTATATGCTTGAAGCGAAATCAGCATAAGAGGTTTCGCTTCAACATGCTCAAGCGAAATCATTATGTTCTATATATAGGTGTGTGGTCATTTGAAGCGTAATTAGAGTTGTCATTGTATGTGTGACGAAGTGCTGACGGATCTGTATCAGAAAACCTTGTACAAGCACTCATATTAATCAGAAAAGAAAAGTTAAAAGGATTAGAGCTGTTATGACTTAGTTTACTTTGATTCCGCCTCTGTAAACTGAGATGAATTGCCTTGACTGACAGTTTAGGTCATACAACGGTCCAACAAGTGGTATCAGAGCTCAGGACGAGGAGTTCATACCATAGCAGCGGATTATCTTCTTTCTACTCACTTCTTTTTACATTTTTCAGATCTGAACAAGTTCAAATGGTCGAAATGGTCTAATTTTAGAGTATAACGTGTAAAACGTAGTATTAACAAAGCCTACAAAGATTCGGACTAAAATTCAGCTTAAAACATGTTAAAATTGACCTAAAACTAGGTTTCGCTTGAAGTTGTTCGTAGGTTATATTTGATTTCGCTTCAGATCTGAATGTTTGGACTGTTTTGCTTGAACTGCTGAAGCGAAATAGATTGTGCTGAATTTCGCTTGAAGATTTCCTGAAGCGAAATAGTTGTTTTCGCTTGAAGGTTCTGTTTTGATTGAAGCGAAATAGTTGGTTTCGCTTGAGAATCTGATCTTGTGTGGTTTCGCTTGAAGCTGAAGCGAAATAGTTTATAGCAGATTTCGCTTGAACAGTATCATAGTGCTGATTTCGCTTGAAATCATTACATTTCATAGTATTTCGCTTGAACTTGCTGATTTTTCAAAACCTAAAAATTTTCTAAGTGTTTGACTGATTTTTTCAGGTACATTTACGATGGATGATATTTTCTTGAACCCGTTTGGCGATATGTACGCATTTGCAGGAAACTCGGGAGATGATACTTCTACAAACAACAACAATACGAATGAAAACGAGAATCCACCAAAAGAAAGAAAGAAGCTTGGGAGTCCGAAAGTGCATTTGGAACGTTTAACAAACCTCCTAAGCTGATGGCTATAGAAGATTATAGCAGGTGGGCAACAAAGTTCGAAGATTGGTTGATGGCATTTGCTTTTCCTTGCTGGAAGAGTATGAAGAATGGTTATGCTCAAGGAAAGAAGAATGGTGAAGGATTAAGATCAGCTGAAGAGATTGATTCATTCGTAGCCGAACAAAAATGTGTGGCATTACTGTTTCAGTCGGTGCGTGAAGACATCATTTCACTGATTGATTACTCAAATTCTAAAGACTTATGGGCAAAGTTGGAAAAGAAGTGTGTCGGTAGTCAAGAGATTAAGAAAAACAAAAAGAAACTTCTTAGAAAAGAATTTGATCTGTTTGGTTGTATAAAGAACGAGTCAGTGTGTAAAATGATAGAACGGTTCGGTCATCTGAAGCTGGAATTAGTAAGACATGATATTGACATTCCTGAAGAAGACCTTATCGACAAATTGTTCGATTCGTTGCCGGACGAAATGGATTGGAGATATTATGCGATGATGCTGAAGAATACCATCAAAGAACCAGAAAAGCTGACATTAGATTTGCTGATTGAAAAACTTGAGAGTCATGAGCTAGAGTTGAAGAAGACGTACAAAATTAATCACTCATCTTATCAGCAGAATCTGGATTTATACTATCCAAAGAGCATGATGCCGAAAGCTACTTCTCCAAAAACTGCATTTTCTGCTGAGAATGTTTCTACAGCTGGAAAAGAAAGTCAAAGTGGTCAAAGCAGTGGAAGCCATAGTGGTTATCACAGTGGATCTACATCTTCTGCAAATCATTCTGATGCGAAGTTTTCTTGCAATATCGCGATAGATCTGAAGAATGCACAGAATTTTGATGCGGAGTCGGCCAAGCAACAAATGGTCTTTTTGGCGTCTGTTTTGGAATCATACGAAGGATTGGTAGCTGGAAAAATTGGGAATACAAATCTGACGAAAGAAGACTACGATCAGATAGATCCTGAAGAAATGGAGCTAATTGACATTCGTTGGGCAATGGCAAGTGCAGTCCGACGTGCACAACGCTTCATGGAGATTACAGGGAGAAAAACAATTGGTGGTCCTTCTACCAAGCTGGGGTTCGATAAATCGAAGGTGACTTGTTTCAAGTGTAAGCAGAAGGGTCACTTCAAACGAGAATGTCGAAACGCTTATGCAGATGAGTCAGAGAACCCTTTCAGAGATGATTATTACAAGAAGGCAATCTACCATCAGAATAAATCTGAGCCGCCCAGATTGAAGCAAGTTGAAGACAACAGAGAAAAATCAAGGGCTCTTGCTGTGATTTATGATGATGAGGGGTATGATTGGAGTAAAGAAGTTCTACCTGAAGAAGATGCGGTGGGTTACGCATTCATGGCAAGCAATGATGAACCTAAGCCATGGAAAGATGATCGTACTGAAGAACAGAAATATCACTACCGAAAGATGGTTGCTGAAACAAAGATTATCAGACTTTCTCGTATCTATCTGAATGCAAGGAGAGCCAATAGATGGGATCCAGATAGAGAGTGTTATCTTGATGAGTATGGAAATATTGCAATTGATGATAGTACACTTGATATCGAAGCCATCATCAAGGAGTACAAAGAAGAAGATGAATATTGGCAACACAAGTGGTGGGGAACTCCAACTTCGAAAATGATTGAAGAAGAGAAAGAGAAAGAGAGAAAAGATAAAGAAGAGAAAGAGAAAGAAGAGAAAGAGAAGAAAGAAAAGCAAGTTGATACAGGCATAATTGATACTACGCAAGAGTTGACAGCTAAGAATCTGGGAGTGATGGCTGACAAAGTGCTAGCTGCAAAAGCACTTGAGGTAGATTCTAATTCTGCTACTGAGTCAAAGGAATCGGTCAGTCAAAGTGTGTCAACAAATGCGTCAGGTAACAAGATTGATGGGAATGCTGACTGCAAAAATTGCACCAAACAATGCAATTTTTGTAGCACTGTCACGTATCTTAACAATGAGAAAATCAAGAATCTGACAACAAAGGTTAGAAATGTTGAAAATCAGATTCTCGATCGTGACAAAAGTGTACGAGCTTCAACTGAACGGAACAAAGAATTAACAACTCAAATTGAAAATGATAAAACTGAACGTGAGAAAATAAAATCTGAAAATGAAAAGTTAATTCTTGAAAACCGTCAGATTTCTGAAAAGTTTGAGAAATTGAAAAGCATTGTTAAAGATAGTGATGATCGTAATGGCAAAACATTTAAAGAAAATGAACATCTAAGAGCTGTTTTGAGATTAAAAGAAGAATCGATTAATGAACAACTGGATCAAATTGCTAAACTGAAACTTAAAGTTCAAGAAGCTGAAATTGAAAATGAACGAATCCAGTTGAAGCTTAACAGCTATAAATCAGCAAGCTTTGTTTTGCAGTATATTGTTCCTAAACCTATAGGGAAAAACAAAGATGGCGAGGATGTGTTTTCTGATGGAACGGGTGTAGGTTTTCACAAAGTTCCACCGCCAATTTTAGACAACTACACGAAAAAGCAGTCTAGTTTGTTGGAAATTGAGGAAGAAAGTGAAGTTAAACTTCCTGAAAACATTGATGTCACGTTTACATCTTCCAATGACGAGGGTGTCCAAAGTGATGTGGTGAAAAGTGTGGTAGACAAAGTGCTTAAACCGGATTGTGACACTTCTGAGGAGGATGGGGGTTTCTTGGACAAATACATTCAGAAATCAAAGTTCAAAAACAACTTAAGTGATGAACCGGGTCTTGTGATGTACAAGATGGCTGGATCTGATAAGTTGTTTTCGGATTCTGAATTTCCCATTGAGAATGTTAACATGAACAAGCTGACAAATGTTTTCAAATTGGTTGAAGTTGAGTTGTCAGAAGTGAACAGTTTGAAACAAACAAAAAGGCAAATGAATTTTGAAAAAGATAAAGCTTATTACAAAAAGTCTATTGTTCCACCACGTTTTTATAATAACAATCGAAACAATTGGTCGGGTGGTTATCGAGGTGGTAAGAGTTATCAGAAAAAGAATTTTCAAAACAGAAGGTTTGCTGAAAAGAAGGTGTTTGTGAATGGTTCAAGTTCACTTTCTGATGAGGAAAATGAAATTTTTTCAAAATCAAATGAAGAGTTCTTTGAGAAAAGAGCTTCACAGTATCAGTCTGAAGGCACAAGTCAAGTAGCTGATACTCGTACTTGTTTTAGATGTAACCAAGTTGGTCATATTGCACGAAAGTGTACATATGTGAAGCCTAGGACTGAAGCTGTGAAGGTTCAACAGAAGAAGGTTGATGTGAAGGGTAAATCACCAATGTATGTTGAGAAGAAAGTGGTTGAAAAGCAAAAAGTCAAAAATGATAACATCAAAGTGAAAAATGAACCCGTAAAGAAAGTGGTAACTAAAAATGACAAATTTTATAAGAGGGTTGCATTATCTCAACAAGTTTGGAAACCAAAAACTGAAATGAAAATTTCAACTTCTGAAGTGAAAAAGGGTGAAGAATCAATTACGGTTGATTATGATGCAAAATTTCCACCTTTGAAGGCTGAAAATTTCAAAATTCAAGTTGCTAGAGTCAAGGTTACACCTAAGGCTGATGAGGCCTGGGTGGACACCATGTTCGAATGAGCAGTTTGAATTGCCGGAGCTTCCTGGTTCGCGAAGCATGAATCGGCATCTTTCTTGAAGTTGTTTAAGTCGTAGTTTGTTTTGTGCAGGATCTTCCAAGAGCCATTTCAAAATGGATCATGGATAGTGGGGCATCTCGACATATGACAGGAAAAACTGCATTGCTGTATGATGTGAGAAACATTAATGGTGGTTATGTGGGATTTGCTGGTCATGAAGGTGGTAGAATTGTTGGTGAAGGAACGTTATCCAATGGGATTGTGACGTTTGAGAGAGTTAACTACATCACTGAGCTGGAGAACAATCTGCTTAGTATCTCGCAGATTTGTGACAATCAGTATACTACTCACTACACTGATAAGGAATGTTTGATCTTGAAACCTGGTTTTGTTGTTCCTGAAGAATGGATTATTATGAGGGCACCTAGAGTGAACGATTTATATGTGTTAGATATGTCTGTAGCAACTACAACTACTGGTCAAGCACATTGTTTCGTGTCTAGAGCAACTGAGAAAGATTCCAGATTGTGGCATCGAAAGATGGGGCATATTCACCTAAGGAAGATGAATCATTTGGTGCACAATGATTTGGTATTGGGAGTTAATATCAAAGGTTTTCATCTGGAAGGGGAGTGCATTAGCTGTGTCAAAGGCAAGCAAAAGAAAAAGTCACACCCTACAAAGAAAGTCAATTCAGTTTCGAGACCTCTGGAAAGACTTCACATGGATTTGTTTGGTCCGGTGAATGTCAAGAGCATTACAGGAGATTATTATTGTTTGGTCGTTACTGATGATTATTCCAGATTTTCGTGGGTATCTTTCTTGAAGACGAAAGATGAAACATTTGACAGTTTGATGGGTTTGTTCAGAAAGATTGAGAATTTGTACCAAAGGCGTATCAAGAAAATTCGAAGTGATAATGGTACCGAATTCAAGAACAGCAAGATGGAAGAATTTTGTTATGAAAGAGGTATTTTGCATGAGTTTAGTGCTCCGTACACTCCGCAACAGAATGGAGTTGCAGAACGCAAAAACCGGACACTAATCGAGACGGCTAGAACGATGCTCGCAGATTCAAAGTTACCGATTAATTTTTGGGCTGAAGCTGTTTCCGCCGCATGCTATACGCTCAACAGGGTTCTTACTGTCAAGAAGTTCAACAAAACATGCTTTGAGCTAATCAATAACCGCAAACCGAATTTGAAGTATCTAGAACCGTTCGGGTCACCTTGTACGGTTATAGAACCTTTTGGAAAGTTTGGTCCGAAGTGCATTGAGGGTATATTTGTTGGTTATTCAAATCCATTGCGACGTGTCTTCGTTCCAAGTGAGAAGCGGATTATTGAAGCTGCAAATGTTGAATGTCAAGGGTATACTATGCCGCCGCAGAATCCTGGTGATTCATGGCGTTATCATTATGACAAACTTTGGGATTCGTTTGACATGAGAGAAGAATCAGAGGATGAAGAAGATTTCTTTGATGAGTTGGATATTTTGCGTGAATATGAGTCGCAGTTAAGATTCCCAGCTGAGTATTCGAGAAGACCACGGGAAACTTCAAATGATGATGAAGTAGGTCCGAGTAATGCTGGTGAACAAGATGATGTCCAACAGAATGAAGTTGCTCAAGAAAATCAGTCGGCTCAGAATGATAATCTAGAAGCTGAAAACATGCCAGTATTTGATCACGGTGATTCAGATTCAAATTCTGAGGGGGAGCAGTTTCAGATTTCAGGTCAAACAAACCAAGTTGTTGAACAAGATGCAGAGCAGAATGTTACTAATCTGGAGGGAAATGTAGATGTTCAAAGTGAAGTGATGCCGAGAACTTTTTCATATCATCCAGAGGAGTTGATTATAGGAGAATTGCAAGCTGGAGTTCGCACTCGAAATCAGATTGATAAAGGGCTTACTTGTTTTTATACAAAAGTTGCTCCTTTGCAAACTGAATTTTCTTTGAGTTGTTTTATTTCGCAGATTGAGCCAAGAACTTACAAAGAGGCGCTTACTGAAGACTCTTGGGTCAATGCTATGCAGGAGGAACTTAGTCAATTTGAGAAATTGGGAGTGTGGAAGTTAGTTGATTTGCCGGATGGTTATAGGAAGATTAACACTAAGTGGGTGTTTAAGTGTAAGAGGGACGATAGAGGAGTTGTCGTAAGGAACAAAGCTCGACTCGTTGTTCAGGGATTTAGTCAACAGGAGGGAATTGATTTTACCGAAGTCTATGCTCCTGTCGCACGACTAGAGGCAATCAGAATTTTCCTAGCATTTGCGTCTTGGAAGAACTTCAAAGTTTATCAGTTGGATGTTAAATCGGCGTTTCTTTATGGGAAGGTTAAAGAGGAGGTTTATGTCGGTCAGCCGCCGGGCTTTACCGATCCAATCCACAAAAACAAGGTCTACTTATTGGACAAAGCGCTGTATGGTTTACACCAAGCCCCGAGAGCCTGGTACGAGACTTTGTCTCAACACCTACTCGCTAACCAGTTCATTCGTGGAAAAGTGGATGCCACTCTCTTCACTAAAGTCGTTGATGGTCATCTTCTGATAGTTCAGATTTATGTGGACGATATAATATTTGGGTCAACAAATGAAAATCTATGCAAAGATTTTGAATCAGTGATGAAGCAGAAGTTTGAAATGTCATCAATGGGGGAGATGAAATTCTTTCTGGGACTACAAGTTGAACAACTTCCTGAAGGAATTTTCATTCATCAGTCAAAGTACGTTCATGATATTCTAGAGAAATTTGGGATGTCAAGTTCTACTCCAGCTGCTACCCCACTTGCAACAAATCATGGGATTCACCCAGATCTCACCGGAGACAGGGCTGATGAAACTTTTTATCGATCCATGATAGGTTCTCTAATGTACCTAACTGCTTCACGTCCTGATATCATGTACCCAACGTGCCTCGCAGCAAGATTTCAGTCTAACCCGAGAGCATCGCACATGATTATTGTGAAGAGGATATTGCGCTACCTGAAAGGAACTCCTTCATTGGGGTTGTGGTATCCTAGAAAAGGCGATTTTACGCTCGAAGGGTATTCCGATTCGGATTTCGGATGCTGCAAAGTCAATTCAAAATCAACAACTGCAGGATGCCAGTTCTTTGGTCCTAGATTGGTTACCTGGCAGTGTAAGAAACAAACGTCTGTGGCGTTATCTACATGTGAAGCGGAGTACGTATCTGCTAGCAGTTGCTGCTCTCAGATCTTGTGGATACAGCAACAGATGCGCGACTACGGTTTGCAGTTTCTTAACACACCTCTTTTTGTTGATAATGAGGCCGCAATAAATATAACTAAAAATCCAGTACATCACGCTAAAACGAAACACATAGAAATTCGTCATCACTTTATTCGTGATTGCTTTGAGAAAAAGTTGATACGAATTGAGAAAATCCACACAGACGAACAGAAAGCTGATTTACATACCAAAGCTTTTGATAAAAATCGGTTTAAATATTTGTTAAAACTGAATGGTATGAAGCTTCTGTCGGTGTCGGATGGCATACTTGGTGTTGATGAGGGTACTGTTGCGGATGAAGACGAGAAACAATCTGCAATGGTTTGTCGAATTTTTACTTGTTTTGGTATTTAGGGGGAGTAGATTGTTTGTACATAGTTTATTTTTAGAAAATACAAAAACAGTAAAAAATGCAAAAATACAAAAACATGATAAAATCGTAAAAAGAGCTTGTGTATATAGGGAAAATGATAGTACATCAGCTAGACGATCACAGTATGCTAAAGATTTGAAAAGTATAAAAGAATTAAACAATCTTACTAATGATGTGTCGATAGGTTTTCGTACATTTAGTAGATTTATTCGGGATATAAACCTAAATTCAAACTTGTGAATTCGTGGGGAACACTACTTGGATATATAGTTAACCCCTGAAATCTCGTTTGAAAGGTCTCTTAATCTAATATACTAGGTCTTTATACTCTATGATATCTGGGGTATTATTCCGGGACTTCTGCTGAACGGTAGTTCTGACCTAGTCCCTGGCTAATACTTGCTTTAATGCTTGAAACACAACATTACACCCTCAGCATGCTGAAACAATAAAATTGATATATGCTGCTGTTGTAAGCAAAAAGATCCTCTAAAGGGGACACACCGATAAGTCGAAGCTGATATCTCTCTGCGTATACGGAAGTATCGATCTGAGATCCCTCAGCCCTCGCATACCTAAATTATATACATATATCATTGTAGTATTCTCACCTGTAAGACTGATTATTGAGATTCTGGATACGGGAGTATATTCAAGAGGTGGGACACATGAAGGATTTAAGTTCTTAATTCATCTAAATCGTATCCTGAATAAGTTGAACTTTGTATGAGAATTTAAGATGGATCAGTATATCGACAATCGAGGTAAATTGTTTAAGTCTGAATATGCAATGTAGCTTAACGGTACTTGTGATTTGTCTGAAAAGCTGATATGATTCCCTGACACGCTCACCAAAAATTATGTTTGTAAATAGTTTACTTTGTTTACTTTCTGCAATTTAAGTTTTCTGTATTTCATTTCTTAGTTTAGAATATTTTGATAAAATCCAAAAAGATTTTATTTCTGCTTTATTTTAGACAAACCAAAGTGGAGAGTTGATTGTTGGATTCTCAGATGTTTGAAGCAGATGCAGGAAATTCTGGACTGAAGAATGAGGAAAGCTTATTTTGATGAAGTTTGAATTGTTTGAAATGACAAAAACAAGTTCATTAAATTGATACTTGTTATTTTCAGAAAATGTTTGAAAATGTTGTTTTAATATCAGTATTGATTCGTCAAAAGATCAACCAAGGTCATTAATTTGGACTTGGTAGATTAATTGAGTAATCAGGGTCATTAACTTGAACCTGAATACTTGAGTGGATTATTAAAGCTGATTGAGTTTGGGTTTTATGATTGAAAAGATAGAATGGCTATGTTTGTTTGTTGAGTAACAGGTTTGATCTTCATTATTCTCACGGAAGCTAAATGACAAAGCTTGAACCAGATTTCTCAGATTCTAGCATATCGAGAGGGGGAGTCTGTGAAAGGGGGAGTCTGGATCAACAGTCAAAGGGAAGATTGAAGTTTAAAGTTTAAAGCTTGAAGATAAAGATTGTTGAGAGTTTTTACAATGTTTGGAGATTGTTAAAGACAAAGACTTGAAGCCAAAGACTTCATCAACATCCAAGGGGGAGTCTGTTGGTGCACTAAATGTATGCTGATTACGTCATAATCAAGTCTTGTGTCTAGGTTTGTTTGATTGATCACACCATAGGGTTTAAGTTAGAGTTTTATGTATGAAACATGAGATTTCGCTTGAATGGGTATGTATATGCTTGAAGCGAAATCAGCATAAGAGGTTTCGCTTCAACATGCTCAAGCGAAATCATTATGTTCTATATATAGGTGTGTGGTCATTTGAAGCGTAATTAGAGTTGTCATTGTATGTGTGACGAAGTGCTGACGGATCTGTATCAGAAAACCTTGTACAAGCACTCATATTAATCAGAAAAGAAAAGTTAAAAGGATTAGAGCTGTTATGACTTAGTTTACTTTGATTCCGCCTCTGTAAACTGAGATGAATTGCCTTGACTGACAGTTTAGGCCGTACAACGGTCCAACACGGTAATCGTAGGGGTTTCGCTTTTACGGACATAAATTGCTTGATTTCGCTTATCTGAACATCAGATTTCGCTCATTTGGACATAAAATCATATTTCGCTCTTAGGGACTAAATTGGGTGATTTCGCTTTTGTGACATATATTGATTTCACTTATACAGACATCACATCTGATTTCGCTTATTTGTCATAATCAGACATTGATTTGATTTCGCTCGAGTGTTCATCGTGATTTTTCTCTTAGGTGATTTTGTTTGATCGTACAAAACTTGGTTAAAATGTTTGATGAACAAGAAAATAAGAATCTTGAAAATTTAAATAATTGGTCTTGTGAATCTTGGTGTGAAATGAGATATGGTAAGGATGTTTATGTTAATAGATTCGAAAATTTTTTATGTATGAAGAATGAATCAGTGGAGAAGTTGAAAGAAGGTTTTATGAGCTAATCATCAAGTTAGAAAAACATAAGATATATCATTCAAATGATGAAAGAATTTCAAAATTTGTTGATGCTTTACCTTTGGAATGGGATAAATTCGTGAATAAACAAAAACGGAATTCTAGTTTGTCACACTATGATTTAAGAAGTTTTATCAATACAATTACAAATCATAGGAGTGATGGAGATTCAAGAAAAAGGAAATTATTGGATGAAATAAAAGAAGAATCAAGAAAGATAGATTTAGATGTAATCATTGAAATGAGAAAATGAATCACTGTGTGTCTTGCAGCAAAAAATGATATGAGATATGATATTAAGAGGGGTTGTTATATTGATGAATATATGAATCCTCTTGATTTTGTTAAATTTTTTTGTGCAGGCACATACAAAACAGAGACAAAGGAGATTTCAAAGATTGAAGAATCCAAGAAGGATGAAACTTCAAAATGTGAAGTTGTGTGTTCAAAATGCGAAAAATCCGAAGCAGAAAATGTCAATCTCTTGAAAGATGTGGAGAATTTGACATTGGAAAACAAAGCTTTGAAAGACGAGAAGAAAGCTGATAATGAACAGATTTTGGATTTGCGCTTGAACTGCGAAAAACTAAAATCTGAAAATGACAAATTTTTGAAAAATATTGAGAGTTTGACATTAGAAAACAAAGATTTTGAAAAAATTAAAATTGAAAATGAAAATGTTTCTTGGATCAAATTAGAAAATAAAGTTTTAAAAGAAAAAGAAACAGAATTTCAAGATCAGATAAGAGTTTTGGAAAATGAAAAATCTGTTGTTGAAGAGAACAAAATTGTGAATGAAAAATCAATTAAGTCTCATCTTGAAAGAATATCTCAGCTTGAAAACGAAGCTGAAAATTCAAGAAACAAGATTGATGAACTTGAAAAGAAGTTGAAAGGTTTTGTGACTTCATCAGATAGTTTGAATTTTCTCTGTCCAAAACCGATCAATTCTGTTCCAATAAGTGACAATGTCACAAATTTTGACAAAGTCAAAATTGAAGATTATGATGAAATATCTGATGATGAAAAAGAAAAAGAAAAGAAAAGAAAATTATTTTTAGATTTACAAGAAAATTTTCAAAATACTGTTTTGCAATCTACTGAAATAGGTGAATGCTCGAAGCAAAAACCTGTTAAGAAGAATGCAGAACAGAAACAAAAAGTTAAAAATTTGAAAGACTTTAAAAATGAAAATAAAAGCTCATCAGATAAGTCATCCAATCATTATCAAAAATCACAAAAATCTAAAAATGAAAACTCACAAAATGTTGGTAATAAGTGGTGCAGGTTTGACCACAGTGCTCAAAAGTCAAATCCAGCATTGAAGAGGAGAAATGACTATAACCAAGCCAAACAATGTTATGATCTGAAGGTTTGGACTGATAGAAGTGGATGGTACGATAACAGAGTGTGCTACACCTGTGGTGTAAGAGGACACATTGCTGTTAACTGCCAGAATTGGAATTATGAAACAAGAAGATGCTATAATTGTCATATCAGAGGACATATTGCCAGAGATTGCTCGAGGAGATCGATGGGAAGATCGAGGGTTGAATCTCAAAGAATGGCAAAGAAACCAGTCAATGTCAATCCCAAAGAACAGAAGGTTCAAGAACCTAAAGTTCAAGAAAAGAAAGTGAAGCTTTCACAGGGGCAGAAAGACAGACTGCGAAAGAAAAGGAAGAAGGCGAGAGAGTATCTGGAGAAGATTTTGTCCTCGGGTTCACCAGACAGATTGAATAAAAGTTCTGATGAATCAACTCACTCGACTGCAAAGCCAAGTAAATTGAATTCTACAGATGCAAATCTGAGGATAAAAGAGAAAAAGGAGAAAAAGAAAGTTGTCGGCGATGAATCTGGCTCATCAAAGTCAGACAAGCCACATTCAGGCAATGATTCTGGTTCCTTAAAGCCAGAAGAGCCGGTAGTTGAGGTAAAATCTGAGAATTTAGGTTTAACAATGGATGATGCAAATTTTCCACCATTGTTGAACAAGAATTCAAAATCATCCAAGGACAGTCAGACTTGGGTGAATCTATTCAAATAGAAAAACCTGACTTGCCGGAACTCCCAGGTTGGTAAGTGTGGAGTAGGAATCGGCATCTTTCTTAATTTATATTTCGAATTACAAAAGATTAATCAAGGACATTAAGTTGTACTTGATTTATCTTTCCGACAAGTGATTAAAGGAAAACAATGTGATGAAATGATCCCCGAGTTTGTGAAAAGTCAAACAAAACTAATTTTCCGGAAAAACCATTTGATTAAAACAAACTTAAGTGTTTTGAAATCATAATGGGAAAATAGTTTGTTGACAGGGGGAGTTCGGATTGTTTATGCCAGGTGAATGGCGAATTGAAGTGATTTGATATCAGTTTGTCATTTTATTTGTACAGTTTGTTTCAAATTTTCCCAGAAAATCAAAATTGAAACATATTTTGATTTTAGGGGGAGAAAATTTTTTAAAAAATTAGAAAATTTGAAAATGTCAAAAACATTGAAAAATAAAAAATGAGTTTGGTTGTGAATAAGAGGAAATGATAGTAAATCAGTGGATTATCACAGCATGCTAAAGAAGTGTAATGTCAAATGTGATAAACGGTCTCACTAATGATGTGACGATAGGCTCAGCTAGACTAGTAGATTTGCGATAACGATACAAACTTAAATGAAATAGCCTAGTTCTAGTGGGAAACATGGTCAAAAGCATAGTACTTAGTTTTGTCCTTCGTGATTGTGTACCTACTCAGTAATCGCTGAATGTCGAAAGACATAAAAACCGGTTAAGTTTGTGAACTTTCACAACTTGCTGAAAAAGTCGCTGTGATTGTGCATTTTATTTTGCAAAGATTTAAACTTGTTTTATTTCTTTATTTTGTTTAAGCATTGGACATCCTCTGCGTATACATGAGTATCGACCAGGATGTTAGTGCCTAAACGTTCTGCTTTATTTTTCTTGGTGTTTCGTTTAAGCTTTGGATCACCTCTGCGTATACGGAAGTATCGACCTGGTGGTTAAAGCCTAAACAACTTCAACTTGTTTTTATTTTCTTATTTTGTTTAAACATTGGACTTTCTCTGCGTATACGGAAGTATCGACCTGATTGTTAATGTTTAAACATTCTGCGTTATTTTCGCACATATCACACTTGATGAAAGTTTAAAGGCATTACTTGAGTTAGTGTATTGCATGATGAGGGGATATGCTGAGATCGTGGGGTCCATAAGAATTTAGTGCAAAATTAATATACCTTAATGTATCGGTAAGCATTTCGAAAGTTTTTAGATTGAGTTTAAGAGGACAACTATATCGTCAATCTATGTGAATCGTTTAGAACTTAAAATGTCAAAAGCTTAACTGTGCTAGTGATTTGTCTCATAAACTGATATGATCCTCTTACACAAACTCACAAAAATATTGTTTGTATATATTTCTTTACTGCATTTCTTTAAACTCAAAATCCAAAAAGATTTTAGTGTGTTTTAGCATAAATCTTTTGAAAAAGCCAAAAAGATTTTCGACAACTGATGTTGAAGAGCTGATATTCAAAATTCCAAGTGCTAAACATGATGAATTAGGTTGGGAGAATATGTTGAAAACTTTGAATGTCATATACAAATGTTTTGAAAGATTGTGTGCTTTGTTAATCAAGGTCATTTATTTGAAATTAATGTAACTAGTATGTTTGTTGAATAAATGATGTCTACCAGTAAGTTTATTAAATTCAATTGTTATAAATTTGTGAAACTTATGTTGAGATAGAGGATGTGCAGGGTAACAGGTTTTGGAATTCATCATTCCCACGGAAGCTAAATGTCAAAGCTTGAACCAGATCAAGACCTCGGATTCTAGCATATTGAGAGGGGGAGTATGTGAAAGGAGGAGTCTGGATCAACGATCAAAGGGAAGTCTGAAGATGAAGCCAGGACTAGATTGTGAACCTGTGAAGATAGAATGTTTATGATGTAAAGACAGAGAGTTGGAGAAAAGACCAAGACTGAAGACTCAGAGCTGAAAACTTCGTCAACATCCAAGGGGGAGTCTGTTGGTGCACGGAATGTCTGTTGACTATGTTTGCATTAAGTCTTAGGTCAAGATATGTTAAGATTAGAGCTTGAAAGTCAAAATTAGGGTTTAGAATGTTAATTTCGCTTATGATGACATATGTGTCATTATAAGCGAAATCAGTTATATTGGTTTCGCTCATATGTACATAGTTAAGAGTAGGTTTCGCTCATTAGGTTAGTTAGGTGGTTTCGCTCAAGGTTACTAGGTGGTTTCGCTTATAAGTGCACATGGGGTTTCGCTTATATGGACTTCCATATAAGCGAAATCAGTAGCTCTATATAAACCTATCATGTGATCTCATTCTGTAACTTGGAGCGAAATCTGTTCATGCTTGTGGTAACGAAACTCTGTCAAATTATAATCAGAAAGCATCAATAAAGAAGGAATTGAAAGAGAAAAGCTGTTTGTAACTTTACGTGCATTGATTCTGCCTTTATACGTAAAGATGAACTACCTTGACTGACTTTTCAGGGTCGCAAACCGGTCCAACAATATATAGGAAGTACCATCGGCGTATCCACCATGTTCTTATTTCACCATACTCATCTCGTTACCTAATCACCCTAGATTTTATGCCACCATACTTAACAAGGTTTACTATGATTCTCATGCGCCGAACCTCGTAATTAAGTGTGCACCCATAATTACGCGTTTCGTCGCATGGTCCACATAGCTCTTCTAGTTAAGTGAGGGAAACAAATAAGGTCGAAGTACATCCAAAACAAATAAGCATCGTCATATCACAATATTACTTGAATCAGTACATATTTCACATTTTAGCAATGATAGCATCGTTTGTTTTGCATACCACAAAATTTGTAACCGGTATTTTGGTTAAATACCATAGCAATATAAGTTCCGTATTTAACCAAACTGATAGTGTGCATTATAAACTAAACATGGGTTGTCATAGGCAATGTGAGTTTATTGAGAAATTCTTTTTTTTTTTAAACTATGTGCTAGGTAAACATATGAATAAGTGTTTGTAAATCATGTTCTAAGTCAATACGAAGCAAAAATGTATTTGTAAGTCATGTATTAAGCATGCAGCAACAATTCGAGAACTAAGCGTAAAGTCGTTCTCGTTTTAGGAGTTCTAAGATCACTTGAAGATGAATCTCATGATTGGTTTTGGTTTTGGTTTTGGCTTAGATAAGAATGTTGTCAATGAGAACAATGACAATTCTATTCAAGTAGGGGTTGCAGACACGATTCACTAAATTTCGATCGTGGTAAAACAAGCAGGAGTTAGAAACTCAAGTGAAATTGCGATCAAACAAAATGGAAGCATAATAGTTGTTAATGAAAAACGTACCATCGATCGTATCGTTCGGGGCACAAGCTTCATTCACGTTGAGATTGAATGCACAACCTTGAGCGGATTGGGCATTCGCGAGTTTGGGGCATTCCGGTATGAAATGGGTTGGATCCCCACAGTTGAAGCAAGTCCCCACGGGATAACGAGGTGCAGCAATTTGGGCAGGATGAGGAGGAACGGCTTGGTTAGGTGGAGGATATGTGCGGCAGGCGGCTGCCAAATAGCCCAATTGTTTGCAGCTGGTGCATTGTTTGCAAGGACAACGGCGAGATGGTGGTAGTTACAGCGGTGCAACAATTAATGTGTGAGTATAAATATAAGTAGAAAACATGAACGTTCGCGTACGAATAAAGTGTATGAGTTGTGAATATAAGTTCCGGAATAGTTGTACGAGTATGAGCAAAATGTATGAACGGGTATTTTAAGTGTAAGCATAATTGAATAAGTAGGAGGTGAGGGTATCAACATGATTGTGAACGTAGTGTAATCATAATCGTATAGGTGTAGGGATAAGTGAAATGTGTGAGATGAATGTGAATATGAATGTAAATGTAAAACACGTTTAAGCATGAAGAGTGTATAAGTGTGAATATGAATGGGAGCATTAGTGTAAACGTAAATGAGGAGAAGTGAATATAAGTGTAAACGCGTAATGCATGAATGTATATACGAGCATGAGTATGGTTACAAACGTAATTGAAACGTGAATATAAATATGTAAGTAATATCGTGAATATAGATATGACGTAATGGCATCATTGTGAGTATGGGTATAAATGTATAATGTGCAAACTTTGAATTATGAATGTATAAGTATAAGTGTAAGTTTAAATAATAACACTTATGAGTATAAATATAAATATGGATACGAGTATGAGTATAAGCTTAAAAACGTATTGTTATGAATATGACTATGAGCGTAAATACGAATAATAATGATTGTGTATATAGTATAAATTGAGTATAACAAATGTAGGTATATAGAACGATCAAAAGATTGAGTATGTAAAACGAATAATATAGATGAAATCTTCGTGAGATATCGACTAAAATGTGCACGATTATATGCATGTGTAAAACGTTGAGTTTACCGAATAAGGTAAATTGAGTTTGTCTTGCAAAGTAGAATCTAGTTTGTATATGTAAAAAGAATATAAATTACTTACTAGTTATGCATGACATATTTTGTAAGAAATGGTAATGCTACTTTTGTTTTAAAAAAAAATAAGTCGAAAATTGTCGGTTCCTATGAAGTTTTCTTGCCCATGGTCTTGAATTTAAATGACATATCGTGCGGTGTATGGAAAAAAAAGTTTTTTTTAAAGTAGTAAGTTTGCATTATTAAGAAATTTGAATTTTGGAGGTTCTCGTGAAAACGTTGATCCTTGAGGAGAAATTTAGCATGATGATCTTAGTGAGCAAATGATTTATTGATTTTGAAAAGAATTTTAATAAAATGATCTTATAATATCTATGAGACCTTATAGGTATGAGAAAAATTTGTTTGGTTTCCGTTTGAGAACAAATGTCTTTAGTAAAATGATGTAGTATGATCATGTTTTAGTGACTATGTTGAATATGAAGTTCATGGGCAAAAGATTCATTGGACCGATTACGTTAATGGGTAGCATTTCGTAAGATTTTGAAAATTGGGTAATAAAACATTTTTTTTAAGATATGGTTAGGAAGCATCGCAGCTATCTGTTGAGCAACGAGAACTGTCATTTCTGCGTTTGGAACATCATCTCGTGGTGCACGTCGAGGAGCCATCGACAAGAGGTAGAAGAAGACATAAGATCATTGGAATCAAAATGGAATGTTTTTAGTAAAATCGCTTTATAAAATCAACGAGGATGAGAGAAAACACATAGCAAGATGGATATCATTTATTCCATGAATAAACAACATCAATGACAAAAGTAGTCGGGTTCTTATAACTTTAGTGAAGTCATGCTTTAGCCTATAAGTGGACACTCACCCCGAGAGTTCCCAGGTAAGCACAACTGGTCCCTCGAGTTGGGATTTATACGAAGTGCTTGCCTAGACAGAAAACTCAGAATACAGGCATCCACCCTTCCAGATTGCACGAGTTCGTTATTAGAGCCCAAGACTTGATGAGAATTTGAAAATCAAGAGAAGTTTTGAAAATTAATCACCTAAGGATAGATGATGAGTATTGTATAACCCAAGGAGTCTAAGGAATGAAATCCACGGTGACGAGGCATCGGTTGCAAAGAATGAGAATAGGGGTGAAGATAAGGATAAGGAAAGAGTACACTAATGGATAGGTGTCCTAGGTAAGTTATAGTCTAGGTCAAAGCATTGCTAATAACTTAATTCCCTATAATCATGGCTCTGATACCAATCTGTGACACCCTGACCGGAGGCGGAAAAGTCAAGGGCATCACGAAACATAGCAGAATGCATTTGAGCACATGATGATTAAATTAAGTTGAAATATAGTTTAGATTCAATTAAAGAGATTGCATTCACATCCGAGTAAATAAGAGTACATAAACAAAATACATCATAACAAATTGTTTCACAAATGATAGATTCGGATTTAATCTAAGGCATAAATCTTGATCAATCCTATATGAAATATTCTTGCAAATCATAGCATCAAACATTGTCACCTGAAACATATGTTAAAAAAATATTGGGTCAACAAACGGTTGAGTGAGTTCATAGTCCCTTTTTACAATAATTTTTGGGATGAAACATATGATACAATGTGATACAAACTTACATGCTATTTGTGGTTCCCCGATTGTCCTTGCATTTGCTTAATACTTGTTGTTGTTGCTTTAACGTGTTTACATTCATTAACTTGCAAAAGCCCAACGGTTATATTATAGCGCTATAGGTGTGACGCCCCATCTCACTTCCAGTGAAACTATTTGTTGCAATTGTTGTTGTTGATACTCATGTGAAACTTTTTGGAAGTGCGGTGATAGACCCGTGTTACGTCATAACGAAGGTTTGAATGTACCACCAAGTGACTACTTGTATTACTCTTTTGCTTAAAGACATATCACATGCCACAGTGTTAAACCATTTTCATATCACATTGTTATTTTTTCCTATCAAAACCTATGAATTCACTCAACCGTTTGTTGACCCAATATTTTTCTAACATATGTTTCAGGTGACAATGTTTGATGCTATGATTTGCAAGAATATTTCATATAGGATTGATCAAGATTTATGCCTTAGATTAAATCCGAATCTATCATTTGTGAAACAATTTGTTATGATGTATTTTGTTTATGTACTCTTATTTCTCGGATGTGAATGCAATCTCTTTAATTGAATCTAAACTATATTTCAACTTAATTTAATCATCATGTGCTCAAATGCATTCTGCCATGTTTCGTGATGCCCTTGACTTTTCCGCCTCCGGTCAAGGTGTTACACGCTATACATGTCAAATGGAGGCTAATAATAAGCTAATGACTATTGTATCACATAAGAATCACCCAAGTATAAGCATCAAAGTATAACAACATAGCATTCATGTATAAGGATTGTTTTCGTGCAAGTATAAAGGTTAAAGTTTAAGTATGATTTTATAATTTTATAATTTAACATGTTACACCCCAAAAGTGATAAACATAAAAAGGGGGTTTGCGAGTATACTCACGGTTTTGCAAGTCTTCCACTTGTGAATCCGCGAGTGAGTTGTTGTTGATTATGAGGTTGGAACACCAAGTCCTTCTACGCGAAGAAACAAAGCGTATAAGTTTCGGAGATTAACGGTAGATTAAGGATTTAGGAATTTTAAAACACAAGAACACATGTATACAAAAGTAATCATCTTTTAACACAAAGTACTTGTTTTGACACTATGAAACCTCAAGGGTTAATGTTTTCATGAGTAGTATACTCATTAGAATCATACAAGTCTTATGTCTTAGATGATGTTATTCTTAACACTTTGACGAATGAACACAAGTTCACCATCAAGGGTTCGAATGTTGAATAGTATATAAATATAAGTATTATATGTATTATTATGTCCAATAGTCAAGCATGAGGTAGAAGATTAAATCTTCATTTAGGTACCTCTAAGTTTCATGGAAGTCATGTAGGAGGTAGGAAGAGAACACTTGATGTAAAAACATACAAGTAGGGTCATGAACTATGAATAATACAAGAATATAAACAACTACACTCTGAGAAATCATCAAGCAATGTGGGGATTTTATGTTGGACAACCCAAGTTAGTCCATAATCACACCTACATTAAGTCTTGGACTTAAACATTACTTGTGGGTTAAAAACCCTAAACAAAACAGAATGTATATGAGGTTTAACCTCTGATTTTTGAATCTCTCTGCCCCGTTTTTAAGCCCAACTAACCATACAAGTGGTTATGCGCATAAGGACGTGGGTTTGAGTTGAGTTTGACTCAAGTTTGAACAAGTTAAGTAAAGTTTGATTCAAAACAAAACGAATAGTGAACTTTGGAGCCTTTTTTCCAGAGTACCAAGGACTTATTTACTATGAATCGCCCATGGAATCAAAGCTAAGGTCAATCCAAGCACATAGGAAAAAGAATGAGCTAAAACGGACAAGAAACGAGTGAGTTATGCTCACTTTAGTGAAGAAGGATGCTTCTGTCCGAACTTGACGGACAAGAAACGAGTGAGTTATGCTCACTTTAGTGAAGAAGGATGCTTCTGTCCGAACTTGAGTTTGCAGCTGCGATTTTGGTGATTTGAGAGAGATTTAGATGAGTTTGTAAAGTGTTTAGGAGTTGGATTGGTGTGGTATTTATAGGGGAAGGGTTGGGGTTAGTGGTTGTGAGTTTTTAATGCAAGAAACACACATTGGAAGCAACAAAACCACCAAAATAGCCCAATCCCGTAAGCTGAATGAGCTGGTCTCGGATTCGAAATTCTCGCGGGGTTCGAACGTGGACAGGGGCGGTTCGCGGGCCGCCTGGCCTTGCCTGATCCAAAATCAAGTTTCATTTATTACAAATTGACCCCTAAAATTTGTTATTTAGGTTTTTTAGGTGTTTTAGGGACTATTTTAGCCATATAAGCATAGTTTAAGGAGAACATGAGTATGGAGAACATAAACCAAATATAATTAAGCGTATGAAGGTCGTATTTAAGTTTTGTATACGTTCAAAAGACGTTTTATGCATAAGTTTCACATATTTGCAAGTTTAGCACATAGTTTCCAAGAATTACGAATAAGCATCAATTGTTTCACGGAATTGAATGTATGAGCATGTATAAACTATGTACAACATGAATTTAATAAAATACGTGTTTTATTTATGACCAAGTCTCGGATTTTACAACGGTTACAGGGAAAGAACGATTACAAGAACACAAGACTTCCAAAAATAGAAATACAAGCAAGACCTTCTAAATATGGAAAGTACGAAGAAGCAAGGCGTTACAGTCTCCCCTCCTTTAGGGAATTTCATCCCAAAATTTAGGTAGATGCAACGTCGAATAGGTATGGATATTTAGTCTTCATATCACTCTCGAGTTCCCAAGTAAATTCAGCGCCATGTTTTCCTTCCCATCGAATCTTGACGATAGGAATTCGACTGCGCCTCAGTTGCTTGACTCCTCAGTCCATGATTTCGATCGGCTTTTCCACGAAGTGAAGCGTTTCATTGACTTGCAGGTCTTCGAGAGGAACTTGTAGTCCTTCGTCAGCTAGACACTTCTTCAAGTTGGATACGTGAAAGACAGGGTGTACATTGTTGAGTTCTTCAGGCAGGTCCAGTCTATACGCAACCTTGCTAATCCTTTCGAGGATCTTGAAAGGACCAACGTAGCGAGGTGTGAGTTTCCCTTTCTTGCAAAATCGAACCACGCCCTTCCAAGGGGATACCTTGAGAAGCACGAAGTCACCTGTCTCGAATTCCAAAAGCTTGCGATGCTTATCGACGTAACTCTTTTGTCGGCTCCTGGCTTTCAATAAGTTGTCTTGAACCTGTAATATCTTGTCCATCGTCTCTTGTATGAGCTCGGGACCAGTGATTTGAACTTCACCAATCTCGTGCCAACAAATAGGCGAACGACACTTGCGACCATACAATGCTTCGAAAGGTGCCATTTGAATACTCGCGTGATAACTGTTGTTGTACGAGAATTCGATCAATGGCAAGTGTGAATCCCAGCTGCCACTAAAATCTATTACGCATGAACAAAGCATATCCTCTAATGTTTGGGTAGTACGCTCGGTTTGACTGTCTGTCTGAGGATGGAAAGCGGTGCTAAGGTTAAGAACAGTACCCATAGCAGATTGAAAGGTTTGCCAAAGACGAGAGGTAAAACGAGTATCACGATCCGAAATGATGTCAATGGGGATACCATGATGACAAATGATCTCATCAGTGTAGATTCTAGCCAATTTCCCGCCTTTGAAATCCTCACGAATGGGAAGAAAATGAGCTGATTTGGTCAATCGATCAATGATCACCCAAATACTGTCATGACCAGAAGAAGTACGAGGGAGCTTAGTGATGAAATCCATAGCGATGCTCTCCCATTTCCAAACAGGGATTTCTGGTTGTTCGAGCAGACCAGAGGGACGTTGATGCTCAGCTTTCACTTTTGAACATGTGAGACATTTCGAGACGAAAGTGGCTATATCCTTCTTCATTCCAGGCCACCAATAGGATGCACG
Organism: Helianthus tuberosus; assembly: GCA_030545235.1. Taxonomy (NCBI): domain Eukaryota; kingdom Viridiplantae; phylum Streptophyta; class Magnoliopsida; order Asterales; family Asteraceae; genus Helianthus; species Helianthus tuberosus. The sequence goes on from CM060445.1 coordinate 100,400,222, forward strand.
CATATCACGGTACATTTTGTCGGCACCAGGGTGAATAGAATATTTCGTGTGATGTGCCTCCTTCATCAAGAACTCTCGAAGGTTACCACAATTGGGAATCCAAATTCGATCGAGATAGTATTGAATACCATCGGATTTGGTTACGAGGCTTTCTTCAGCACCACATCGCATCTCGTCGTAGAGGTTGCCCTCGTTAACAGAGGAATATTGAGCGTCACGTATGCGGTTCTGAAGATCATGGACGAGTTGGAAACAACGGACACTCTTGACATGAGTTTTACGACTAAGAGCGTCGGCTACTACATTCGCTTTACCTGGATGGTATTTGATTTCGCAGTCGTAGTCGTTTAACAGTTCCACTCAACGACGTTGACGAATGTTCAGTTCTTTTTGGTTGAAGATATGTTGAAGGCTCTTATGGTCGGTGAAGACCACACACTTTGTACCATAAACGTAGTGTCGCAAAATCTTTAACGCAAAAACAACTGCGCCAAGTTCAAGGTCGTGAGTAGTATAGTTTTTCTCATGTATTTTTAGTTGCCTTGACGCATAAGCGATGACCTTGTCTCGTTGCATAAGCACATAACCAAGTCCAAGGTTTGAAGCATCGCAATATACAACGAAGTCATCGTTACGATCAGGAAGCACGAGAATAGGAGCATTATAAAGCATCTCCTTGAGCGTTTGAAAAGATTCCTCTTGTTCGGGACCCCAAACAAAAGGTTTCTTTTTTTGAGTCAAAGAAGTCAAAGGAACAGCAATCTTCGAGAAGTTAGAGATAAAGCGACGATAATAACCAGCAAGGCCAAGAAATGAACGAATTTCAGACGGAGATTTAGGTGCGATCCAGTTTTCACAGCTTCGATTTTAGCGGGGTCAACGTGAATACCAAGTTCGTTGACGGTATGACCAAGGAATTGAACCTCTTTTAACCAAAATTCGCACTTGGAGAATTTGCCGTATAGACGTTCAGTACGAAGAAGTTGGAGGATAAGACGCAGGTGTCGCTCATGCTCTTCGTGTGTCTTGGAATAGATAAGAATATCATCGATGAAAAAGATCACGAAACGGTCCAAGTACGCTTTGCACACGCGGTTCATCAAATCCATGAAAACAGCAGGTGCGTTGGTCAAACCAAAGGGCATGACCATGAACTCGTAATGACCATAACGCATACGAAAGGCGGTCTTAGGTACATCTTCTTCGAGAACTCGAAGTTGATGATACCCAGAACGAAGATTGATCTTTGAAAAGCAGGTCGCGCCTTGCAGTTGATCAAAGAGATCGTTAATACAAGGCAGAGGGTATCGGCTTTTGACAGTAATCTTGTTGAGCTCACGATAGTCAATACACATACGGAATGACCCATCTTTCTTTTTGACGAACAAAACGGGAGCACCCCAAGGAGAAGTACTAGGGCGTATAAAGCCTTTATCAAGAAGCTCTTGAAGTTGACTCGAGAGTTCTTGCATCTCAGAGGGTGCTAAACGGTAAAGAGACTTAGCGACGGGCGTAGTGCCAGGCACTAAATCGATACAAAAGTCGACAGAACGAGCAGGAGGTGGACCAGGAAGATCGTCGGGAAACACATCGGGGAAATCACGTACAACGGGGACGTCGCTTATGCTTGGGCCTTTGTCCTTCTTTCCTACAATATGAACGAGAAAGGCGAAGGTACCCTTGCGTAAGCATTTGTTCGCTTGGATACACGACATAAGCTTGAGACCTTGAGAAGGTTTCTCGCCATACACGTGTAGAGAATCATCGTTTGGAAGAGGAAGGCGGATAAACTTTTCAGAACAAACAACTTCAGCACGAACTCGCCTAAGCCAGTCCATGCCTACTATGATGTCAAAGCAACCCATTTGTGTAGGATCGTTCGGACGACCAAAACGAGTCGTTCAGAAGAGTTCTAGCCACTATGAGTGGCGGAAACAAACGTATCGGAGTTATTTCAGCTGGTTTGCACTAAGAATCACTTTAAACTGTCTCTGTATTGATATCATATCGTTTTACAATGCAGGAGACCCTTCGGCAGAGCTTCGCTACCGGAATCAGAACCTTACAAATTATTTGAATCAAGGCACTATTTATACCATTTCGTACGAAACGGTCTCACATGAAATGTTCATTTCATGCGAAATGACAATCACCATTTCGTGCGGAATGACCAAGCACCATTTCGTGCGAAATGGCCCAGTCCATTTCGTGCGAAATGGCTCCAACCTATATATTTCACATTTTCTCGTATTTCATTCCCTGATCTAACCAACCTAATACAAGACTCGATACAAGACGAAGTCGATAGACATATGCACCAACAGACTCCCCCTTGGATGTTGACGAAGTCTTCAGTGTCGAGTCTTTGGTATGTCACATCTTCAGTCTTTATCAGTCTTCGAGCTCTTCTCCAAAATATTCTCCATTGTAAGCATCCTTAATCAATCTCTTTCTCTCTCCTCCAGAATCTCAACCTGTCTCTATCTTCTCTTGATCAGATCTCTTGATTCCTTAGGTTCATCAGCATCAGCAGCTTGCAAAGACAACAGTTCCAGAATCAGAAACTGGCTCTTTACATCTTCAGACTCCCTCTTAATGTCTTCAGACTCCCCCTTTCGATAAGCTGGGATCGCAGTCTTGAATTTACAATCTACAGGCTTTGGATCGAAAACCTGGCTCTTATAACTTTCACATGTTCTAAGATCGTAACCTGAATTTATCCTCATGCTGAAAGTTCACAGGAATCGGAACCTGGCTTTCGCATATCTTTCAGGAGTTGAAACTTGGCTGCTTTTGCCTGCACAATCTCTACCTCAAACTTAAGTTTTACTGATTTAAAATTAACAATTTTAATTTCTGTTAACTACTTTGACAAAATCAATCTCAACTCATCACTTGTAAAAATCATTCAAAATGATTTTATCTCTGATGACCTCTTGTAAAAATATTTTTTTTCAAACACACTCTCCCAAACATGTTCATCATGTTCAGCACTTGGAATTTTGAAACTTAGCTCCTCAACATCAGTTGTCAAAAATCTTTTTGAATTTTCAAAAATTTATGCTAAAACACTCCGAAAATCTTTTTGAATTTATTAAAGAGAAGAAATAAAGAAATATTTACAAACAATATTTTTGTGAGCTTGTGTAAGAGGATCATATCAGTTTTTGAGACAAATCACTAACACCATTAAGCTTTTAAACATTTTAAGTTCTAAACAATTCACATAGATTGAGGATATTGTTGTCCTCTTAAACTCAATCTAAAAACTTTCGAAATGCTTACCGATACGTTAAAGTATATTAATTTTGCACTAAAATCTTATGGACCCCACGATCTCAGCATATCCCCTCATCATGCAATACACTGACTCAAGTAATGCCTTTAAACTTTCATCAACTTGTGATACGTGCGAAAACAATGCATAATATTTAAACATTAACAATCAGGTCGATCTTTCGATACGCAGAGAAAGTCCAATGTTTAAACAAAATAAGAAATAAAAAACAAGTTGAATATGTTTAGATCTTAACCACCAGTTCGATATTCACATATACGCAGAGGTGATCTGATGTGCGTGAGTGTTATTAGTTTTTAATGTATATGTTAAGCCCTTTTTAACACTTTTTAGCCAAGTTTTAAATTTATAAAACACGATATTTTACTAACACCAAACACACATATGGGCAAGTGCACCCATCGTGAGCGTAGTATAGTGTTGGCAAGATACCGAGGTCGTCCAAGGACACAAGAGCTTTTAGTACCGGTTTATCCTCAACGTCTAATCAAATCAAAAGTTAGAAAAATGTTTTAAACTAGAAAAATAAAAACTAACTAAAATGCTGAAAAATAAAATAAAATTAAAAACAGATAGACAAGATGAATCACTTGGCTCCGACTCGTGTTTAGTGTAACCTTTGATTATTTCCGCACTTTTGCACTATTTAAGAGATTATCTTAGTTATTGTAGTAGGCCCATCTTTTGAAGGTGATGTTACCCTCAACCCAGTAGTTTGAGTCAGCAAGGATACAATCCTAAAGAGTCGGATTATTGAAAGATAATTAATTAAGTTATTAATGCATATTATGGTAGGCCCCTCTTTTGAAGGTGACGTTACCCTCGGCTAAGTAGTCTGAGTCAGCAAGGATACAATCCTAAGTAGCCAGATTAAAGTATTAATAGTAGCTTACATATGAGGGGATCAAAGAGTTTGGACCCCCGCCATCCAATACCGGTGGGTATTGAAGGAGGTCCTACTAAATTTGACCCAGGTCCTTCCAGGATCTATACACTGAACAAGGCAAGACTCTTACCAAACTGTTCCCTTAACCCCCGACCAGGTAGCCAACATACCTCCATATAGACCGTGGAGATATGAATGGTGAAAATCTTTTATTTTATATAGACAGTAAAATAATGCCAAGACACCACGGACAAACGATAAGGAAGAATCACCTTCAACATAAGAAACTAGTTATTAAAGTCATTAATACATAACCAAGTAAAAAGTGCGAAAAGATTAAAAATAAAAAGTATTACACTAGACACTTGTCTTCACCAAGTGATGTAAGAGACTTAGGAAAACATGGCCTTTGATTGTCAAAAACTCTTACGATCAATCTTGGATCCCGAGACGACTCACACACTCTATGATGGACAATGGATGATGGTGGTGGATGATGGTGTTGTGGTGGGTGGTGGGTGAAGTGTGAGAGAGGTGGTGTGCCAAGGGATGGTTTGCAAATGAGCCAAGCACCCCTATTTATAGCCTGAGCAGTAGCTCGGGCACGGCCCCGTGTCCAGTGGGCACAGCCCCGTGTCCATCCTCTTCTCTGTCTTCATTAATTGCAGTTTGTCTGCATTAGTTGACCACGCCCCTGTGTCCGCTGGGCACGCCCCCGTGTGCAGAAGCGTATCTGTACTATCAAGATTTTCCTGGATTCTGCGAATCTTATAGTTGACCACGGCCCCGTGTCTGCTGAGCACGGCCCCGTGGTGGGCGATAGAAGCTTCTATAGCTTTGTCTTTTATGCTGGCACTTGGGCATGGGGCGTGTTCAGCCTTCTGTTCTCTTGTTTTGCTTCGGAAGATGCTGTCGGGGAGGTCGGGCATGCCACGTTTGTTCCTTTTCTTGCATTTATGTTAGATTTAGCTGCCTTTTTGCTTCTTTTGTAATTTGAGCTCATTTAATCCTGAAAATACAAAAGGAAGACAAAAACATATTTTTTCCAACATTAGTACTAAAAAAAGGGTTAGTTTTATGCCACAATTGATGTAATTTATATGTTGCATTTTGCACACATCATGATCCAAGATTTAAACGAAACACCAAGAAAAATAACGCAGAAAGTTTAGGCACTAACATCCAGTTCGATACTCACGTATACGCAGAGGATGTCCAATGCTTAAATAAAACAAAGAAATAAAACAAGTGTAAATCTTTGCAAAATGAAATGCACAATCACAGTGACTTTTTCAGTAAGTTGTGAAAGTTCACAAACTGACCGGTTTTTATGCTCTTTTAGCATTCAGCGATTACTGAGTAGGTACACAGTCACGAAGGATAAAGCTAAGTACTATGCTTTCAACCACGTTTCCCACTAGAACTTGGCTTTTTCATATAAGTTTGTATCGTTATCGCAAATCTACTAGTCTAGCTGAGCCTATCGTCACATCTTTAGTAAGACCGTTTATCACATTTGACTTTCTAAATCTTTAGCGTACTGTGATAGTCTAACTGATGTACTATCGTTTCCTCTTTTTCGCAACAAAACTCATTTTTGATTTTAAGATGTTTTTGGCTTTTTCAATATTTTCAAATGATTTTGAATTTTCTGGAATTTCTTACCCCCCCCCCCTAAAATTCAAAACCATTTTAAAGAAAATTGAAAACAAACTGTACAAATAAAGTGACAACTGTTGTGAATCGCTTCAAATCGCTATCCACTTTGGCATAAACAATCAGAACTCCCCCTGACAACAAACTATTTTCCCATTATGATTTCAAAACACTTAAGTTTGTTTTAATCAAAACGGTTTTTCCGAAAAATTAGTTTTTGTTGATTTCACTTGTAAAATCGGGGATTAATTCATCACATTGTTTTTCTTTTCAACCACTTTGAATGAAAGTTAAATCAAGTTCAACTTAATGACCTTGATTAACCACTTGTAGGTTCACCTATCAACCATACCATTTTCAAATCGAAATATAACAATTTTCAAAAATACTACCACTTGTAGGTTTTCTAAAACAAACATTTCAAGAATGATGCCGATTCCTGCTCCACGATTACCAACTTGGGAGCTCCAGCAAGTCCTGATTTTTAGTCGTGATAGGTTCTATCCCAGTTACTAACCTGGGATGATCCATCTTCATCTGGTTTCTTCGTTTTCTTTTCATAAAATTCCTTTACCCCTTTGACCTTCCCGTCAACCATTTTTCCAAAAATATTTTGAACTTTGGGGCTAAAGGCTTTTTCAACATCAAAGTCTTTCTTTTCAGAAAAGAATTGATTTGAAATTTCAATTTTTCCAATTTTTGATTTTAAATTTTCAGCCCGCAATGGTGGAAAATTTGTATCATCCAATGGCGGCACTGGATTTTCTTCTTTTATCACAACTTGTGGCTCCTCTGACTTTGACGAGTCAGATTCATCGCCAGAAAATAGCTCATCTGATTTTGACGAATCAGAATCATTGCTAGAACTATCATCAAATTTCTTAACAACCCACTTGTGGTTGTCAAGATTCACCTTTCTTTTGTAAAAACTTTTTGAACTTTCACCAACCTCAAACTTTGATTTTTTGAAAATTTTAAATTGTTTGGTTGGTGGTTCATTCTCAACCATCTTTTCTTTGAGTTTATCAGAGACTTCCTGTTGTGTGTTGGTTGCCTTTGAACAGTTTCGGGCAATGTGACCAACAACTTTGCATTTAAAACAGGTTCTTGTCTCTTTCTTCTGTTGAGCAACATCTTTCTTCATTTCCTCTTGCTTCTTTGCAAGGAATTCTTTGTTTGTCTGCTTCCTGAACAAAATTTCCTTTTCTTCTTCAGATGATGTCCGTGAAACAAATACAGTTTTTGGTTTATAAATTTTCTCATTTTTATGATTTTTAGGTGGAATAAAACCTAAACCTTTCTTTTTGAAATTACCGTTATGGTTTGGTTTCTTTTGAAAACCAGAACCAAAACTGTAACCTTTTTTTCTTGTTTAATTTCTGTTGAACTCTTGAGGTGTACTTTTTAGGTTTTTCAGAAAGATTTACACCTTTTATTTCAGAAATATCGATTTCTGTTAGTTTGAAAACCTTGTTAATCATTTCATTTTTAACACCTCTTATTGGAAATTTTTCATCAGAAAATAATTTGTCAGAATCATTCAAGGTATATGCTACTTTGAATGTTTTGTCATTCAAATTATTCTTTGACATCAGAAAATCTTTATTGTACACCCGTTTGCCCTTTTTGACTGATGGATTTGACATGTCGGACTCAGACTTTGACTCTGGTTTTGACTCCTCCGTTTCATCTTTATCTAACACCTGATCGACCACTTTCTTAATTATCGCAGACTCATGATCAATGTCAGATGATGTGAAAGTGACATCAATGTTGTCTTGCAAGTTATCTGAAGACTCAGATTCCCATTGTAAGTTGGTTACGTTTTTGACTCTTTCTGAATTTGGATTTTGTGGAGAATATCCATTTTCAAGCGGGGGTGGACACTTGTTATAGCCAAAATTTGTTTCTTACCAGAAATCTTCACTTCAGTATCCTCTTTTGTTTCGGAATTCTTCTCTTCAGATTTTTCTTTTTCAAATGCCTTCATGCCTTCCGCTGTGGGGTAAATCCTGTCAATCACATAAGAAGAACATGAGTAACTTTTCAATAATTTGTTTACTCTCTCAGTTTCAATTCTCTGAGTTTCTAATTTTTGTTCCATCTCAGCACACATATCAATATAATAATTGATCATTTCCTGCTTTATCATGTATGCTCCATTGAGTGTCTTCATGGCTGTAGCTTGTTCACTGCTTGTCTGATTTTATTGATTCATGGATTTGTTTAAGACATCATACGATTCTTTCAATCTGTTCATGTTGTCAATCAACTCATTGTTTTGCTTTTTCATAGTCTCACAATTTTCAAAATTCTCAGACACCTTTTCTGCAATTGCTTTTTTTTATTTCGAAAGCTGGAACCTCTTTGACTTTTATCACTCGGACTCCTTCTTCATCATTCTTACCTTTCCTTCTTTCTTCATCTCTCTCAGCTTGAAATCTTAAAAGCTCTTTCATTCTTTCTGCCTCATACGAATAATCATCATCACGATCATCTTGTTTTTCAACCTTCTTCTTTGCCATTCGAGCCCTTTCAGCATCTCTCTCAGCATCTCTCTCGGCTAGATATTTTAAATGCTCTTTCATACTATTTGCCCAATAATCATTAACATCATCTTCAACTTTCTGAGCAACAAAAGCTTTATGATCTGCAGTTCTGTTAGGATCATAATCATCCCAACTGAAATCTTTTGGAAGCCTTTCATCATCTTGATCTGTCAGACATGCTTTACTTTCAGCTGAAATATATTTGTCCCAACTGAATTCTTTTGACGATCTTCCATTATCTTGATTAACAAGATAAGCTTTCTTTGATTCTTCAATTTCTTTCCTAGCATGAGCAGTCTGTGATTGTTGTTGATACGGCTGTTGAGCAACTTGATGATAAATCGCTTTTCGATAATAATCATTGTTGTTGAAAGGATTTTGAGCTCCACTTGCTTCGCGGTTTGTGCATTCTCTCTTAAAATGCCCTTTTTCCCTGCAACGAAAACAAGTAACTTTAGATTTATCAAATCCTAAAGTAGAAACATTAGCATCACGGAAATCATCTCTTCCCATAATTTGTTTAAACTTTTCAGCTCTTCTCAACACGCTTGCCAAACACCACTTTATATCCATTAATTCCATCTCCTCGGCATCAATCTGATCATAATCCTCTTTAGTCTACATCGGATTTCCGATCCTTCCTGCAACCAAACTTCCATAAGACTCTAACACAGTCACCAACAAAGACATATGACTTTTTGCTACTTCTTCAGAGTAATTTTGATCATTTTCAAGATTTAGCGCACTGTTGCATTGTAGCACTTTGCCACTCTTAGTTGCTGAAAATTTTGGATCGAACGATGGATATGAAGAGAATCCTGTTTTGCTATTTGATCCTTGAGATGAACCTTCAGAAGAACTTTTGGCATTGAAAGGAGTTTCAATCTTCGGTGCAATGTTGGTCTTATCACTAACACCACCTTTGTAATATAAACCAATGTCTTGTTCACCATCATAGTTCTTCATTCTTGCTATCTTTCATTGTTCCATCTCTTGAGCTTCAAGTTGTTCTATAAAATCGCTCAACGTTAGATTATCAAATTCAAGTTTATTTTTCAACATCATAAGATACGTACCCCAAACATCATGTGGCAACACATCGGCCAACTTTTCAATTAATTCTTATTTATCTTTATTGATGTTCAATCTTTGCATATTCTTCACCAAATTGCAATATCTTTCTATAATCTGCTTGGTGTTTTCAGTTCTTAATCCACGGAATAAATCAAATTCTTTCTTCAGAACGACATTTTGTTCTTGATCATTTCTTTACTACCAACAAACTTTGATTTTAATTCTTTCCATATCGAATGAGCACTTCCATTGTGTTGAAGTAAAATCAAGATATCTTCCTTAATAGCTTGCTGCAAGAGACTAACCATCAACTTTTCATTTTTGTATTTCTTTTTCTCATCAACATCTAAATCTCTAATGTCAACTTTCTTTCCGTCGTCCTTAACCAGTCTAATATATCGAAATTCAGTATAATCCCATGCATCTAGGTAATATGCTTGAACCCAATTTTCAAACCGTTCGGCCCATCCACTATACTCCTCGATACTCATAAGCTTTGGCGGTTTTTGCGTGGTCCCCGTTTCATTTTCTAGCATTGTGTTCTGAGTAATAGTGATTGGGCTAGCAAAGGCATTGTAGAACTCGTTGTCCATGATTCAGTATCCAAAATATCACAAATACAGACTTTTCAAACGAAATGAAGATCTTCAAACGAAATGCTTTTTTAAACGAAATGAACTCTTGGTGCGGAATGGCTCTTCAAGCGAAATGGACCTATTTCGAACGAAATGGATGATTTCGTATGGAATGACAAGCTTTCAAACGAAATAGATGATTTCGTACGAAATGACAGGCTTTCAAACGAAATGGAATTCTGGTGCGAAATGGAAGCTATTTCATGCGAAATGACAAGTTGATCTCGTGCGAAATGGAGGCAAGTTCAAACGAAATGATATCAATTCGTACGAGCTTCGCTACCGAGTTCTACAATGCAGGAGACCCTTCGGCAGAGCTTCGCTACCGGAATCAGAACCTTACAAATGATTTGAATCAAGGCACTATTTACAGGCCCACCATTTCGCACAAAACGGTCTCACACGAAATATTCATTTCATGCAAAATGACAATCACCATTTAGTGCGAAATGACAATCACCATTTCGTGCGGAATGACCAAGCACCATTTCGTGCGAAATGGCCCAGTCCATTTCGTGCGAAATGGCTCCAACCTATATATTTCACATTTTCTAGTATTTCGTGCCCTGATCTAACCAACCTAATACAAGACTCGATGCAAGACGAAGTTGACAGACATATGCACCAACAATTTGCATAGGTATAAGATCGATTGAGAACGTATGGTCGTTAAGAATCAAAGAACAATTGGAAAGAATGGAATCGACGGCGACAGATTTACCATTAGCGACTTCGATAGTGAAAGATCTTGGCAACTTAGAGCGTTTACACATAAGCAATTGTTCGAATTCTAACGAAACAAAACTTCTACCGGCGCCAGTATCAAACAGATGAGAAGCATAAACATGGTTCACAGGAAACGTACCATTAATGACATCGTTTGCATTCTGAGCCTGAGCGACAGTGATGACAAAAGCTCGGCCTCTAGCAGGTTGTTGAGCTTGTTGCTGCTATTGTGGCGACTGCTGCTGCTGCTGTTGGGGTTGATTCCTTTGAGGGCAAACATTGGTGAGATGATTGAGATCGCCACACTTGAAGCATGCTCGTACAGGAGCAGCTTGAGGTTGAGACTGGTTAGGAACAGGGTTTGCAACGAGGACTTGATTTCAGTTGTTTTGAGGTTGAGGGATGTTGCGGCATCGGTCGGCAAAATGCCCAAACCTATGACAACGGGCGCATTTGCGGCACGGTGTGTTGGTAGGATGATGGTACAAACAGGTAGTACACTGGGGATGAGACCCAGTGTAGGCTCGTTTTGGTTGTTCGGTGTTTGCGGGGGTAACGGCGGCTACTGTTTGTAAAGGTTGAGGGTTTGGCGGAGTGACGACTGCATAATTCTGGCTCGAAGCCTTCCGCTTCTTGCCTTTGTTATTCTTGGATTGGGAGGATGAAGGTTCAACAGTGGTGGTAGTATCAGTGGTATTAGTAACAGCTTGGTGAGCACTCTTCGACGAAGCCTTATCGTAGGTTCCATGAAGAACGCAGTTGTTGTTAAGTTCGGTGGCTATACGAAAAGCATCTTCGATGGTTTGAGGACAAGCAGAGGCAACATGGTTAGTCAAGGAAGGTGCAACACAACGAATGAATATGGCTATGGTTTTGGATACGGAGTTGACTTGTCCAGGACAGAGGACACTTAGTTGTTTAAAGCGCCTAATCAGACCATCCATATCGCTCCCATTCTGCGTAAGGTTCCAAAATTCGTTCTCTAACATTTGCAGTTCGTGAGGAGGACAGAAGTGGTCCTTCATAAGCTGCTTAAGTTCGTCCCAAGGCATAGCATGTGCAACATCGTTTCCCCTCTTGTTGCGTTCGGTAGTCCACCATTCGAGTGCCCTCGAACGAAAAACTCCCGTTGCATTCAAAGTTCGTAGCTCATCAGGACAACCACTTTGCAAGAAAGTAAGCTCAATCACATCAAACCAATTCATCATGACGGTGGCGCCATCTTTGCTATAAACTTTAAGGGTTTACAAGCCATGAATTGCTTGAAATGGAAGGTTGATTTGGGTTTTTCTTCCTTTGAATCGACAGAGCCATGCGGTGAGTCGGGATTGATTTTGCTAACGATATCAGGGATGACCTTAGCCATTTGTGCAACCATAAACTTCATACAATCCTTTTTCGACATTGATTTGGAGCTAGAACCCTTCTTTGATTGGAGCTTCTTGGACGCGTTGGATGACATCTAAAGGATCGAAAGAGAAGGAAAGGATGAGACTTGATCATAAATTCAAAATAAGTTTGCAAGTTTAAGCATGTAAGCATGATGTATCACGTATGGTTCACACAATTAGCATGAATTTAACAAGTATTCAACAAGTATAAACACGTATGAATGCGTAAAAAGAGTATAAATTTAGTTTGTCCACGAGAATTATTATTGTTTTTTATTGCGCGAGATGTGCGAATTGTGTAACGGTTTTGAAACGAACGAGGTAACAAGTATAAAATCACATATAAATTTAATCACATAAAAGAGAGGCTCATAAAACATAGGATTGTTTTGGGTAGAGAAACGTCGACTATTTCGAAGAGAATCGAAAGTACTTTCAAATTAGAGAAACGTGCTTTGGCCTATAGGTAAGATACTCTCGTTGAGAAGCGATTAACGGTATCTTACCCTTCCAGTTACTACACGTCTCTAATCGATTGAAACAATCGAAACTTTGGCGAGAATGAAAATCAAGGAATGGGACTCAATCGACAAGGTGCGGGTTTCACCCCTAACTTGGCGATTTCGTAACCTAATGTGGTTGGTACTCGTCGGGTCAAAATGTAATTTCAACACTTTGACGAGGGTCCAATAGGGTTTGAATTGGAAATTTACCATTAAGATGTGGATTTCACTCCTAGCTTAATGGCGAAATTTCGTGCAAAATAAGAATAAGCGGAATGAGAGTCGTTCACCAAATTGTGGGTTTCACGCCTATTTTGGTAAACTCGTCTCTTTTGTATAAAGAGTGTCTTCAAGTCTTCAAGTGTATTGTGTAAATTGTCTTAGGAAAGACATAATGTAAGTGTTAAGACCAAAAGAAGAGAAAGGAGCAAAGAAGGAAGCATGTCATTTTTAGCATGAAACAAGAATGGTAAAAAATATGGTTCCTACTATAGACAAGGTCGAACATGGCAATTCTACCTAATTCCCTATAGTTATGGCTCTGATACCAATCTGTCACACCCCAACCAATGGCGGAATCATCGGAGTGGGACTTGTTCAAGACTGTAAGAGACTTCATAACACTATTTGCGATAATATTTTATTCAACCAAATTCATTTCATAATCAAATTGTCAAAACAATACAAGGAAATTCAAATAACAACATTGTTCAAACATAACATAACAAAATTTGATACAACACTTTAAACCTAAATGTCTAAGTGAGTATCTAGGCATCATTGCTAATCCATTTCATAGCATCATCAATCCTCAACCTGTAACATGTTTAAAATACAATTCAATGCAAAAGCAAAGGCGAGTATACAAGTTTAAGAATAAGTATAAGTATAAGTTTAAAAGTTTAAAAACGAATCCACATGGCAACTAGTTTATATAAGAGCATCATACAAGGCATGCAATATTTCTAGTCAACCCTCTGTTTACGCAAAAATGATATAATTCAACATGACCTCTCGTTCACGGGTGGTGCGTTACTCCTATAGTGCTATATATGTCAAATAGAGGCTGATAATAAGCTAATGACTATTGTTTCACATAAGAATCACCCAAGTATAAGCATCAAAGTATAACAACATAGCATTCATGTATAAGGATTGTTTTCATGCAAGTATAAAGGTTAAAGTTTAAGTGTGATTTTATAATTTAACATGTTACACCCCAAAAGTGATAAACATAAAAAGGGGGTTTGCGAGTATACTCACGGTTTTGCAAGTCTTCCACTTGTGAATCCGCGAGTGAGTTGTTGTTGATTAGGAGGTTGGAACACAAGAACATATGTATACGAAAGTAATCATCTTTTAATACAAAGTACTTGTTTTGACACTGTGAAACCTCAAGGGTTAATGTTTTCATGAGTAGTATACTCATTAGAATCATACAAGTCTTATGTCTTAGATGATGTTATTCTTAACACTTTGACGAATGAACATAAGTTCACCATCAAGGGTTCGAATGTCGAATAGTATATAAATATAAGTATTATATGTATTATTATGTCCAATAGTCAAGCATGAGGTAGAAGATTAAATCTTCATTTAGGTACCTCTAAGTTTCATGGAAGTCATGTAGGAGGTAGGAAGAGAACACTTGATGTAAAAACATACAAAGAGGGACATGAACTATGAATAATACAAGAATATAAACAACTACACTATGAGAAATCATCAAGCAATGTGGGGATTTTATGTTGGACAACCCAAGTTAGTCCATAATCACACCTACATTAAGTCTTGGACTTAAAACTTTACTTGTGGGTTAAAAACCCAAAACAAAACATAATGTATATGATGTTTAACCTCTGATTTTTGAATGTCTCGGGCCCGTTTTTAATCCCAACTAACCATACAAGTGGTTATGCGCATAAGGACGTGGGTTTGAGTTGAGTTTGACTCAAGTTTGAACAAGTTAAGTAAAGTTTGATTCAAAACGAACCGTGAACTTTGGAGCCTTTTTTCCAGAGTTCCAGGGACTTATTTACTATGAATCACCCATGGAATCGAAGCTAAGGTCAATCCAAGCACATAGAAAAAAGAATGAGCTAAAAAGGACAAGAAACGAGTGAGTTATGCTCACTTTAGTGAAGAAGGATGCTTCTGTCCGAACTTGGGTTTGCAGCTACGATTTTGGTGATTTGAGAGAGATTTAGATGAGTTTGTAAAGTGTTTAGGACTTGGATTGGTGTGGTATTTATAGGGGAAGGGTTGGGGTTAGTGGTTGTGAGTTTTTAATGCAAGAAACACACATTGGAAGCAACAAAACCACCAAAATAGCCCAATCCCGTAAGCTGAATGAGCTGGTTTCGGATTCGGAGTTCTCGCGGGGCGCGAAGGTGGACAGAGGGCGGTTCGCGGGCCGCCAGGCCTTTCCTGATCCGAAATCAAGTTTCATTTATTACAAATTGACCCCTAAAGTTTGTTATTTAGGTCTTTTAGGGACTATTTTCGCCATATAAGCATAGTTTAAGGACAAAATGAGTATGGAGAACATAAACCAAATATAATTTAGCGTATGAAGGTCGTATTTAAGTTTCGTATACGTTCAAAAGACGTTTTATGCATAAGTTTCACATATTTGCAAGTTTAGCACATTGTTTCCAAGAATTACGAATAAGCATCAATTGTTTCACGAAATTGAATGTATGAGCATGTATAAAGTATGTACAACATGAATTTAAGAAAATACGAGTTTTATTTATGATCTAAGTCTCGGATTTTACAACGGTTACAGGGAAAGAACGATTACAGGAACACAAGACTTCCAAAAATAGAAATACAAGCAAGACCTTCTAAATATGGAAAGTACGAAGAAGCAGGGCGTTACAGTCTCCCCTCCTTTAGGGAATTTCGTCCCGAAATTTAGGTAGATGCAATGTTGAATAGGTATGGATATTTAGTATTCATATCACTCTCGAGTTCCCAAGTAAATTCAGCGCCACGTTTTACTTCCCATCGAATCTTGACGATAGGAATTCGACTGCGCCTCAGTTGCTTGACTCCTCGGTCCATGATTTCGACCGGATTTTCCACGAAGTGAAGCGTTTCGTTGACTTATAAGTCTTCGAGAGAAACTTATAGTCCTTCGTCAGCTAGACACTTCTTCAAGTTGGATACGTGAAAGACAGGGTGTACATTGTTGAGTTCTTCAGGCAGGTCCAGTCTATACACAACCTTCCTAATCCTTTCGAGGATCTTGAAAGGACCAATGTAGTGAGGTGTGAGTTTCCCTTTCTTGCCAAATCAAACCACGCCCTTCCAAGGGGATACCTTGTTGGGATTGAACCCTATCAGAGGAACAGATAATAAAAGCCAAAATTGGTTCATAACAGTGGATTCATCATAAGCAGTAGTTTACACCAGGCTTTCCCCTTGAAAGTGTTTATAACATCTTATGTCCTCTATCCACTATTCGTATACAACAGCTGTTGTCCTTTAAACTGCTGATGAAGCCCTGAAGACTGTTAAGAATTAAACACTGTTGGTTCAATCTACTGATGTTATCTAAGTACTGTTGTTGACTAAAGGACTGCCCACTCAAGGACTGATCAACTTTGAGGAAAGCACTGATAGTCAAACATCAGTACTGATGGAAGGAGAAAGCAGTAGTTTAGTGTGTCACTTATATTGTATAGAATCAGTGGTTAAGTGTTAGGTCATTTGAGACCGTTGGTACTTGTTTTAGATGGTTTTGGATTGTTCTGGTTAAGTTTATTAAGCTTTAGAAAGTCCAAGGGCTTATTGTGTAATTCTCTAGAAGATAGTTTCCTGACCTAGTGTAGATAAGATTCCAGCAAATTTATAAATTTGCTGGCTAATCAGGAACACTATAAATAGCCCTCTCATTGTAACCTTGGCAAGCTTTTGGCTCTTGAATGAATATTGGTGTTGTTACATTCTTGTGTTGATCTTGTGCTCAAATCTGATATCCAAGGTGGTTTATTGCTATATCTTATTAATTGGATTCAATACAACACTTGTTGTATTCATTAATCCATAAGCTTCACCTTCTTCTTGAATCTTTCTTAACTTTTCATATCTCAAACACCTAATCAATAGGTGTTATGGGTTAAAACAACCAACCACTGTGATCCGGATCGTTTTTGGGATCTACAATTTGGTATCAGAGCCTTAGTGCTCTTGGTTGTTGAGTTTTTTTGTTAAGATTTTTCAAAGTTTCAAGGTTTTTCAAAGTTTCAAGGTTTTTCAAATTTTTGGTCTTAAAATGGATTGATTTGGTGTGTTTAATCGATAGGTTGTTGTTAATATATGTTTAGGGAGTCATTTTGGACATTTTGATACATCAAAACATGGCTTTTGAGCTGTTTTTGAGTGTTTAGAGGGTTTTAGTTCGTGTTAAACCCTCTGTCCAGCGAACTTAACATGAATGCAGTGAACAATTTATGAAGGCAGCGAATTTAAATTTTGAATATAGCGAACATAATTAGATCGTTTTGAAACTCATCGCAGAATCATTAATTTCGACGATCACTATTCGAGCGAAGTTACTGATTGTCAGCGAAATAGCGTCCGGTGACCCTTGAGCGATATTATCGAAGGCGACTTCGAGAACTGTGATACTGAACCACAGCGTTCTTATCACGGTAATCGGTGAAATTAGTCCAGCTAACGTTTGTGTTGTGTTTGTCAGCGAAAATATCTTGTTCGCTCGTGCAGGACAACCTTGGGTACCAGCGAAGGCTGAAGACCGGCAAGATCTGTCAGCAAAATTGCACGTGCCTCTTTTGTCATCGGCGATATTACATTTTGTCACTAGTTTCCAGCGATCTGTCAGCGAAATTAGCGATCTGTCAGCGAAATTAGCTTCTGATCAGCTCTATTCTGTCAAAATCAAGCAAAGATGTCGTTAAATCAACTAAGTCCAATTGCTCAAGCGGAACTTGAGACTAGAACCACTACTCGGCCACCAAAGTCGAAAGGTGCTGAAGACTTTAGCACTTGGAAGACTCGCATTCAGTCGTTCTTCGAGTACACGGACTACAATCTGTGGCTCTCTATCACCGCTGGACCCCACATTCCAACGGTTGTTCGAGGAGATGCGGTGGTTGCCAACAATGATGCAACTACCTTTACTGATAAAGATAAGGCTCTAATCCAACGTGATCATCGTGCATATGCCGCCTTAACCATGGCTCTGTCAACAGATGACTGTAACATGTTTGAAAAATACAGAACTGCAAATGAACTTTGGCTCGCTTTGATCGAATATTACGAGGGAAACGAAGAGCTGATTGAGAGAAAAAGAGTCATGGTGCAGAAGCAATACGACCTGTTTTGTGGAATTCGTGGGGAAAGCCTTTCCGATCATATCAGTCGCTTTCGAAATATGATGACCAAGATGAAGAAGGCAGGAAATCATATCACTAACCGTGCTGCCATAAAGAAGCTTTTGGACTCACTTGCAAAGGAATGGAGCCTGAAGTGCATGATGATCAAAAGGGATTTCCTCAACAATCCAAATCCTGTCACTCTAACCGATTTGATCAACACTTTGAAGGATTTTGAAATGGATGTTAACAAACGAGAAATGAATACGACTGGTTACACCCCAAAGCCTGTTCAGACTTCTGCAGGATTAAAGAACGTGGCACTTCTTGCATCTGAAGGTGTCAGTCAACAAGCATCAGACACGACTTACTTAAACGCTTCCGCAAGCGCATCAAAGGCTCCACGGTCCAGTGAAAAGACAGTTGTGCTCAGTGAAACTCAAGCTGAAGAGAATGTTGAAGTAGAGGAACAAGTTCACAAAGCACTCATGGCAAAAATCTCGAGCGATTCTTTATCTTCATCGTCAAAACCCACCGAGAAACAGGCTATGGGAATCCCAAAAGGAGATGATGCTACCGACAAGGGTCTGAAGAGTATTTTCACTTCCTCCGAGCCTGAGAAAGACAAGAAGGCTGAAGAAGCTGTGAAGGCCACAGAGCAGTTTCAGAAAGAAACAACTTCTGTGAAGGAAGAGAAAGCGAAAGCCTCAGCTGCGGCCATGAAAACCGAATCCTCAAAAGAAAAGGCTGACAAAGACTTGGTAAACAGCATTCCACATAACTTTAAGGTAAAGTTATGCACACCAGCATGCGTTGATGTCGTGGCACATTACAAGTCTCTTAATCTAGAATTTGAGAGACAAAAGGACAAAGCCTTAAAAATGAATAACGAACTTAAACTGAACGAGGCCGCATATCAGAGAAAGTTGAATTCAACTTTAGCTGAAATGCAAACTCTAAAAGAATTTGTGATTAGAAAAGATCTTATCATTAACGATCTCACAGATAGACTAGAAAAGGCTTTGAACGAAAAGAATAAATTGCAAATTATCATCGATAAATGGAATGTCAGTCAAAAGGCCTTTACTGACATCAAAAATTTCCAACGACCAATGTATGTAAAAGACGGGATCGGGTACAAGGATAGGCAAGGAAATGAAAGAAAACTTTTTCTTCCTCCACATAGCAAAAACTATGTGCCTATACCAACTCCTCATCCCGAAAATGATCTCATTGATGAAAAGGCCTCTGTAGAACAAAACAATTCTTGTGAAAACGAAACAACCGCTAACTTTTCTAAAAGTAATGCAGATCCAATTATGTGTAAAGAAGATGTGTGCGATGAGGATGGAGACTGCGGTGGTTCAAAAATAGGAATAGGCTATTCAGGCGACAGTTATTCCACTGTTAACTGGTTCGCCTGGAACTGTGATAAGAGAAACAATATTCGGGATGACTGTAATGGCCGTGTGCCTAAATTTAAATCTTCGGATGACTGTAAGGGCCATGCGCCTACATTTGAGACCCGTGATCGTGAACATGTTATGTCTGAATGTCATGATTTAAATTCTGCATTTTGTGATGATAAAATTGTTTGTGAATCTCCTGTGTTTGTGCCAGAATTGAAAAAGAATAGCTTTGGAAAATTCCTCACAGAGGAAATTCCAGAATATATTCCATCTCGAACAGGTATGACAGATTCAGAAAAGAAAGTCACTGAAGATCACTGCAATCAAGACTCAAGCATCGCTGCCTCAGAAGATGAAAAGGAGACTTCAAATTCCAAAGATGAGCAAAAATCAGAAACCTCAAGTGAAGATCGAACAACAGATGGAGAAAGCTTTAAATTCTCAAGTGAAGAAACCCCGAAAACCTCAAGTGAAGATCAAACAACAAATGATGAAAGCTCTAAATGTTCAAGTGTTGAGATAATTGAAGACCAAGACTCAGAAAGTTCAAGCGAAGATCAAAGCTGCAATAATCCAAGTTACGAAGCAAGTGAAGAGCAAAGCTCAAGTGAATACCAAACGTCTAAAAGTTCACCCGATTCCGACAGTGATGAAGAATGCTCAGAAGATGAAAGTAGAGTTGACAAGAAAATGAAGAAAGCAGAAAGCTCAAGACTCTCATCACATACATCATCTACTAACACCAAAAGACCCAGACATAAAAGATGTTTTCGCTGTGGTCATTTAGGACATACAGCGAAACATTGTAAAAACAAGAATTTTTCTAAACCAGAATATGATTTTGTTAAGAACTTCACAGATCAACTTGATTATCTTAAGAAATCTGTTAAAAACCTGGTCAATTCAATAGCTTATTTTTGGAAGCAAAAAGAGGATATCGTGGGACAAAACCACGATAGATCCAAAGTAAAGCAGATCTGGGTTCCCAAATCAAACTAATTTGTGTATATTCTTGTATTTCAGAATAAACTCCAGAAATGGCATCGTATGCTCTTGGAATATATCTGGCATGTCGACAGCGGATGTTCAAGACACATGACAGGCTTGAAGGAACTTCTGAAGAACTTTCGCTTTATTGATGGTGATTTCGTGTCATTCGCTGGAGACGAGAAGGGAGGGAAGATCGTTGGAGTAGGAGATGTGGTGTCTAAAGCCCTCACGTTGGAAAATGTCAACTATGTTCCAGAATTGTGCTACTATCTTATGAGCGTATCACAAGTCTGTGATAAAAGAATATCGGTGCTTTTCAGTGACATGGAATGCTTGAATATGTCGTCCCTGCAGAAGTGATCATGCAGGTTGTAAAGTAGATCACAGGTCTGTCTCAGGAGGATGTCAATTCTTGGGAAATCGTCTGATTTCATGGCAAAGCAAGAAAAAGACAACTGTGTCCACCTCCACTGCTCAAGCAGAGTACACCGCGGCCTACAGTTGCTGTTCACAAGTTTTCTGGATACAAAATCAGTTGTTGGATTATGGAATCAACATCATGAAGACTCCTATATTCATCGACAATGAGGCATGTCTGGAAATTGTGAAGAACCCCAGTCACCACTCCAGAACAAAGCATATCGAAATTCGTATTCACACAATTCGAGATGCTTACGAGAAAGGATACATTCAAGTGGTGCCAGTGGATACAACACAGCAGCGGGCCGACATTTTCACGAAGGCCTTTGATAAAACCCGATTCAACCAGCTGGTAACCTGGTTGGAAATGGTTAATTTCCTTGAATGGAAATGAATCTTGTGTCCAAACGCTTTCGTAAATACTCTATCTTGTGTCCATAGTTTTTCTTAAAAAAAAAAAAAAAAAAAAAAAAAAAAAAAACGTTTGTTGAAAGCAAAACAAGTATCGTAAAGCGTCGCCCATCAAAAAGATTTTCTGATTCTTAAAATTTCATTTTCGGGCAAATGGACTTTCGATAATAAAGATTTTAGGGGGGATATTCCAGAAAATCAAAATGAGATGTTTGTTTCTGACTCCTGTTAGAGGAAATGATAGAAAATTGCTAACACTTTGCCATTTCTTGCAAAACAGAAAACCAAACAAAAAGAAATCGGGGTACCAAGCAACGACGTGTCGGTAGATTCAGCAACACCGACGAGTAAACTGCTGTTAGGGAGCAAAACTTAACATCTACACAAGGATTCTGGCTTCTCTCAGGCATTACGCATCTTGTGGGTAACACGTTGCGGCATATGGCTTAATGGTCTTAAATCTTGTGTTGATAGATTGCCAAAGTCTGAGATCTCGGGTCTCTATATTGGTTTTCATTCGGGGGGTATCATAGTTGGTCTTCTGCTGCATCCAGATATATGCTGACCTAGAACTTCTATGATATTCCTTCATAATAAGCGCCTTAAAAAAAAGGTAGAAAAGGCCAAACCCTTTCATAATAAGTGCCTTTTGTGGCCAAAAACCTTTTGATGGATTAGTTTCGGTCTCTCTGCTGTACGAAAGTACTGACCTGTTCACCGAACTATCTGTGTCGCCCTCGATAGATCTTGGAATCTCTGTTGTACGAAAGTACAGACCTGATCTCCGTTCTATCGTTGAATTGAATGGATTCAATATACTCACCTGTTATGAAGAACCTTTGTGCATACCTTGATCGCGGGGGTATGTCCTGACGTGGGACTCACGGGCGTAATGTTTCTATTCTCAATAGCTTGTGTGGGGGCCATAGAAGTCTTGTCAATATTACCAAAAACATGATAAACGCGCTCTCCGAAGGCATGTTGAAAGAAGGATGCATGGATTTAAGTGGACAAACATACTGGCAGTTTTTCTTGTGCCTTGATTCGCTATTAATAATAATAAATAAGAAATTGACAAGTGTTGACAATGTGATCTTTTGCAGGAAAGTCGATAAGCGTTAAAAGAAAAAGGAAATCAGTGAAAACGGAACCTCCCTATTTGAAAAATGGATTTCGAAGTCCAAAATTATCCAAGTTTTGACATTTTGTAAATATTTTCTAAGTGTTTATGCAGTTTTAAGATAACATGGGCATGCTTTTCGAGAAAGTTTGAAATTTTCGAGCGTTTTAATTATGACTCGTATATAATCTGTCGCAATTAACAAAATCTGACCGGCGTAATTATCTAAATTTCAAAAATATGTAGTGTTCTTACCTGCATACTTGACTGCGCCTTTGTAAATATTCTTATTTCTTTCATTACTACTTCTATCCTTTGTAAATATAGCATTATAGCATTATCTAATCTTCTCATTTTGCAATCCAGATCTCACTTAGCTCGTTTGTGTGTTTCAGAATACAAGAACTGTTAGAAACGAGATCAAGAGAAACGGGGTGATGTAAGATTGAAGATATATTTTGCATATGTTTTCTTTGAAGTCCCTCACACGGAAACGAAGAACAAGATATTGAAGAAGATCCCCAACAGGTTGCAAAAAGCAGAGACAAGCGAAAGAAAAGGCGAGGTGATTTGGCACTAAAAACTGATCTTAAGATGCAATCTTTACCTGTGTAGGGATACACGTGAGCTGTGATAAAGGTGAGAGAAAGAAAGAAAGACTGAGATGATGGAGATCTTATTCAAAAAAATTGAAGAAGAAAAGGAGTGTGACGAAGGTTAAGAGAAGAAAGAAGCTATCATTAACCACCTGCTCCAAAAGTCACGAATCGTTCATCAGAATCAGAAGTTTGAGAGATTTAATCTCCGGCGTCATCCACATACAATGTCACAATAGGGGGCGCAAGTGAAGCTGATAACAAGCAAACTCCATCCCAGCACAATGTGGGAAAAGACGCAGCAAATCCTGAAACCAGAGTCAAAGAATGAAGACGCTCAAGTACGCAACGGTCTAGGGGGAATATTGTTAGACCATTTTGAGACCGTCGGTACTTGAGTCGCTTAGGGTCTGAAACGATAAACAAGAATGAAGAACGATCAAGTACGCAACGGTCTAGGGGGAATATTGTTAGGTCATTTGAGACCGTTGGTACTTGTTTTAGATGGTTTTGGATTGTTATGGTTAAGTTTATTAAGCTTTAGAAAGTCCAAGGGCTTATTGTGTAATTCTCTAGAAGATAGTTTCCTGACCTAGTGTAGATAAGATTCCAGCAAATTTATAAATTTGCTGGCTAATCAGGAACACTATAAATAGCCCTCTCATTGTAACCTTGGCAAGCTTTTGGCTCTTGAATGAATATTGGTGTTGTTACATTCTTGTGTTGATCTTGTGCTCAAATCTGATATCCAAGGTGGTTTATTGCTATATCTTATTAATTGGATTCAATACAACACTTGTTGTATTCATTAATCCATAAGCTTCACCTTCTTCTTGAATCTTTCTTAACTTTTCATATCTCAAACACCTAATCAATAGGTGTTATGGGTTAAAACAACCAACCACTGTGATCCGGATCGTTTTTGGGATCTACATTAAGTTAGCAGTGTTTGTATTAGAATAGTGGGTAAAGGTTGTTAGGTTGTTAGATGTCACTTTCATGGTGACGTCAGCTTAAATGCTTCAGTGGTTTGATTTGCCTATAAATGGAACAGTACCCTGTACTGTTACATTTGATTGACTGAGTGAGTCTATCTCCTCCAATCCTTTCATCTTGTGCGATCAACCAGGGAGCATCTGGCTGAGGGGGAGTTTTGTTGTAAGCATGCATTGTAATCTTTTGATTTGATTTGTAATCTTTCGACCTAATGAAAAGTATGTGTTTATCAGAACTATTCTCCCTTTTGATTGTGTTTATAAAGTTTGTTTCCATTTCTGCTGCACTTTACATTATTTCATATTCATTCATTGTTCAAATTATACAAACAAACACAATCATGAGAGCCTCCGATCTTAACAATTGGTATCAGAGCTTGGACAGTCAAATTCGATCTAACAATCAATTTGACATAACAGTTCAGCTCAAAATTCATTGATGCTGAGGTTGATCGTATTTAGTTGAAAAACAGAGTAACGAGTGATCACGTTCAAAATTGCTATTCAAAAACTCTGTAAAACAACCAAGATGTCATAAGACACACAAACTTCACATAACAAGTGATGTCATACATAGAACACCTATAGTTTTCTGATCTGAAAATATGTTTGATAACTATGGTATAATTATTTTCTTTACAAAATTGATTTCAATTGTTGTTATGAAGTTTTGTGCTGTATCCATCAGGTATGTACCTCAGGTCGACAAAAACCTATGTTCGTAAAAACATTAGTGTTGTTGTTAACATAAAAAGAGGGAAATTAAAACTTTAGTTATTAAATCTTATGTGTTGAAAAACAGGTTGGGAATCCTGTTAAAAAGGACCAAATCAACTTTGTTAAAAATACATTAAGAAAATCAGGTGTTAAAATAGTCCAAATCATATGTAATGTGAGATTTGACATAGACATGTACAAATATGACCAGATCTCTAAAAACATTGCTGCAAAATGATTCTGGAATAAGTATTCCTTCAATAAACCTCCCAGTGAGTATTTCAGTACTTATGAATGGGAAGGGTAAAAAGGGAAGAAGAAAAATCACAAAAACTCAAAAGTGTGTTTATCTCAAAACTTTTGAAATCAAAAGAAAAAGAGCATAAATATAAAACACTTAAGAGTCCAAAATTGGGTGAACAATGGTCATCAAGCAACTGTGTGCATTCATTGATTCAGGAAAGTTCAGGTAACAATAGTATCACCAGTGATTAAACTTACAAGAGGACTAGACAAGTTTTTCAGAGTCATCACATGGTAACAAAGTCTATAACCGGACTCTCAAATCTTATGTTAACATGTCTCCTCATTTTTGCAATCAATTAACAAGAAATTGGTCTCAAACAGTGGTTATTACTATTTTAAATCACTGACCATTTTCATAAAACTTGAGAGTGATGTGATTATGAGTTTAATTAGAAAATATACCAGATCCTGTTTGATGCTATTTTCATAAAAACCTTTAATTATTTTTATTGAGAAAGTTTTTCTCAAATAAAACAGGATATATTATTCTTTATTAAGAGTGATATATTTTGAACTTTTACTTGTTTCTTATAGCAAAAGTTTCAAACACCTGTCAGGATATAGAACCCTTATTTTTGGTGATATTGTCCTTGAAAATAGGTCAAAAGGAAATGGTACAAGTGTCAAGGTTATGTCCAACTCAAGTTTGTTTTAACACAGATCAGAGATTGATTGCTAACAGACCTTAAAATACTTGGTACTCATGTTCTAATTTAAATATTATGACACAAAATGAGTTGCCATAGTAAAAAGGTTTCCATCATCTGGGATACTAAACCACTGTTAGGAATTTATAAAAGCTTCAAAACTTATAATAGACATGTGACAAAACCTTGAATGCAAATTACTGTAAAAACTGGTGACATATTAAACTTGATAATGTGCATCTAAAATGTGTTTTGTTGAGGATAACAATCTTGCAGATGTTTCATAATCACCATCAACAGATGTTGAAAATGATGTTGTGGTTTCACAAGACAAAATCATTTCTTTCATCAGAGCAGCAGATGTTCAAAACAATTGTCAAAAGCTTATCCACTGTTGCACTGACAGTTGCTGACATAATAGCCCTCAAATCCCTACCATTACCTTACTCCTAATCACTATTTTGTTCAAACATATGTTTCCTAAATACTGTCCACTGCTGAAAGTCAACCCCTGTTCTTTCATTCTCTTGGTAATCACTGTTGTTCAAAATCAGTGTTTTATCCACTGATAAAACTATCCACTGATAGTTAAAATCATCCACTCTATTCACTTTGATCGTTGCAACCACTGATATTTGCTTCATCAGTGGTTCCCTAAACAACTGTCCTCCATTATTCATCTTTCCATCAGAGGTTGGCACGTGGTCAGTTATTAGCCATCAGATCTTTGTAAACCGCTGCCACGTCAGCATTCACTTTTTCTCTTATAAAACCCTGATCAAAACCCCCAAACAGGGTTTTACACTATCGAATTGAATTCCAAAATTCTTTTCTCAAAACCAGTTTCCAATCTTCCGTCTCAAATCATTCTTCGTTCTTCTTCATCAAAATGACAAAATCAAAATCATCCTCATCTTCCAAAAAGGTCGCTCAAAAGGCCGCTGAACCCATTGAAATACCATATAAAGCACCTCACAACTACTTGGGTCTACTCACAAAACCCACCACCACCAAAACCTTCGATTCCATCATTGACACTCTTGCAGCTTCAAAGTACAAAACTTTGTTGACTGCTGATGCTCCTATTTACTAACAAACCCAGAGAGAATTCTGGAAAAATGCCACACTTGAGTATCAAGGTGAAACAGTTATAGCCATTAATTCTTCGATAAAGGGCAAAAAGATCCAAATCACTCCACAATCAATTTCAAAAGTCTTTGCACTCGATGATCAGGAAGGTAAAACTTCGTTTCCCAAAAACGAGTTAAAAACTGATTTTCTGGAAAGAGGGTATGGTGCGGAAATGAAAAGGGACACCTTACAAAAAGGCTTTTTCCCTTCTACACCAAGGTTTTTATTCCATACCCTTTTGATGTGTGTTTCAAATAAAACAACTGCTTTTAATGAAATACCATTAAAGATCCAAAACCTAGGCTTCGCTATTTTACATAATGAAAATTTTAACTATTCCCAGGAGATCTTTGATGATTTAGTAAAAAATGTTGATAGCAAATCATTTCTACTTTTTCCAAGGTTCTTAAGTTACTATCTTAAACAAAAATTTGGAAAGGAAAATGAAAATTTGCTCATCCAAGGTGATTCTTTTCAAATACATGGTTTAACATCTGAAACATTCACTAGAATGTTAACACATGCAAAAACACAAGCAGAGGTACCTGAGCAGACTTTAGCAGCTACCTCTGCTCCTCATGTATCTGCTACTGAGCCCACTGCTCTAGGTGATCATGGCAGCACACCCACTGCTATGAAACCCACACCTGCCATCACCAAAAAGACTAAAAAGAAATCATCCAAAAAACCCCCCAAACCCACTAAAAGGGCAACTCTGGAAGATGAGATCCCAGAGCAACTGCCAGTGACAACACAATTGTCACCAAAAACCACTGCTGCTACTTCCTCACAGCAGATGGAAGAAAGATCTCCACCCTTGCCTCAAACTCCTCCTGCATCCTCATAAAAGGATCAGGTTGTAAACACAGGGACCCCACATTATGAAGCTCTGGATTCAATTGGATCCATCTTCCTCAGTCCTGATCCCAAGGACATGTCTCTTTCAACACCCATATCTTCACCCCTCACATTACCACAATCCATAATACCCTTGTTGCATGCAGTTGCTATAGCTCAGACACAAACCAGTTCCTCTCAATCACCTATCACTGAGAGTACACTCCCACAAGTGACTGGGTCTGATGCTTATACCTCTGCTATCCCAGCAACATTTGAGGAGGTTACACTGTAGGAGTTACAAGTAATTCCTGACAGTAGTTCAAGTGGAGCAGCAACTACAAGTGTTGGATCAACATATCTACATTTGGCCAGTTGTTTCATCAATCAGACTCCCTTGAAGGCAATTTCTTCTATAGCACCTCTGGTAACCACTAGTGAGTTTGTTTTAACCACTGGTACCTTCAAAAGGTTATCAAGTGTTGAAGAAAGAAGACCCCAGAACCAAGAACAAGGGGCATCAATGGATGATTTTTGGGATTCATTTCCTAAGTCACACATTGATACAACCACTGCTGGTGGGGAATCAGATGATCCCATTAACTTGGGTGATGATTTAAAATATCAGGAATTGACGGGTAGAATTGACAACCTTGAGACATCTGTTGCTGAAATAAAAGATATGATGCAACAGTTGTTGAAAGCTCAAAAGGTCTCAACCACTGCTGTTCCAACTCAAGCACCTGCTCCATCACAAGCACCTGCTGCAAATGAGTTATGGAACTTATTCCAACCTCTGCTCCAACAACAAAGACAAATGGCTGATCAGCAGCATGCAATACATGTTCAAGAGCTGAGAAACATGATGGAGTCAAGGTTTAGAAATACTCAAGCAGACATCAAGGCTATAAAGGCCCACATCCTGAACACCACTGGCAAAGCTCCTCCCACCGTTCTCTTCATTGATAAACTTCCTCCAGATAATGCCAAAAAGGGGGAGAAAGTTAAGCAGTGGAAGAAGAAGGGAATAGAAGATGGTCTTTATATTGAACCAGAAAAAGAAAACATGACTAAAAACATTCCTTTGCCAGATGGTAGTAAGAAAATTGATGTTACCACAAATGCACTTGCAGAAGCAAAAGCAAGTGTTAAAAGAGATAGAGAGGCTAAGGATAAAGCCAGGTGGGAACAGGAGAAAAGAGCTTACATGGAGCTAAATGCATAGGGTACTTCTGAGCCAAAGGATAATGAAAATCCTAAGGATGAAAAGAAGAAGCCCACTAGACAAGTGAGGCAACCCAAATCCACACCATCCAGACCCACAAAGCATGCCTCCAAACCACCTCCCAAAGGGTCCAAACCTCAAACCACCAAATCTCAAACTTCCACCAAAACAGTTGTTGTATCAACAAATGATACCTCAGTAGTTTCAACAACTGCCAGCCAAACACCTGCCATCTCTTCAACACACACCACAACCACTGCCCTACCACCACAACCTAAAATCACTTCACCACCAAAAACCATCACTTCAACTATATCACCACCCACCAAATCACCACCTGCTGAAAAGCAGAAGACATCTACTGACACATCAGTAGTTGTAATGACAACAGAGGTTGAAACACCAGTTGTTTCAACAGCTGTTTGCTAGCCATCTACCACTGCCCTCACCATTTCAACAATCACCATACAACCCATTGTCACATCACAACCAAAACCTCCTTCACCCAAAAGGCTTTACACAAGGAAAAGGAAATCTCATGAGGGTAATGATGATATACCAGCACCCATTCCTTTATCCTCCACACCCTACAATCTTGTCGAGCCACAACCATCCACTTCACCAACTCTAGTCAAACCAATAAACCCTGCTAACCTTGTATCCATTGCTGCAAGTTATCCACTGGAATTGGAAGCTGTAAAGGATGAGATGAGACAATTCTATACAGAAGATGATCCTTCAAAAAGAAAATTTCCTTCTCTTATGGGCTTCAGGAACCCAGAAAATATGGATGCATATCTAAAACTCAAAGCCAGGCAAGCAGATATAAGAGCTAGAATTGAATGCAAAGATCAAGGTGACAAAGCCATTTTCGAAAGAATGGAATTTTTACTCACTAAGGTCAAACAAATGGAAGATTATGCAAGAGACCTAAGCAAATATATGTCAAATCTGCCACCTGGAGCCGTCCTACAAAAGGAAATGAGAAAGGATTATCTTGCATTTATTATGAGAGAAAATTTTTATCCAGCTAATGAAGAACAATTCAGTGAATGGCCACTCATTGCACTAAAGCATGAAGTTAACAGAATCAGGATGATCAAGAATGATCCAGGTAAGAAAAAGACAGCTCCAAACTGGAGCAAATACAAAAAGGCCATTGATAAACTTACCTCAGAATTCAAGAGAAAGAAACAAGAGCTGGTGGATGCAAAGGTTGGACCTGCCAAAGCCATAGCAAAATGGATAAGGCAATACACAGATGAGGCTTATGAAAGATTAAAGAAAAGAAGGATGACAGATCCTAGTTTATCACAGAAGCCTGAATACAAAGAGCCAAAACAGATCAATATTTCTGAACCACTGTTCACATCAGCAGATGTATAAGTCATTGAGATAGATCAAAGAAAGAGACAAGAGCAGATTGAAAAAGAAACTGCAGAAGATATAGCTGCAGCAAATGATATCATCAAAATGGTTTTCAAACAAAATACAGCTGGAGATTCTGAACTAGCAAAAGCTCAGAGCACTGCTCAACAAATTATCACAAGGCTAGCATCACCAAACTCATCTGTAAATAAACCTCTCCCAAGAAACCCATTGGGTTCAAAAATACTAAAATGGATGTCTGATCAAAAGACCCATGTATTGACACTGTTCAGATCCAATGGAGAAGTAAAGCACATATCAAGGGAACAAGCACTGGGCCTGGGTGTTGAAGATCTACAAGATCTCCTTGAGCTTATACTATGTAGGGAAATTCTGATGAGACGATAAAGATCCAAAATAATGAAGAGTTTTGGCATTATCTGTTCCAGGGGGAGATTGTTGGGATTGAACCCTATCAGAGGAACAGATAATAAAAGCCAAAACTGGTTCACAACAATGGATTCATCATAAGCAGTAGTTTACACCAGGCTTTCCCCTTGAAAGTGTTTATAACATCTGATTTCCTCTATCCACTGTCCGTATACAACAGCTGTTGTCCTTCAAACTGCTGATGAAGCCCTGAAGACTGTTAAGAATTAAACACTGCTGGTTCAATCTACTGATGCTATCTAAGTACTGTTGTTGACTAAAGGACTGCCCACTCAAGGACTGATCAACTTTGAGGAAAGCACTGATAGTCAAACATCAGTACTGATGGAAGGAGAAAGCAGTAGTTTAGTGTGTCACTTATATTGTATAGAATCAGTGGTTAAGTTAGCAGTGTTTGTATTAGAACAGTGGGTAAAGGTTGTTAGGTTGTTAGATGTCACTTTCATGGTGACGTCAGCTTAGATGCTTCAGTGGCTTGATTTGCCTATAAATGGAACAGTGCCCTGTACTGTTACATTTGATTGACTGAGTGAGTCTATCTCCTCCAATCCTTTCATCTTGTGCGATCAACCAAGGAGCATCTGGCTGAGGGGGAGTTTTGTTGTAAGCATGCATTGTAATCTTTTGATTTGATTTGTAATCTTTTGACCTAATGAAAAGCATGTGTTTATCAGAACTATTCTCCCTTTTGATTGTGTTTATAAAGTTTGTTTCCATTTCCGCTGCACTTTACATTATTTCATATTCATTCATTGTTCAAATTATACAAACAAACACAATCATGAGAGCCTCCGATCTTAACATACCTTGAGAAGCACGAAGTCACCTGTCTCGAATTCCAAAGGCTTGCGAGGCTTATCGGCGTAACTCTTTTGTCGGCTCCTGGCTTTCAATAAGTTGTCTCGAACCTGTAATATCTTGTCTGTCATCTCTTGTATGAGCTCGGGACCAGTGATTTGAACTTCACCAATCTCGTTCCAACAAATAGGCGAACGGCACTTGCGACCATACAATGCTTCGAAAGGTGCCATTTGAATACTCACGTGATAACTGTTGTTATATGAGAATTCGATCAATGGTAAGTGTGAATCCCAGTTGCCACCAAATTACGCATTAACAAAGCATATCCTCTAATGTTTGGATAGTATGCTCGGTTTGACCGTCTGTCTGAGGATGGAAAGCGGTGCTAAGGTTAAGAACAGTACCCATAGCAGATTGAAAGGTTTACCAAAGACGAGACGTAAAATGAGCATCACGATCCGAAATGATGTCAATGGGGATACCATGACGAAAAATGATCTCATCAGTGTAGATTCTAGCCAATTTCTCGACTTTGAAATCCTCACGAATGGGATGAAAATGAGCTGATTTGGTCAATCGATCAACGATCACCCAAATACTGTTATGACCAGAAGAAGTACGAGGGAGATCAGTGATGAAATCCATAGCAATGCTCTCCCATTTCCAGACAGGGATTTCTGGTTGTTCGAGCAGACCAGAGGGACGTTGATGCTCAGCTTTCACTTTTGAACTTGTGAGACATTTCGAGACGAAAGTGGCTATATCCTTCTTCATTCCAGGCCACCAATAGGATGCACGCATATCACAGTACATTTTGTCGGCACCAGGGTGAATAGAATATTTCGTGTGATGTGCCTCCTTCATCAGGAACTCTCGAAGGTTACCACGATTGGGAATCCAGATTCGATCGAGATAGTATTGAATACCATCGGATTTGGTTACGAGGCTTTCTTCAGCACCACATCGCATCTCGTCATAGAGGTTGCCCTCGTTAACAGATGAATATTGAGCGTCACGTATGCGGTTCTGAAGATCATGGACGAGTTGGAAACAACGGACACTCTTGACATGAGTTTTACGACTAAGAGCGTCGGCTACTACATTCGCTTTACCTGGATGGTATTTGATATCGCAGTCATAGTCGTTAAATAGTTCCACCCAACGACGTTGATGCATGTTCAGTTCTTTTTGGTTGAAGATATGTTGAAGGCTATTATGGTCGGTGAAGACCACACACTTTGTACCATAAAGGTAGTGTCGCCAAATCTTTAACTCAAAAACAACTGTGCCAAGTTCAAGGTCGTGAGTAGTATAGTTTTTCTCATGTATTTTTAGTTGCCTCGACGCATAAGCGATGACCTTGTCTCGTTGCATAAGCACACAACCAAGTCCAAGGTTTGAAGCGTCGCAATATACGACGAAGTCATCGTTACGATCAGGAAGCACGAGAATAGGAGCATTACAAAGCATCTCCTTGAGTGTTTGAAAAGATTCCTCTTGTTTGGGACCCCAAATAAAATGTTTCTCTTTTTGAGTCAAAGAAGTCAAAGGAACAGTAATCTTCGAGAAGTTAGAGATAAAGCGACAATAATAACCAACAAGACCAAGAAAAGAACAAATTTCAGACGGAGATTTAGGTGCGATCCAGTTTTCACAGCTTTGATTTTAGCGGGGTCAACGTGAATACCAAGTTCGTTGATGGTATGACCAAGGAATTAAACCTCCTTTAACCAAAATTCGCACTTGGAGAATTTGGCGTATAGACGTTCAGTACGAAGAAGTTGGAGGATAAGACGCAAGTGTCGCTCGTGCTCTTCGTGTGTCTTGAAATAGATAAGAATATCGTCGATGAAAACGATCACGAAACGGTCCAAGTACGCTTTGCACACGCGGTTCATCAAATCCATGAAAACAGTAGGTGCGTTGGTCAAACCAAAGAGCATGACCATGAACTCGTAATGACCATAACGTGTACGAAAGGCGGTCTTAGGTACATCTTCTTAGAGAACTAGAAGTTGATGATACCCAGAATGAAGATCGATCTTTGAAAAGCAAGTCACGCCTTGCAGTTGATCAAAGAGATCGTCAATACGAGGCAGAGGGTATCGGTTTTTGACAGTAAGCTTGTTGAGCTCACGATAGTCAATACACATACGGAATGACCCATCTTTCTTTTTGACGAACAAAACAGGAGCACCACAAGGAGAAGTACTAGGGCGTATAAAGCCTTTATCAAGAAGCTCTTGAAGTTGACTCGAGAGTTCTTGCATCTCAGAGGGTGCTAAACGGTAAGGAGACTTAGCGACGGGCGTAGCGCCAGGTACTAAATCGATACAAAAGTCGACAGAACGAGCAGAAGGTGGACCAGGAAGATCGTTGGGAAACACATCGGGGAAATCACGTACAACGGGGACGTCGCTTATGCTTGGGCCTTTGTCCTTCTTTTCTACAATATGAGCGAGAAAGGCGAAGGTACCCTTGCGTAAGCATTTGTTCGCTTGGATACACAACATAAGCTTGAGACCTTGAGAAGCTTTCTCGCCATACACGTGTAGAGAATCATCATTTCGAAGAGGAAGGTGGATAAACTTTTCAGGACAAACAACTTCAGCACGAACTCACCTAAGCCAGTCCATGCCTACTATGATGTCAAAGCAACCCATTTGCATAGGTATAAGATCGATTGAGAACGTATGGTCGTTAAGAATCAAAGAATAATTGGAAAGAATGGAATCGACAGCGACGGATTTACCAATAGAGACTTCGACAGTGAAAGATCTTGGCAACTTAGAGCGTTTACACATAAGCAATTGTTCGAATTCTAACGAAACAAAACTTCTATCGGTGCCAGTATCAAACAGACAAGAAGCATAAACATGGTTCACAGGAAACGTACCAGTAATGACATCATTTGCATTCTGAGACTGAGCGGCAGTGATGACAAAAGCTCGGCCTCTAGCAGGTTGTTGAGCTTGTTGCTCTTGTTGTGGCGACTACTGTTGCTGCTGCTGTTGGGGTTGATTCCTTTGAGGGCAAACGTTGGTGAGATGATTGAGATCGCCATACTTAAAGCATGCTCGTACAGGAGCAGCTTGAGGTTAAGCCTGGTTAGGAATAGGGTTTGCAACGAGGGCATGATTTTGGTTGTTTTGAGGTTGAGGGATGTTGCGGCATCGGTCGGCAAAATGCCCAAACCTATGACAACGGGCGCATTTGCGGCATGGTGTGTTGGTAGGATGATGGTACAAATAGGTAGTACACTGGGGATGAGACCCAGTGTAGGCTCGTTTTGGTGGTTCGGTGTTTGCGGGGGTAACGGCGGCTACTGTTTGTAAAGGTTGAGGGTTTGGCGGAGTGACGACCGGATAATTCTGGCTCGAAGCCTTCCGCTTCTTGCCTTTATTCTTCTTGGATTGGGAGGATGAAGGTTCAACAGTGGTGGTAGTATCGGTGGTATCAGTAACAGCTTGGTGAGCACTCTTTGACGAAGCCTTATCATAGGTTCCATGAAGAACGCAGTTGTTGTTAAGTTCGGTGGCTATACGAAAAGCATCTTCGATGGTTTGAGGACAAGCAGAGGCAACATGGTTAGCCAAGGAAGGTGCAACACAACGAATGAATTTGCATATGGTTTTGGGGACGGAGTTGACTTGTCCAGGACAGAGGACACTTAGTTGTTTAAAGCGCGTAATCAGACCATCCATGTCGCTCCCCTTCTGCGTAAGGTTCCAAAATTCGTTCTCCAACGTTTGGAGTTCGAGAGGAGGATAGAAGTGGTCCTTCATAAGCTGCTTAAGTTTGTCCCAAGGCATAGCATGTGCAACATCGTTTCCCCTCTTGTTGCGTTCGGTAGTCCACCATTCGAGTGCCCTCGAACGAAAAACTCTGGTTGCATTCAAAGTTCGTAGCTCATCAGGATAACCACTTTGCAAGAAAGTAAGCTCAATCACGTCAAACCAATTCATCATGGCGGAGGCACCATCTTTGCCTGTAAACTCTAAGGGTTTACAAGCCATGAATTGCTTGAAGTGGAAGGTTGATTTGGGTTTTTCTGCCTTTGAATCGACAGAGCCATGCGGTGAGTCGGGATTGATTTTGCTAACGATATCAGGAATGACCTTAGCCATTTGTGCAGCCATAAACTTCATACAATCCTTTTTCGACATTGATTTGGAGCTAGAACCCTTTTTTGATTGGAGCTTCTTGGACGCGCTAGACGACATCTAAAGGATCGAAAGAGAAGGAAAGGCATGTAAGCATGATGTATCACGTATGGTTCACACAATTAGCATGAATTTAACAAGTATTCAACAAGTATAAACATGTATGAATGTTTAAAAAGAGTATAAATTTAGTTTGTCCACGAGAATTATTATTGTTTTTTATTGCGCGAGACGTGCAAATTGTGTAACGGTTTTGAAACGAACGAGGTAACAAGTATAAAATCACATATAAATTAAATCACATAAAAGAGAGGCTCATAAAACATAGGATTGTTTTGGGTAGAGAAACGCCGACTATTCCGAAGTGAATCGAAACTCCTTTCAAATTAGAGAAACGTGCTTTGGCCTATAGGTAAGATATTCTCGTCGAGAAGCGATTAACGGTATCTTACCCTTCCAGTTACTACACGTCTCTAATCGATTGAAACAATTAAAACTTTGGCGAGAATGAAAATCAAGGAATGGGACTCAATCGACAAGGTGCGGGTTTCACCCCTAACTTGATGATTTCGTACCCGAATGTGGTTGGTACTCGTCAGTCAAAATGTAATTTCAACACTTTGACGAGGGTCCAATAGGATTTGAATTGGAAATTTACCATTAAGATGTGGATTTCACTCATAGCTTAATGGCTAAATTTCGTGCAAAATAAGAATAAGCGGAATGAGAGTCGTTCACCAAATTGTGGGTTTCATACCTATTTTGGTAAACTCGTCTCTTTTGTATAAAGAGTGTCTTCAAGTCTTCAAGTGTATTGTGTAAATTGTCTTAGGAAAGACATAATGTAACTATTAAGACCAAAAGAAGAGAAAGGAGCAAAGAAGGAAGCATGTCATTTTAAGCATGAAACAAGAATGGAAAAAAATTTGGTTCCTACTATAGACTAGGTCGAACATGGCAATTCTACCTAATTCCCTATAGTTATGGCTCTGATACCAATCTGTCACACCCCAACCAATGATGGAATCATCGGAGTGGGACTTGTTCAAGATTGCAAGAGACTTCATAACACTATTTGCGATAATATTTAATTCAACCAAATTCATTTCATAATCAAATTGTCAAAACAATACAAGGAAATTCAAATAACAACATTGTTCAAACATAACATCACAAAATTTGATACAACACTTTAAACCTAAACGTCTAAGTGAGTATCTAGGCATCATTGCTAATCCATTTCATAGCATCATCAATCCTCAACCTGTAACATGTTTAAAATACAATTCAATGCAAAAGCAAAGGCGAGTATACAAGTTTAAGAATAAGTATAAGTTTAAAAGTTTAAAAACGAATCCACATGGCAACTAGTTTATATAAGAGCATCATGCAATATTTCTAGTCAACCCTCTGTTTACACAAAAATGATATAATTCAACATGACCTCTCGTTCACGGGTGGTGCGTTACTCCTATAGTGCTATACATGTCAAATAGAGGCTAATAATAAGCTAATGACTATTGTATCACATAAGAATCACCCAAGTATAAGCATCAAAGTATAACAACATAGCATTCATGTATAAGGATTGTTTTCATGCAGGTATAAAGGTTAAAGTTTAAGTGTGATTTTATAATTTAACATGTTACACCCCAAAGTGATAAACATAAAAAGGGGGTTTGTGAGTATACTCACAGTTTTGCAAGTCTTCCACTTGTGAATCCGCGAGTGAGTTGTTGGTGATAAGGAGGTTGGAACACCAAGTCCTTCTACGCGAAGAAACAAAGCGTATGAGTTTCGGAGATTAACGGTAGATTAAGGATTTAGGAATTTTAAAACACAAGAACATATGTATACGAAAGTAATCATCTTTTAATACAAAGTACTTTTTTTGACACTATGAAACCTCAAGGGTTAATGTTTTCATGAGTAGTATACTCATTAGAATCATACAAGTCTTATGTCTTAGATGATGTTATTCTTAACACTTTGACGAATGAACATAAGTTCACCATCAAGGGTTTGAATGTTGAATAGTATATAAATATAAGTATTATATGTATTATTATGTCCAATAGTCAAGCATGAGGTAGAAGATTAAATCCTCATTTAGGTACCTCTAAGTTTCATGGAAGTCATGTAGGAGGTAGGAAGAGAACACTTGATGTAAAAACATACAAAGAGGGTCATGAACTACGAATAATACAAGAATATAAACAACTACACTATGAGAAATCATCAAGCAATGTGGGGATTTTATGTTGGACAACCCAAGTTAGTCCATAATCACACCTACATTAAGTCTTGGACTTAAAACATTACTTGTGGGTTAAAAACCCTAAACAAAACAGAATGTATATGAGGTTTAACCTTTGATTTTTGAATGTCTCAGCCCTGTTTTTAATCCCAACTAAGCATACAAGTGGTTATGCACATAAGGATGTGGGTTTGAGTTGAGTTTGACTCAAGTTTGAACAAGTTAAGTAAAGTTTAATTCAAAACAAAACGAACAGTGAAATTTGGAACCTTTTCGCCAGAGTTCCAGGGACTTATTTACTGTGAATCACCCATAGAATCTATTCTAAGGTCAATCCAAGCACATATGAAAAAGAATGAGCTAAAACGGACAAGAAACGAGTGAGTTATGCTCACTTTAGTGAAGAAGGAAGCTTTTGTCCGAACTTGAGTTTGCAGCTACGATTTTGGTGATTTGAGAGAGATTTAGATGAGTTTGTAAAGTGTTTAAGACTTGGATTGGTGTGGTATTTATAGGGGAATGGTTGGGGTTAGTGGTTGTGAGTTTTTAATGCAAGAAACACACATTGGAAGCAACAAAACCACCAATATAGCCCAACCCCGTAAGCTGAATGAGCCGGTCTTGGATTCAGAGTTCTCGCGGGGTGCGAAGGTGGACAGAGGGCGATTCGCGGGCCGCCAGGCCTTGCCTGATCCGAAATCAAGTTTCATTTATTACAAATTGACCCCTAAAGTTTGTTATTTAGGTTTTTTAGGTGTTTTAGGGACTATTTTTGCCATATAAGCATAGTTTAAGGACAAAATGAGTATGGAGAACATAAACCAAATATAATTAAATGTATGAAGGTCGTATATAAGTTTCGTATTCGTTCAAAAAACGTTTTATGCATAAGTTTCACATATTTGCAAGTTTAGCACATAGTTTCCAAGAATTACGAATAAGCATCAATTATTTCACGAAATTGAATGTATGAGCATGTATAAAGTATGTACAACATGAATTTAACAAAATACAAGTTTTATTTATGATCTAAGTCTCGGATTTTATAACGGTTACAGGGAAAGAACGATTACAATAACACAAGACTTCCAAAAATAGAAATACAAGCAAGACCTTCTAAATATGGAAAGTACGAAGAAGCAGGGCGTTACAGTCTCCCCTCCTTTAGGGAATTTCATCCCGAAATTTAGGTAGATGCAACGTCGAATAGGTATGGATATTTAGTCTTCATATCACTCTCGAGTTCCCAAGCAAATTCAGCGCCACGTTTTCCTTCCCATCGAATCTTGACGATAGGAATTCGACTGCGCCTCAGTTGCTTGACTCCTCGGTCCATGATTTCGACCGGCTTTTCCACGAAGTGAAGCGTTTCGTTGACTTGCAAGTCTTCGAGAGGAACTTATAGTCCTTCGTCAGCTAGACACTTCTTCAAGTTGGATACGTGAAAGACAGGGTGTACATAATTGAGTTCTTCAGGCAGGTCCAGTCTATACGCAACCTTGCTAATCCTTTCAAGGATCTTGAAAGGACCAACGTAGCAAGGTGTGAGTTTCCCTTTCTTGCCAAATCGAACCATGCCCTTCCAAGGGGATACCTTAAGAAGCATGAATTCACCTGTCTCGAATTCCAAAGGCTTGCGACGCTTATCGGCGTAACTCTTTTGTCAGCTCCTGGCTTTCAGTAAGTTGTCTCGAACCTATAATATCTTGTCCGTCGTCTCTTGTATGAGCTCGGGACCAGTGATTTGAACTTCACCAATCTCGTGCCAACAAATAGGTGAACGGCACTTGCGACCATACAATGCTTCGAAAGGTGCCTTTTGAATACTGATGTACTGTAAAGTACATATGTTTATAGTGTATATTTTGGTCAGTTTTCAGTCGTTTTGAGTCTGTTTTAGGTTAGAATTATGATACTGCTGACGTTAAGCTTTGATTTCAGGTCCCGTAGCTTAAAGTGATGAAAAACGAGTCAAAACGAGCGGTTCTGAAGAAAAATGGGACTTGTACGCGCGTCGGAGAAGCTGGAAATTAATTTAAATAAAAAGATTCAGAAAAATCACCTTTGGAGGCGCCGCGCGACGCGACACCCCCTAGGCGTCGCGCGAGGGGTCTTAATTCGTGTGTATTGTTTTCCAATTAGGGTTTGGTTTTGATAATTCCCAAGAAACCTGATAGTAACCCTAATTACGAAATTGTGACTTCTTGGAGCAATCTTGGAGCATTCTTGGCGAACAATTGGAGATTTCAAGGCACGGGAATCATTGGTATGAGTCGAGAGTGAAGAATCGAAGAATTAATCGGGTTTTCTAATCCCTTGTTTTGTCGATTACTTTCTTGGAACTTTGTTACAATGAATTCTGTTTCAGACATCTTCGTTTTGTTTTTAATTACTGAGATGCTTGGCTAATTTCATAAACCACCTAGACTTGATAAATGGATTGAATAAAGATTTTTACCGTTTTCGTTATTTGCATGATTGTTATGGGTGATTGTGTTTAGTAAGAGGTTTGATTTAATGGTTTGATGTGTATGCGTACTTTGAATTGGTTTATTGTTATTACTTGCTTCATATGATTCTTAGTGACGGTCTATATCACAACATAGAGTCATATTAGGGTTTAGGCTTTCGGTGAGTGTCTATATCACGTTAGAAAACCTTCACTCTTTAGGGAGAATTGTGCAATAACCCCTAGAAGTAACTAGTAATAATTTGCTAAGTCTTAGTGTTCTACTAGTCCTAATAACTGGGAAGTGAGGGGCTATTGGCAGGTCTTACCCGGCGAATTGCTTTAGATAGGCCTTGGGAAAGGTTATATCTTGGTTTACCTGTCGGTCTTATTAGTCTATCAAGTCAAATTAATTACTTCAAACTACCCTAGATCTAGGATTGGGAAAGAATAGGTCAACATTAGGGTACTTACACAATAATTAGACAACTGGGAAGAAGTCTAATAACCGGTAGAATTAACGGCCTAGGTAGCTCCACAGGTTTCTCCTTGAGAAGGGTCGAGGGGCCTTGATGGTTCTTAATAGGTTTAGTATTTTAAGATCCCGGTTCCATAACTCGTGCATTTAACTTAATCGGTA
Source organism: Helianthus tuberosus (assembly GCA_030545235.1). Lineage (NCBI taxonomy): Eukaryota > Viridiplantae > Streptophyta > Magnoliopsida > Asterales > Asteraceae > Helianthus > Helianthus tuberosus. Next base: position 100,441,214 of record CM060445.1, read on the forward strand.
ATCTCTTAAAAACAATCCAGGATTCTTGTCTAGGTGGTCTCATTCTCATATAAGAAGAGTTCACAATCTTAATTCGTTTTTAATCTAGTTCTAGTTTAATTTAGTAGTTTAATATAGATTTCCTTAGTTTTCCGTAACCCCCCCAAAACAATTAAACATAGTTTGAGTCGTGTCTGTCAGTGTCTAGTTTACGTAATTTATAGAGTCTCGTGGTTCGATCTCCGGACTTCCTAGGTTATACTACATTGATCGGTACACTTGCCGATTGTGTGGTTTTAGGTTTTGTCTAGATTTAAAGCTTTGTAGTGTCTAGTTTAGAGAGTCTAATATAGTTGTTTTTAATAGTCTGTTTAGCACACATCAAGTTTTTGGCGCCGTTGCCGGGGACTCTTGGTAATTGCGTTCATTAGCTTTGATAGATTTACTTGACAAATACGTGCTACGTGTTTACTTTTTTTTATGTCTTTTCTTTTTATCTTGAGTTGTGGTAACTATTGTTTGCTTTTCTTGTGTTCAGGTTTTTGCTCGTAGTGGATGCCACATCTGCGCTCGCACGGACCACCACCACCAGTCAAGCAGCCATCATATCAATTGGGCGAAGGCCCACAGGTTACTTCTACATCTTCATCTCGTTTCCCCAAGTTCGATTCCACCCCGTTACCCACCCCACCTCCTACACCACCACCTTCGCCAAACCATTCACCTAAGGATTCACCACCCAATAGTCCTACTTCTAGTACCTCTAGTAATCCAGAAAACTTAGAACCAATCGCAAACCCTAGGCAAACCGTCCATCAGCAAGCCACTCAGGATTTCACCGGCCTTGCCTCACCCATCACCGTTCCACCCATAGTTAGTGACAATTCATGGCAGATTCCAACTTATGCCATGCAGGCTATCACCAACACCATCCAATTCCACGGCCGAGACGATGAGGACGCCCCGGCCCACATTAACCGTTTCTCCCGCATCCTAGCTACCTTTAACCTTCACGGTGCACCCAACGATGCCACCTACCTACAGCTTTTCCCATTCTCCTTAGCCGGCCGTGCGGCTACTTGTTTGGACTCTCAACCAACCGGTACCTTTACTACTTGGGCGGGGCTTCGTCAAGCCTTTTTGAACAAGTATTTCCCGCCCGCCAAAGCCTCTCTCCTTAGAGACCAAATCCACTCCTTTCGCATGGAGCCCGATGAGCCTTATTACCTTGCTTGGGAGCGTTTCCAAAACCTAACTGCTCGTTGCTCCCAGCATGGTCTTTCTGATTGGGCTTTGTGTGAGAAATTCTATAACGGTCTTACCCAAGAGACTAGAGATAGGTTCGATACTAATGCGGGGGGCATATGATGGGTATTCTTACAGTTGCTGAGTGTTTAGAGCGTTTTGAGGCATTTGCTCAGTCTCAATCCCAATCACGATCCGATCAGAGGTATCAAAGTGGTAATTCTAATACCACTACTAGTGCACCCGCCCGAGGGGTGAACCATGTCACCATGGATCCTAGTTTAGCCTCTGTCTTGGAAAGCATGTCTAGGGAACTCAAAGAAATTAGGGCTAAGGTAGATAAATGTGAGTATTGTCGAGGGGGTCACGACACGAGTGCGTGTCCTTTACTAGTTGGTGAGGAGCAATGTGATTATTTAGGAGGAGGGTTTGGTAGAGGTCAGTCGAGCGGTTTTGGGGGTAATAATAATTTTGGGTCGGGTTGGAGTAATAATAACTTTAATAATAACACCTTTCGCCCAAATGGACCCCATGGCTTTCAAATGGCTCAAAACCCAAATAGGGGCCAAAATTCACTCTTTGGTGGGGGTTCAAGTGGGCAGTTCAACAAAGGGGTCAATGGGCAGGTTAAGGATGGGGGGTCAAATAACCAAGTTCAACCAGGTCAAGGTCCAAGTTTTGATTTAGGGGGTAGCATAGAGAGAATGGAGTCCATGATGAGTCAACTAGTTGTTAGGGACCAAACCACTCAAAAGACCCTTAGTGAACATGACCTAATGCTTAAGAACCATCAAGCATCCTTCCAGGACCTTCAAAGAGTCGTAGGGGACATGTCTAGAAAGCTAGAAGAGAGATTACCCGGTCACTTCGCGGGTAACACCCAACCGAACCCTAATGCCCATGCTAAAGCCATTACCACCCGTAGTGGCAAGACCGTAGGAAACCCTAGAGTCGAGGAGAGGGTAGTTGACGAAGATGGAGATATTATAGATGAGGAGATCCAAATGGAGGCTCCCGGCAAAGTGCAATCTAGGTTAACCCCATCAAGTACCGCACAGCCCGGTGAGTCTCAAAGTGAGAAGAAAGTTGAGCGAACCCCAATAGATGTTAGACCTTCACCATTAGTGAACCATGCGTATGTCCCGTTTCCCTCACGTCTTAAGAACCAAAAATACTCTAGGGAATACGGGCAGTTTTTGGACATCTTCAAGCAATTGAAGATTAACCTTCCATTCATAGAGGCACTCCAATCAATGCCTAAGTACGCTAAGTTTTTGAAAGATCTCCTTAGGAACAAAGAGAAATTAGGAGAGTTGTTTAACGTCCCGTTGAATGGGGGATGTTCCGCCGTGGTGTTAAATAAGCTTCCCGAAAAGCTTACCGATCCGGGTATTTTCACCATTCCATGTCTATTCGGTAGTAATACCAACACTCGAGCCTTAGCCGACTTAGGAGCTAGTATCAACTTGATGCCCTTTTCTCTTTATGAGAAGCTAGACCTAGGAGAGCTTGCACCTACCCGAATGACACTATCTTTAGCCGATCGGTCCGTTAAATACCCTAGGGGTATAGTTGAGAACTTGCTAGTTAAGGTAGACAAATTCGTGTTTCCCGCCGATTTCGTAATTCTAGATATGGAAGCGGATGAGAGAGTTCCCATTATCTTTGTCATGAACGAAAAGAACGAGCTTATCCCTTCACGTACGGTCACGGGTTGGCGCGTGTGCATCGACTACCGAAAGTTGAATGCTGCCACCCGTAAAGACCACTTCCCATTGCCTTTCATAGATCAAATGTTGGAGCGTCTCGCCGGTCAACAATTCTATTGTTTTCTAGACGGCTTTTCCGGTTACTTCCAGATCCCCATTGCACCGGAGGATCAGGATAAAACCACCTTCACATGCCCCTACGGCACCTATGCGTACCGACGCATGCCATTCGGGTTATGTAACGCTCCGGCTACCTTTCAGCGTTGTATGGTCGCCATATTTCAGGATATGATAGAGACTTCCATGGAGGTTTTCATGGATGATTTTTCAGTTTATGGTGACTCTTTCGAGGTGTGTTTGAAGAATTTGGAGAGAATGTTAAAGCGATGTGTAGAGACGAAGCTTATGCTAAACTGGGAGAAGTGTCACTTCATGGTGACGGAAGGTATAGTGCTAGGGCATAAGATTTCGAGAGAGGGTATAGAGGTAGATCGTGTGAAAATAGATACCATTAGTAGGTTACCTCCACCCACGAGTGTTAAGTCGATTAGGAGTTTTCTAGGGCATGCGGGCTTCTATAGACGCTTTATTAGGGATTTTTCGAAAATCACCCGCCCCATGACCCGCTTGCTAGAGAAAGATGTTCCATTCGTCTTTGACGAGGAGTGTCTTAAGGCCTTCAACTTTTTGAAGGAACAGTTGGTTAGTGCTCCTATTCTTATCTCGCCCGACTGGAGCATGCCCTTTGAGCTCATGTGCGATGCGAGTGACTATGTCGTTGGAGCGGTATTAGGACAAAGAAATGATAAGCACTTCCACCCCATCTACTATGCAAGCAAAACACTCAATGATGCTCAAGAAAACTACACTACCACGGAGAAAGAGCTTTTAGCCGTAGTTTTCGCGTTTGATAAATTCCTCTCATACCTCGTTTTGTCCAAGACTATAGTTTTCACCGATCACTCCGCGTTGCGTTTTCTTTTTCAAAAGAAAGACGCTAAACCCCGACTTATTCGGTGGATTCTTTTGCTTAGTGAGTTCGATATTAAGATTAGGGACAAGAGAGGGGCCGAAAATGTGGCGGCCGATCACTTATCGCGGTTAGAGGATCCCAAGAGGGAAGAGATTCATGAGGAGGAGATTGGAGACACGTTCCCTCACGAATCTATAGAGTTTGTTGAAGCGGAGAAAGAAGGATTGCCATGGTTTTGCGATTTAGCAAATTATCTCTCTAGTGGTGATGTGGTGAAGGGGATGTCTACACAACAAAGGAAGAGATTGTTGAGTGAGGCGAGGAAGTATGTTTGGGATGATCCTTTTCTTTTTAGGATAGGAGGAGATAGAGTTCTTAGACGTTGTGTGTCGAGAGAGGAGGGTTGGAACATTATTAAGCGTGTGCATGAAGGCCTCACGGGAGGACATCATGGTGCACACACCACCGCCCAAAAGGTATTTGATTGTGGTTTCTATTGGCCTACCGTTCTTAGAGATGCCGAGGAGTTCGTGAAGATGTGTGATGCATGTCAACGAACCGGCAATATTTCCGCCAAAGATGAGATGCCTCAAAATCCGATACAAGTAGTAGAGGTTTTTGACGTTTGGGGCATCGATTTCATGGGACCCTTCCCAAACTCCAAAGGAAACCGTTACATACTCGTGGCAATCGATTACGTTTCCAAATGGGTTGAGGCTCAAGCTCTTCCCACAAACGAAGCCCGAGTAGTATTGACATTTCTTAAAAATCTCTTTTCACGATTCGGTACTCCTAAAGCCTTAATCAGTGACCGTGGCACTCACTTTTGCAATGCATTGATGGAGAAGTTGCTTGCACGCTACGGTGTCACTCATCGTTTATCTACCGCATATCATCCACAAACAAGTGGACAAGTGGAGAATGCAAATCGCGGTATTAAACGAATCTTAGAGAAAACAGTTGGTAAGAATAGGAAAGATTGGTCCGACAAGCTAGACGACGCATTGTGGGCATTTAGAACCGCCTACAAGACCCCTTTAGGAACTACACCTTTCATGGTCGTCTACGAAAAAGCTTGTCATCTCCCCGTCGAGTTAGAACATAGGGCGCTTTGGGCTTTGAAAACCGTTAATTTAGATATGACCGAAGCCGCTAGGAAGCGTTTCTTTCAAATTCATGAGCTTGAAGAGCTTAGAGATACGGCATATGCTCGATCGTTGGGAATAAAGGAGAAAACGAAGTTGTTGCATGATAGGAGGTTGAGGAAAGTGAAGGAGTTTAGCAAAGGCGATAAAGTGCTTCTCTACAACTCGAGATTGAAGCTTTTCGCGGGTAAGTTGAAGTCCAAGTGGTCGGGACCTTTTATGGTTCATTACGTGTTTCCGTATGGAGCGGTGGAGATCATGGATGAGAAGGATGGCCGTAGTTGGAAGGTGAATGGCCATCGTTTGAAGCACTACCTTGGAGGAGCGATAAACAAGGATGAGAGGGAGGTAACTCCTCTTGAAATCCCACCTGAAGACGCCAATTAGTGTTGTGGGTGAAAGCCCAAGTGTACATTTTGTATCGTTTGTATAAGAGTCTTTGTTTGAGTATTTTCGTGTTTTAACGAGTCTTTCCGTAGTTTTTCGGTTTGTATTTTGTGTCGTTGAGAATTTTGCAGGATTCGTCACCGCTATGGAGTGGGAAAAAGCATGAGAAAAGAGGTCCCAGGTAAGTTTCTTGAACACTTAGAAAAAAAATTTAAAAGTTTTGGATGGTTGGAAAAATTTTGAAAAAAATTCTAAGGCATGAAACAAGTTTTTTCTCGCAACTCCCTGTTAAAAACGACCCTAAGCGTGACGCCAAGGGCCGTCGCGTCACGTCTAGGGTAAAGGTTCAAAATCAATTAAATCCCGACCCGCCGCCCGACGCGAGACCCTCCTTTGAACCCTTAGCGTCACGCGAGACCCTACTGAACCAGCTTAAAACATGAAACGTGAACCTGTTCGCTGAAATCAATTTTTTTTCACACATACAAACCCTAAATCGCGATTTTCACTAAAATCATCATATCTCACTCGTTTTTCAACCAAATCCCTCCATTCTTCTTCCTAAATCACCACAATCACATTCCCCACAATCTACACCATCAATTTCACCCGATTTCGCGCTGCATTGTCGCGTTTTTGGACAATTTCGTGCACCACAACTTCAAGACTTCAATTTTCTTGCTTAATCCGAATCCAAGGTATGATTTCTATGATTTCTCACTAGTAGGTAACTTTATTACTTAGTTCTAGTGTCGGGTCAGTCATGTTTTAGATCTAGGGTTTGTGTAGGTTGATAAAGTTAGGATTTTTGACCCGTTTGTGATGTTAGTGGTATGCGGGAGGCTATGTTTGGGATGTTTACATACAATGGGGCTTGCGGATGGTTCGGGTTGGTTTGCTTGGGGTTGTTTGAGACGTGTGTGAGGTATGTTTGGACAACTAGACAACATGTTTGAGCTTTACGGGTTTGTTTGGCTAAACGAAAGAATTTTTGCTAAAAAATAGGTTGTTGAACTGATTTTTGCAAATGTGATTAGTTTTCTAAACGGATTTTGTTTCTACAAATGTTGTGTTAAGGTTTAAAAAGTTCAAACTCTCACGTGTTTAGCCTTAAGTGTGGGGATATTTCGGCACTTATGCTTAATTGAGGACAATTAAAGTGCCGAGAGGAGATGATGTACATTGAGTTTTAGGTTGTTCGAGTAGTGAGTCTAGTATTAGTCTCAGAGTCATGTTTTGCGTCGTAGTGTCGTATTTAGAGTCGATAGTGTCGTTTGAGTCATAATATGGTCGTGTTTAGTGTCATTGTGCGTACTATTGAATCGCTTGACTTTAAGCCACTTCGCTCGTACTCAATCTCCATTCGGGCTAGGTTTGGCTTATTTTTGAGATGATTATGCAATATGCACTTGTTTCGAACAACGGCTGCGAATGAAATGCTATACGGCCGTCGTTCGACTGTATATTATTATATTATTATCGTTAAAAAAAATTAAAAAATTAAAAACACCAAAGTTTGTGATTGCTAACTTTCTGCATTGTTTTCTTGTCAAATCTTTCTTGTTTTGCAGAAACATGTCGGGTGAAGGTTCATCGTCAAACCCAAGAAAGAGGAAGATTAAGTATCGGGGGAACGAAAGGAGAGTGTATTCCCGTGTCGAGAGGATTATTGATCACCCGATTTTAGACTTTGAGGAAGATAGTGAGGAGAGAAAGAAACTGAAGAAGTATGCGGTAACTCACATGTTAGAACACCGTACGATAAACTGGGAATGGTTGCACAGTATGGGAGCGAGTGATCGGGTGGCGGAGTTGTTAGGGCCACGATTGAGAGCGGCAATGGATTGCCGTTAGCCGCAGTATACTGAACTTACACTTGAGTTCCATTGTACCTTCCATCATAAAGAGGGTACTTTTGCGGAAAATAATGCGGTGTCATTCTCTTTGGGCCGAAATCTGTATGAGATGAGTATTCCTCAATTTGGAGTGGCCTTGGGTTTTTATACGGATGAGGAAGTGAGGACTGATGAGTTTGTGAATGGTTTAAGGGGTGTGTATACTCATCCTCGGCCGAAGTGTTTGGATTCGGCAGACTTGGAGAGATTTTGGGACGAGATTGCGACCAAACCGTTCGCCCAGACGAACCTTATCACATCGGTTCGTGATCCTATATACAGGTATATCTTGAAAATGTTGGCGACTACGATTGTGGCGAGGAAGTCAGGTGAAAATAAAGCAAACTGGTTGGATATTTTTGCTTTAATGTGCATGGTGGAGAAGAGAAACTGGAACTTGGCGAGTTTCTTTGCATGGTCGTGCAGTAGGCCGCGTAGGGGAGGAAAAAGAGCTGCCATGGATCTTGGGCCGTACATAGCTAGGTTGGCAGGGAATATACGAGGCTTTAAAAAATATCATGCGGAGGAGATGCATTTGAGTTTCCCAACGGTTTATTGGGGTATTGCTGAGCTGCAGTTAGCGGGGGTTTTGACAAATACGGACCCGCCACAATGGAACTATGAAGTGGGTGCTCCTCCGGCACGACGACCGGCACCTCGACAGAGGTGTGAGACTCCTCCACAGCAGCCAGTTAGACAGCAGAGACCTGGCCCGTTCACTCCCGAGGCTGCTTTTGACTATACACAGCAGAGGTTTACTCAGATTGAGATATGATGCGGGTTAACCACCAGTGGACGATGCAGAGCCACCATCGACAGGACGACATGCTCAGGTATATGATGTCAGATATGTCACTGAATGCTCCGATACCTCCACCCTTTGCCGGATTATTACCTCCACCAGTTTATGGAGGCGACCAGCAGACCCCATATGTCTATGGTCAGTACCCGGGGTATGACCAGTGGGGAGGGCAGAGTGGTTATGCTTATAGTGGCCAGTTCGGGTGGCAGCAGGCTGGAGGTTCAGGGACCCAGCAGATGGATGAAGATTCTGAGGATGAGGAGTGATGAGACAGATAGGCTGAAGCAGCATATATCCTTTGATATTTTATTTTATTTATGCTGTTTTGGTAGTTCGATATGGTTGTATTCGTAGACATATTTTTATTTTTCATTTGAACTTGGATTGTTGGAACGATGAACGTTTGGTAGTATTTGGTTTGGTATGTTATGTTTGTTTTAGGTTGATGATTTGGAGCCGCTTTCCGTTCGTGTGTGAGGGAGTTTGGTATTGTTTGCTGAGCACGTTCGGTATTGGAGGGCTTATGTGGAAACGACTGGCACTTTGACAGTCTCACATACTCAGCTAAGTCGTTTCCCTTTTTGTTGTTGTATATTTTATTTATTTCGTTTGCAGTTTTTATTTTTAGGTAGTTGTTGAGTCGTATTTTCGTTCTTGCATTAGGGACAATGCAATCTCTAAGTGTGGGGATGGGATACTTGTAAATATTTGAGTCTTTAAAAATTTGAAAAACACAAAAAAAAATTAAAAAATTGAAAAATCCAAAAAAAAATTGAAAAAATCAGAAAATGTCTTTCGAATAAAAAAGAAGTTTGCAATTAAAGCGGAAAATGATAGAAAAAATGAATTTTTGCTTGGGTTCGAATAATAATAATATGAGATTATAATAAATCGAGTTTGCGTCTAGTTTGGGATATGTGGATAGGCCCGGGTTTGGTTTTAAGTCCCTTTGATCTAATATACCTTAATTGTCGGTCTGCTAGTGGGTTTTCGCCTGGGAAATATGGGAAACTAAAACTGCCGATAATAGTATAAGGGGCACCGTTATAAGTTAAAACCGTTAGAGTTTGTGGTCATGCGAAAAAAAAAAGAAAAAAAATATAGAATAAAAGTGAGCTAGAAACTAAATGAAAGTAACACAGGCCTATGTAATCCGAGTTGGGGATAGCGACTCTACAGCCGGAATGCCTCTAGGATGTGTGAAATCGACTTGCCAAATAAAAGTACCGAAACCTAAGTAATCTGTGGTTGGGGATAGCGACTCTACAGCCGGAATACCTCTTGGTTAGGGAAAGCATCGTCTAGACTCACGATAGAAAAAAAAAAGAAAAAAAAAAGCAAAAAGCAAAGCAAGAATAGAAAAAAAAAAGTTGATTGTAAACTCTCTTGGTTTTGATATAAAACGGTTAGGAATTGGTCCAGTGATCATTCTTTTAGTCCTATAAGCTTGAGGTGGGAGTAGGTGGACCGTAGATTCTAGCGTGAGACCCTAGGTAGACTGACCGCACTTAAATTAAATTTACATGATAAGGGCTTAGGATTGGATTCGGGTTTAAAGTGGATAAGTATATTCGCAATCGCTACTAACGCAAGTCTTGGTTTTAATTAATTATACCTATACTTTTGACCCGAGTGATTATTTGTTTATGATTCCGTTGCATAATTCTTTTTCGAGGACGAAAAAAGAGTAAGTGTGGGGATGTTTGATGTACTGTAAAGTACATATGTTTATAGTGTATATTTTGGTCAGTTTTCAGTAGTTTCGAGTCTGTTTTAGGTTAGAATTATGATACTGCTGACGTTAAGCTTTGATTTCAGGTCCTGTAGCTTAAAGTGATGAAAAACGAGTCAAAACGAGCGGTTCGGAAGAAAAATGGGATTCGTACGCGCGTCGGAGAAGCTGGAAATTAATTTAAATAAAAAAATTCAGAAAAATCACCTTTGGAGGCGCCGCGCGACGCGACACCCCCTAGGCGTCGCGCGAGGGGTCTTAATTCGTGTGTATTGTTTTCCAATTAGGGTTTGGTTTTGATAATTCCCAAGAAACCTGATAGTAACCCTAATTACGAAAGTGTGACTTCTTGGAGCAATTTTGGAGCATTCTTGGCGAACAATTGGAGATTTCAAGGCACGGGAATCATTGGTACGAGTCGAGAGTGAAGAATCGAAGAATTAATCGGGTTTTCTAATCCCTTGTTTTATCGATTACTTTCTTGGAACTTTGTTACAATGAATTCTGTTTCAGACATCTTTGTTTTGTTTTTAATTACTGAGATGCTTGGCTAATTTCATAAACCACCTAGCCTTGATAAATGGATTGAATAAAGATTTTTACCGTTTTCGTTATTTGCATGATTGTTATGGGTGATTGTGTTTAGTAAGAGGTTTGATTTAATGGTTTGATGTGTATGCGTACTTTGAATTGGTTTATTGTTATTACTTGCTTCATATGATTCTTAGTGACGGTCTATATCACAACATAGAGTCATATTAGGGTTTAGGCTTTCGGTGAGTGTCTATATCACGTTAGAAAACCTTCACTCTTTAGGGAGAATTGCGCAATAACCCCTAGAAGTAACTAGTAATAATTTGCTAAGTCTTAGTGTTCTACTAGTCCTAATAACTGGGAAGTGAGGGGCTATTGGTAGGTCTTACCCGGCGAATTGCTTTAGATAGGCCTTGGGAAAGGTTATGTCTTGGTTTACCTGTCGGTCTTATTAGTCTATCAAGTCAAATTAATTACTTCAAACTACCCTAGATCTAGGATTGGAAAAGAATAGGTTAACATTAGGGTACTTACACAATAATTAGACAACTAGGAAGAAGTCTAATAACCGGTAGAATTAACGGCCTAGGTAGCTCCACAGGTTTCTCCTTAAGAAGGGTCGAGGGGCCTTGATGGTTCTTAATAGGTTTAGTATTTTAAGATCCCGGTTCCATAACTCGTGCATTTAACTTAATCGGTAATCTCTTAAAAACAATCCAGGATTCTTGTCTAGGTGGTCTCATTCTCATATAAGAAGAGTTCACAATCTTAATTCGTTTTTAATCTAGTTCTAGTTTAATTTAGTAGTTTAATATAGATTTCCTTAGTTTTCCGTAACCCCCCCCCCCCAAAACAATTAAACATAGTTTGAGTCGTGTCTGTCAATGTCTAGTCAGAGTCTAGTTTACGTAATTTATAGAGTCTCGTGGTTCGATATCCGGACTTCCTAGGTTATACTACATTGATCGGTACACTTGCCGATTGTGTGGTTTTAGGTTGAGTCTAGATTTAAAGCTTTGTAGTGTCTAGTTTAGAGAGTCTAATATAGTTGTTTTTAATAGTCTGTTTAGCACACATCAAATACTCGCGTGATAACTGTTGTTGTACGAGAATTCGTTCAATGGTAAGTGTGAATCCCAGTTGCCACCAAATTACGCATGAACGAAGCATATCCTCTAATGTTTGGATAGTACGCTCAGTTTGACCGTCTGTCTGAGGATGGAAAGCGATGCTAAGGTTAAGAACAGTACCCATAGCAGATTGAAAGGTTTGCCAAAGACGAGATGTAAAACGAGAATTTCGATCCGAAATGATGTCAATGGGGATTCCATGACGACAAATGATCTCATCAGTGTAGATTCTATCCAATTTCTCGACTTTGAAATCCTCACGAATGGGAAGAAAATGAGCTGATTTGGTCAATCGATCAACGATCACCCAAATACTATCATGATCAGAAGAAGTACGAGGGAGCTTAGTGATGAAATCCATAGCGATGCTCTCCCATTTCCAGACAGGGATTTCTGGTTGTTCGAGCATACCAGAGGGACGTTGATGCTCAGTTTTCACTTTTGAACATGTGAGACATTTCGAGACAAAAGTGGTTATATCCTTCTTCATTCCAGGCCACCAATAGGATGCACGCATATCACGGTACATTTTGTCGGCACCAAGGTGAATAGAATATTTCGTGTGATGTGCCTCCTTCATCAGGAACTCTCGAAGGTTACCACGATTGGGAATCCAGATTCGATCGAGATAGTATTGAATACCATCAGATTTGGTTACGAGGCTTTCTTCAGCACCACATTGCATCTCGTCATAGAGGTTGCCCTCGTTAACAGATGAATATTGAGCGTCACGTATGCGGTTCTGAAGATCATGGACGAGTTGGAAACAACGGACACTCTTGACATGAGTTTTACGACTAAGAGCATCGGCTACTACATTCGCTTTAACTAGATGGTATTTGATTTCGCAGTCGTAGTCGTTTAACAGTTCCACCCAACGACGTTGACGCATGTTCAGTTCTTTTTGGTTGAAGATATGTTGAAAGCTCTTATGGTCGGTGAAGACCACACACTTTGTACCACAAAGGTAGTGTCGCCAAATCTTTAACGCAAAAAGAACTACGCCAAGTTCAAGGTCGTGAGTAGTATAGTTTTTCTCATGTATATTTAGTTGCCTCGATGCATAAGCGATGGCCTTTTCTCGTTGCATAAGCACACAACCAAGTCCAAGGTTTGAAGCGTCGCAATATACGACGAAGTCATCGTACAATCAGGAAGCGCGAGAATAGGAGCATTACAAAGCATCTCCTTGAGCGTTTGAAAAGATTCCTCTTGTTCGGGAACCCAAACAAAAGGTTTCTCTTTTTGAGTCAAAGAAGTCAAAGGAACAGCAATCTTCGAGAAGTTAGAGATAAAGCGACGATAATAACCAGCAAGACCAAGAAAAGAATGAATTTCAGATGGAGATTTAGGTGCGATCCAGTTCATCACAGCTTCGATTGTAGCGGGGTCAACGTGAATACCAAGTTCGTTAACGGTATGACCAAGGAATTGAAATTCTTTTAACCAAAATTCCCACTTGGAGAATTGGGCGTATAGACGTTCAGTACGAAGAAGTTGGAGGATAAGACGCAAGTGTCGCTCGTGCTCTTCTTGTGTTGTGGAATAGATAAGAATATCGTCGATGAAAACGATCACGAAATGGTCGAAGTACGCTTTGCACTCGCGGTTCATCAAATCCATGAAAACAGCAGGTGCGTTGGTCAAACCAAAGGGCATGACCATGAACTTGTAATGACCATAACGAGTACGAAAGGCGGTCTTAGGTACATCTTCTTTGAGAATTCGAAGTTTTTGATACCCAGAACGAAGATCGATCTTTGAAAAGCAGATCGCGCCTTGTAGTTGATCAAAGAGATCGTCAATACGAGGCAGAGGGTACCGGTTTTTGACAGTAAGCTTGTTGAGCTCACGATAGTCAATACACATACGGAATGACCCATCTTTCTTTTTGACGAACAAAACGGGAGCACCCCAAGGAGAAGTACTAGGGCGTATAAAGCCTTTATCAAGAAGCTCTTGAAGTTGACTCGAGAGTTCTTGCATCTCAGAGGGTGCTAAACGGTAAGGAGACTTAGGGACGGGTGTAGCGCCAGGCACTAAATCGATACGAAAGTCGACAGAACGAGCAGGAGGCGGACCAGAAAGATCGTCGGGAAACACATCGGGGAAATCACGTACAACGGGGACGTCGCTTATGCTTTGGCCTTTGTCCTACTTTTCTACAATATGAGCGAGAAAGACGAAGGTATCCTTACGTAAGCATTTGTTCGCTTGGATACACGACATAAGCTTGAGACCTTGAGAAGGTTTCTCGCCATACATGTGTAGAGAATCACCGTTTGGAAGAGGAAGGCGGATAAACTTTTCAGAACAAACAACTTCAGCACGAACTCGCCTAAGCCAGACCATGCCTACTATGATGTCAAAGCTACCCATTTGCATAGGTAAAAGATCGATTGAGAACGTATGGTCGTTAAGAATCAAAGAACAATTGGAAAGAATGGAATGGACGGCGACGGATTTACCATTAGCGACTTCGACAGTGAAAGATCTTGGCAACTTAGAGCGTTTACACATAAGCAATTGTTCGAATTCTAATGAAACAAAACTTCTATCGGCGCCAGTATCATACAGACAATAATCATAAACATGGTTCACAAGAAATGTACCAGTAATGATATCGTTTACATTCTGAGCCTGAGCGGCAGTGATGACAAAAGCTCGGCCTCTTGCAGGTTGTTGAGTTTGTTGCTGCTGTTGTAGCGGCGGCTGCTGCTGCTGTTGGGGTTAATTCCTTTGAGGGAAAACATTAGCAAGATGATTGAGATTGCCACACTTGAAGCATGCTCGTACAGGAGCAGCTTGAGGTTGAGCCTGGTTAGGAACAGGGTTTGCAACGAGGGCTTGATTTTGGTTGTTTTGAGTTTGAGGGATGTTGCGGCATCGGTCGGCAAAATGCCCAAACCTTTGACAACGGGCGCATTTGCGGCACGGTGTGTTGGTAGGATGATGGTATAAACAGGTAGTACACTGGGGATGAGACCTAGTGTTGGCTCGTTTTGGTGGTTCGGTGTTTGCGGGGGTAACGGCTGCTACTATTTGTAAAGGTTGAGGGTTTGGCGGAGTGACGACCGCATAATTCTGGCTCGAATCCTTCTGCTTCTTGCCTTTGTTCTTCTTGGATTGGGAGGATGAAGGTTCAACAGTGGTGGTAGTATCGGTGGTATCAGTAACAGCTTGGTGAGCACTCTTCGACGAAGCCTTATCGTAGGTTCCATGAATAACGCAGTTGTTGTTAAGTTTGGTGGCTATACGAAAAGCATCTTCGATGGTTTGAGGACAAGCAGAGGCAACATTGTTAGTCAAGCAAGGTGCAACATAACGAATGAATTTGGCTATGGTTTTGGGGACGGAGTCGACTTGTCCAGGACAGAGGACACTAAGTTGTTTAAAGCGCGTAATCAGACCATCCATGTCGCTCCCCTTCTGCGTAAGGTTCCAAAATTCGTTCTCCAACTTTTGGAGTTCGTGAGGTGGACAGAAGTGGTCCTTCATAAGCTGCTTAAGTTCGTCCCAAGGCATAGCATGTGCAACATCGTTTCCCCTCTTGTTGCGTTCGGTAGTCCATCATTCGAGTGCCCTCGAACGAAAAACTCTCGTTGCATTCAAAGTTCGTAGCTCATCAGGACAACCACTTCGCAAGAAAGTAAGCTCAATCACGTCAAACCAATTCATCATGGTGGTGGCACCATCTTTGCCTGTAAATTCTAAGGGTTTACAAGCCATGAATTGCTTGAAGTGGAAGGTTGATTTGGGTTTTTTGCCTTTGAATCGACAGAGCCGTGCGGTGAGTCGGGATTGATTTTGCTAACGATATCAGGGATGACCTTAGCCATTTGTGCAGCCATAAACTTCATACAATCCTTTTTCGACATTGATTTGGAGCTAGAACCCTTCTTTGATTGGAGCTTCTTGGACGCGCTAGACGACATCTAAAGGATCGAAAGAAAAGAAAAGGAAAGGATGAGACTTGATCATAAATTCATAATAAGTTTGCAAGTTTAAGCATGTAAGCATGATGTATCACGTATGGTTCACGCAATTAGCATGAATTTAATAAGTATTCAACAAGTATAAACACGTATGAATGCCGAAAAAGAGTATAAATTTAGTTTGTCCACGAGAATTATTATTGTTTTTTATTGCGCGAGATGTGCGAATTGTGTAACGGTTTTGAAACGAACGAGGTAACAAGTATAAAATCACATATAAATTGAATCACATAAAAGAGAGGCTCATAAAACATAGGATTGTTTCAGGTAGATAAACGTCGACTATTCCGAAGTGAATCGAAAATCCTTTCAAATTAGAGAAACGTGCTTTGGCCTATAGGTAAGATACTCTCGTCGAGAAGCGATTAACGGTATCTTACCCTTCCAGTTACTACACGTCCCTAATTGATTGAAACAATCGAAACCTTGGCGAGAACGAAAATCGAGGAATGGGACTCAATCGACAAGGTGCGGGTTTCACCCCTAACTTGACGATTTCATACCCTAATGTGGTTGGTACTCGTCGGGTTAAAATGTAATTTCAACACTTTGACGAGGGTCCACTAGGGTTTGAATTGGAAATTTACCATTAAGATGTGGATTTCACTCCTAGCTTAATGGCGAAATTTCATGCAAAATAAGAATAAGCGGAATGAGAGTCGTCCACCAAATTGTGGGTTTCACGCCTATTTTGGTAAACTCGTCTCTTTTATATAAAGAGTGTCTTCAAGTGTATTGTGTAAATTGTCTTAGGAAAGACATAATGTAAGTATTAAGACCAAAAGAAGAGAAAGGAGCAAAGAAGGAAGCATGTCATTTTAAGCATGAAACAAGAATGGTCAAAAATATGGTTCCTACTATAGACTAGGTCGAACATGGCAATTCTACCTAATTCCCTATAGTTATGGCTCTGATACCAATCTGTCACACCCCAACCAATGGCGGAATCATCGGATTGGGACTTGTTCAAGATTGCAAGAGACTTCATAACACTATTTGCGACAATATTTAATTCAACCAAATTCATTTCATAATCAAATTGTCAAAACAATACAAGGAAATTCAAATAACAAAATTGTTCAAACATAACATAACAAAATTTGATACAACACTTTAAACCTAAACGTCTAAGTGAGTATCTAGGCATCATTGCTAATCCATTTCATCGCATCATCAATCCTCAACCTGTAACATGTTTAAAATACAATTCAATGCAAAAGCAAAGGCGAGTATACAAGTTTAAGAATAAGTATAAGTATAAGTTTAAAAACGAATCCACGTGGCAACTAGTTTATATAAGAGCATCATACAAGGCATGCAATATTTCTAGTCAACCCTCTGTTTACGCAAAAATGATATAATTCAACATGACATCTCGTTCACGGGTGGTGCGTTACTCCTATAGCGCTATACATGTCAAATGGAGGCTAATAATAGGCTAATGACTATTGTATCACATAAGAATCACCCAAGTATAAGCATCAAAGTATAACAACATAGCATTCATGTATAAGGATTGTTTTCGTGCAAGTATAAAGGTTAAAGTTTAAGTGTGATTTTATAATTTAACATGTTACACCCCAAAAGTGATAAACATAAAAAGGGGGTTTGCGAGTATACTCACGGTTTTGCAAGTCTTCCACTTGTGAATCCGCGAGTGAGTTGTTGATTAGGAGGTTGGAACACCAAGTCCTTCTACGCGAAGAAACAAAGCGTATGAGTTTCGGAGATTAACGGTAGATTAAGGATTTAGTATTTTTAAAACACAAGAACATATGTATATGAAAGTAATCATCTTTTAACACAAAATACTTGTTTTGACACTATGAAACCTCAAGGGTTAATGTTTTCATGAGTAGTATACTCATTTGAATCATACAAGTCCTATGTCTTAGAAGATGTTATTCTTAACACTTTGACGAATGAACACAACTTCACCATCAAGGATTTGAATGTTGAATAGTATATAAATATAAGTATTATATGTATTATTATGTCCAATAGCCAAGCATGAGGTAGAAGATTAAATCTTCATTTAGGTACCTCTAAGTTTCATGGAAGTCATGTAGGAGGTAGGAAGAGAACACTTGATGTAAAAACATACAAGGAGGGTCATGAACTATGAATAATACAAGAATATAAACAACTACACTATGAGAAATCATCAAGCAATGTGGGGATTTTATGTTGGACAACCCAAGTTAGTCCATAATCACACCTACATTAAGTCTTCGACTTAAACATTACTTGTGGGTTAAAAACCCTAAACAAAACAGAATGTATATGTGGTTTAACCTCTGATTTTTGAATTTCTCAGCCCCGTTTTTAAGCCCAACTAACCATACAAGTGGTTATGCGCATAAGGACGTGGGTTTGAGTTGAGTTTGACTCAAGTTTGAACAAGTTAAGTAAAGTTTGATTCAAAACAAAACAAACAGTGAACTTTGGAGCCTTTTTGACAGAGTTTCAGGGACTTATTTATTGTGAATCACCCATGGAATTGAAGCTAAGGTCAATCCAAGCACATAGGAAAAAGAATGAGCTAAAACGGACAAGAAACGAGTGAGTTATGCTCACTTTAGTGAAGAAGGATGCTTCTGTCCGAATTTGAGTTTGCAGCTGCGATTTTGGTGATTTGAGAGAGATTTAGAAGAGTTTGTAAAGTGTTTAGGACTTGGATTGGTGTGGTATTTATAGGGGAAGGGTTGGGGTTAGTGGTTGTGAGTTTTAATGCAAGAAACACACATTGGAAGCAACAAAACCACCAAAATAGCCCAATCCCGTAAGCTGAATGAGCTGGTCTCGGATTCGGAGTTCTTGCGGGGCATGAAGGTGGATAGAGGGCGGTTCGCGGGCCGCCAGGCCTTGCCTGATCCGAAATCAAGTTTCATACAAATTGACCCCTAAAGTTTGTTATTTAGGTTTTTTAGGTGTTTTAGGGACTATTTTCGCCATATAAGCATAGTTTAAGGACAAAATGAGTATGGAGAACATAAACCAAATATAATTAAGTGTATGAAGGTCGTATTTAAGTTTCGTATACGTTCAAAAGACGTTTTATGCATAAGTTTCACATATTTGCAAATTTAGCACATAGTTTCCAAGAATTACGAATAAGCATCAATTGTTTCACGAAATTGAATGTATGAGCATGTATAAAGTATGTACAACATGAATTTAACAAAATATGAGTTTTATTTATGATCCAAGTCTCGGATTTTACAACGGTTATAGGAAAAGAACGATTACAAGAACACAAGACTTCCAAAAATAGAAATACAAGCAAGACCTTCTAAATATGGAAAGTACGAAGAAGCAGGGCGCAACACCTCATACTCTGCTTCGTTGTTTGTGCTTTTAAAATCTAGACGAATGGAGTAAGTAAGTTCGTGGTTGTCGGGACTGACTAGGCGAAGGCCAGCCCTGAGCCGTCATCGTTGGAAGCGCCGTGTGTATATAAGATCCAGACCCTGTCGTCAAAGATTGGGGTGGGATTTTGTATGGCTTCGCATTCTTGGATTCTATCGATGGGAACTTCAGTAACAAAGTCTGCTAGAACTTGACCTTTTATGGCTGGGCGCGGCTTATACAAGATGTTATATCCGCCCAATTCAATGGCCACTTTGCTAATCGGCCAACGACATCTAGCTTGGATAAGACTTGACCCAAATGATAATTGTTAAGAACAGTTATAACGTGGCCAGAAAAGTACATTCGTAATCTGCGCGAAGCGTGGACTAACGCGAGAAAAAGTTTTTCATGATTGAATATTGTGTTTCTGGTCCAGTTAACATCTTGCTGATGTAATAAATTGGAGTTTGGACTCCGTCTCTTTCGACCAGTAACACCGTGCCTACAGCTACCTCTGTGGCGGAGTGGTACAAGATTAACGGTTCTTCTTTTAGTTGAGCCGTTAAAGTAGGTAGTTGAATTAAGCATTCTTTCATTTCCTGAAAAGCCTTTTCAGCCTCCGAGTCCATTGAAACTGACTCTTCTTAACGCAATTGCACAATGTGCTGATGAACGAATATGACTTGGCGGCATGGTTTGCTAAAAATCAGTTGAGTGCAGCTAGACGACCAGATAGCGTTGCATCTCTTTGATAGATGCTGGTGACAGCATGAGCTGAATAGCCTCTACGTTTTTAGGATTGACTTCTAAACCATCCTTGTTTATGATGAATCCTAAGAACTTGCCTACTTCCATTCCGAAGGAACACTTTACTGGGTGGGTTCAGCTTTAGATTAACTCTACGCAGAGAGTCGAAGGTGCGCTAGATGTTTGTGAGCATTAACTCCTTTTCAGGACTCATGATGACAAGATCATCCATATAGACTTCGACTCTTACGTCGATGTCTTCCCCAAAGACTCTATCCATTAGGCGTCGGTATGTAGCTCTTGTGTTGCAGAGACCGAAAGGCATTTTTCTGTAACAAAATATACCTTTATCCATGCGGAAAGCTGTCTTGCCCTCGTCTTCTTCCTTCATGTGCACTTGGTGGTAACCTTTGTAACAATCTAGGAAGCATTTCCAGTGGAAAGATGCTAAGGAATCCACCTTCTTGTCTATCTCTGGGAGAGCGTAGCAGTCTTTTGGGCAGGCCTTGTTGAGGTCCTTGAAATCAACGCACATGCGCCATCCGCCATTATGCTTTTGTACCATTACTGGGTTAGCTACCCAAGTTTGATATCTGACTTCGCGTAGTATGCCGGCTTGAAGTAGTTCAGCCACTTGCTCATTCATTGCGCGAGCCTTTTCTGGACCGAGATTGCGCTTTCCTTGTGCTACTGGTTCCACTAAATGTCGAATATTTAAACAATGTTCTGTCACCTCTCTTGGTACACCGGTCATGTCTGCTAGAGACCATGCGAAAATATCCATATGTTCAAATAAAAGCCCTTTCAGTCTTGCGCGGATTGCTGGTGATATGGCATGCCCTATCAAAATAGTTTGCTCATGGTATTCATTGTTTAGTACCCATTTTTCTGGTTCATCAGATGGAGATGGCTTCGCTGCATTTGCTGGTGGCTCGTCATCTACAGACATGACTTCTTTGCTTGAATATAAAATTGCTGCTCCGGTTTCTGTCAGAAAACCGCAAGCAGTGTGTGGTATAGAGGTAATCATGCTAAACTTAACCTTGTGGTCATGGGTTTGAGCCCCACGGTGGGTGCCAATGAAGAAACAGTTATTAGAATTGACCGAAATCAATCAGATTGGGGGTTTTGTTACTGCATAAAAAGGGTTAATCCTCTCGTCGATTCGGTGGTTAGCTGGACTACTTCACTGGAGATCTCTACAAAACAGAAGCCGTTAGTCTCGCCACGGGGAGAAGGAGGTTCTCTCCGTGACCACACTCCGGCGTGAGAATAATACTAGGATCTCAAAAATGAAGTAGTAGTGAAAGTAAGTGTGAGTAACTTATGAGATCATACCGGAAGCATCTTATTTATAACCGGAATTTGGCGGGAAAATGTGTAACGGAGATAGTGACAGAGGGCACTTTTCCGTTGGCAGTTATCTCCTTCTTCCGTCAATTGTTAATGTTACATCCATGCACACAGATTGGGGATTTGATTGACGGTTGGGGAGATGCCACGTGGAAAGTGGTTTTGTGTAGATCTCTCTTCAAGTTAGTGCCATCATCGTGATCTATATGAGAGCTCAGGATCGTGCCACATCACATTTGGTTATAACCAAATGAAGCCATGCACGATGAGCATTTAAGGTCTCCTAGAAGATCTACAGCTGTAAACCGCTTTGTCTTTGCCACGTGTCCATTCTTTTGTAACAAAAAAGATTCCTTTGCTCAGGTCTTGATTTCAGGCGCGCGAAGATGTTTAAGATTTTATCTTCTAGCCTAACTGTGCCCTTGCGCGAGCCCACACAAGGGTGTTTGCTGAATATTTGATCTTCTTTTCCCCAGCGCATGGTCATCGAAGATTGTTCTTTCCCAAATCTTGTTTAGGACCGCTGCGCGGCCGCGCAGGATCTTATTTAAGATGTTTTTGGAATGAAGTTAGGGTATGGTTCTATGCGCTTATGCAAGGTTTTTGGGACCATACCCCTTCACATCCCATTTGCGTTTGTTGTCTCCAGAAGTTTCAGCAGTAGCCCTGATACGCTTGGGCAGCTAGCCTTGTTCCACAGCTTGATCGATGCGACACCTCGTAAAATCATGTCTAATGATGTGTTGACACGTGTGCTAAACCCTTATGAAGTCAAACATTGACTATGAGGGACTATTTTTTATGAAAAATCAAAAGCTTTGAATGTTGAGGGACTAAAAGTGTCATCATGCTTAAACTTAGCCTTTGAATGACCTTACACGGTATTCGTATTCTCTTATAGAGCCACTTGTTGGATAAACAAAACCGTTTGTGATATAATACAAAAGTTTGTGTAACGAAGGGTTAAAAGTGTCAACATGTTTATTCTTACCTCTGAGTGACCTTTTAACGAACCTGATGCGTGTGAAGTGTTATATATATTAGGTGTATATTTTAAGCCCTTTTTAACACTTATTTTTAGCCAAGTTTTAAATTTATAAAACACGATATTTTACTAACACTAAACACACATATGGGCAAGTGCACCCATTGTGAGCGTAGTATAGTGTTGGCAAGATACCGAGGTCGTCCAAGGACACAAGAGCTTTTAGTACCGGTTTATCCTCAACGTCTAATCAAAAATAAAAGTTTAGAAAAATATTTTAAACTAAGAAAAATAAAAACTAACTAAAAATGCTGAAAATAAAAATAAAAAGAAAAACAGATAGACAAGATGAATCACTTGGTTCCGACTCGTATCTAGTGTAACCTTTGATTATTTCCACACTTTTGCACTATTTTAAGAGATTATCTTAGTTATTGTAGTAGGCCCCTCTTTTGAAGGTGACGTTACCCTCACCCCAGTAGTTTGAGTCAGCAAGGATACAATCCTAAAAGGGTAGATTATTGGAAGATAATTAATTAAGTTATTAATGCAAATTATGGTAGGCCCCTCTTTTGGAGGTGACGTTACCCTCGACTAAGTAGTCTGAGTCAGCAGAGATACAGTCCTAAATAGCCGGGTTATAGTATTAATAGTAGTTAACTTATGAGGGGATCAAAGAGTTTGGACCCCCGCCATCCAATACCGTTAAGTATTGAAGGAGGTCCTACTAAATTTGACCCAGGTCCATGGCAGGACCTTTAAACGCTGAACAATGGCAAGACCTTTACCAAACCGTTCCCTTAACCCCCGACCAGGTAGCCAACATACCTCCATATAGACCGTGGAGATATGAATGGTGAAAATCTTTTATTTTATATAGACAGTAAAATAATGCCAAGACACCACGGACAAACGATAAGGAAAGATCACCTTCAACATAAGCAACTAGTTATTAAAGTCATTAATACAAAACCAAGTATAAAGTGCAAAAGATTAGAAATAAAAAGTATTATACTAGACACTTTGTCTTCACCAAGTGATGTAAGAGACTTAGGCAAACATGGCCTTGATTGTCAAGAACTCTTACGATCAATCTTGGATCCCGAGACGACTCACACACTCTATGATGGACAATGGATGATGGTGGTGGATGATGGTGTTATGGTGGTGGTGGGTGGTGGGTGAAGTGTGAGAGAGGTGGTGTGCCAAGGGATTGTTTGAGCTTGAGCCAAGCACTCCTATTTATAGGCTGAACAGAAGCTCGGGCACGGCCCCGTGTCCACATCCTCTCTTTCTTCATTAAATGCAGCTTTGTCTTATTAGTTGACCACGCCCCCGTGTCCGCTGAGCACGACCCCGTGTGCAGAAGAATCTTTGTACTATGAAGATTTGCCTGGATTGTGTGAATCTTATAGTTGACCACGGCCCCGTGTCCGCTGAGCACGGCCCCGTGGTGGGCAATAGAAGCTTCTACCACTTTGTCTTTTCTGCTGACACTTGGGCACGCCCCCGTGCTGGCTGAGCACGGGGCGTGTTCAGTCTTCTGATGTCTTGTTTTGCTTGGGAAGATGTTGTCGTGGGGTCGTGCATGTCACGTCTTGTTCCTTTTCTTGTATTTATGTTAGATTTTGATGTCTTTTTGCTTCTTTTGTTAATTTGAACTCATTTAATCCTGAAAATACAAAAGGAAGACAAAAGCACACTTTTTCCAACATTAGTACTATAAAAGGGTTAGTTTTATGCCACAATTGATGAAATTTATATGTTGCATTTTGAACACATCAGAACCCAGAGCATCGTGATGTTCAATCATACTCTCGGGAATGCCTAATATGGGCTATGTAGGGCTTTGATGCCATTAAACGATAATACGGACAAGTATGTGCGTTAAAAGGGCCAAAAGCATCAACATGTGAAACTACGCCTTTGAGTGATCTCTTGAACGAACTGGGAACTCCGTGACGCTCGGTCGTACTTTCGGGTGTGCCTACCAGTGACTACGATGGGTCTTTGTGCCGTATAACAATTTTTATAGAAGAATAAACATTAAAGTGCTAAAAATGTCTGTAACATTTGTGCTCTGTAAACATTGTATGATGTAAAACAATATCAATTATCAATGAAATGATGTGTTTTGTTCTCAATGTTTGTTTATTTGTGTATAACAATTTCATGTTTTGGTTCTAGTTCGATTTCAAGCTTTTAATCGTTTTCTAGAAAGTTATACGCAAACTGTTACGTAAATGTAGTCAGTTTAACGCGACAAAAACTATGGAATAGTGACATAAGCTTAACATACCTTAAATAACCTTTACATAACTTAGAAATAAGTTTTGAAGGGTATGGTGTGTCAAAAACAAGTTTATTCGATCACAGGGACTATTTGCGACAAAATGCAAAAGTCTGCCAATTCGTATAGCAACATACACTCCGGAACAAGATCATAAGCTAAACATACCCTAAATATCCTTTACATAGCTTAGAAATAAGTTTTGAGGGGTTCGGTATGCAAACATTCGCTTATTTGATCACAGGGACTAAAAGCGTCAAAACTGCGAAAGTATGCATTTACGTGCATAACTTGCGTTCTGACCATATCCGGGCATCCAAAAATTTTTGTAATCACTAGAATATTTTATTTTAGTGATGGGAATACAAAAATACCATTCGTCGCGCAATTCGGGTCGTTTTCACGTCCGTTTGAGTTTCGTCGTAATTAACCCAATTACGCGATCATACGACCAAATGAACCGACGTCCATGATATTTCCAAGTATATTTCAAGTCCCCTGTGCTTTAACATCCTTGTAGAGCCTTGAAATTGGGTTAACAGGAGTTAAACGCGTTGAAAAACAAGTTTTTGGGCTGTAGGGACTATTTTTGACAATTTTGAAAAGTCCGATCAGCAGACTGGTAGGCTGGCCGCGAAAACAGACCATGTCTGGGTCGCGAGGCATGAGAACAGGTGCTGGGCAGATTGATTGTATTATCAAAACGACCTACTGAATTGGTTTTTAAACTTAGTTTTTGCAACTTGTGGGCTGGTTTAAGTGTTCCCTAAGTCCCCTAATCAGTAGCTAACATGTGTATGGTGATGATCATGCTTGGAACAACTCAATTACACATGGCAAAGATCCAATGATTCATGATTTCCTATAAATACCCATGTCATTTGCTCAACTCATTGCTCATTACATTCTCTTTCACTCTATCTCTGATTTTCATAACTGAGTTTTCTTGGTCATCTTTAGAAGCTTGGGACTCTTGTAAGTGTTCTTTCATGCTTGTTTATTTATTTCAAGCAAGAAAGTGAAACAGTATTTGACTTTCTTCTTTGACCATGATTTGGTCAAGAAAAAGTTCGTTGAACTTTGCAACGTGAGCGTAATCACGATGGTTATAGTCCCTTGTGACTATACCGACTGATTACCACGTTGATTAGTCGAAGTGACGAGTCAAAGTTTCGGTCAAAATGCACAATTATGTGCATTTTGCTACGAAACTATTTTCGGGTATCAAAACACTTTGTTTTGATATCAAATTAGTTTTCTAACTTAGTTAAACATGTTTAACTCGTCACTTTTAGTTTAGTGCTTATATATGGTCGTAAGTCAGGCGGTCTCAACAACCGCTTAGACTTTCGAACCCGACCCATTTGGTCGATCATTAGGATCCAACCAAACATATTTTGTGACCATAGTTGTATAGGGAATAACATTTCGAGGTTATACCTTATGGTCACTTAGTTTGATTAGTTGTATGATAGGTAGTTTATATGCCTTAGGAAAATGACCAAAATGCCCTTTTTACGCATAATTTGAATTTAAGCATTTGTAACTTAAATTTTGACATCTAAACTGATTATGCAACAATATTAAACATGTTAGGGCATATAATACTTGTCACAGGACTAGTTAGGCTATCCGAATGCGCTTTTGCGCAAATGACTCGTTAAAGTGGTGTAGACTACCTTAACGGGTCATAACGGGTCATAAGCACTTAGGATAGGTTCCAAATCAGAATGTAGGCTTGTTTAGACCATATCATATGAGTTCCAATACTCATTTGGTTTACGAGACCTCATTCTACCCGATCTTCCGATTTAGGTCCGATTTATTAACATAGTGATCCGATACTAGGTGCCACTTGATTTCCTTGATTGCCGAGCATTGTTAGTTCACTAAATCGAGGATACCTTGCAATCTCAAGTGAGTACATAGTTCCCCTATTTTACTGCTTTCAATTGTTTTGGGGTGATTCATATGTGCTAAACGATTTCGAGTTTTCAAAACAAATAACTATGGTTTATATTTAACACAACGATTTCAATAATGTGGACGAAACTTATTGGTGTGTTAATACATAACATGAATGACATTCATTAGCTTTGGCCGAGCTGACCAGTAGTATGTTATGGTACCATAGGATCTGACAAATCCCGTTATCGGACTATCGCCATGGTTATGGGGTAATGTGGGTAACGACAGAACCTGATGAATTTTAACTAACCCTTTGGTGGTTTGTTAATACGATTGAACGATGAACGAGTCAAAACACAGGTTTGAATGTATTCAATGAGATGACCAAAAGTTAGTTTTCACAATTAAAACACGAACGAGTTGAACGATTGAACGATGGTTTATAACACGAACGAGTTGAACGATTGAACGATGGTTTATAACACGAATGAGTTGAACGATTGAATGATGGTTTATAACACGAATGAGTTGAACGATTTGAACGATTGGTTTTGATAACATGAACGATTGATAACATAAACGAATTGAACAATTTTGGACGAATGATTTCAAATGATGACACGCAACGATGTTTACTAAACGATATAAACCATACGAGTTTTACTACAAGAACGATTTACAACTTGGTTTACAAAAGCAAATGTTTTGGGTCAAGATTCATGGCAACGAGGTTTTATAAACTATAACCAACTTGTTTTAGTTGGTAAATCATATTGTAATACAAAACACTTTTCAATACATGGTTTTCAATTATCGACTCTTGTAGTCGTACGAGGTATAGCAATACATATACAAGCCATGAATCTGACACACTCACAAAACCTATGTGCTCGCCGGCATTTTTATGCTGACTTTATTTTCACATATGTTTCAGGTGCTGTTGTTTGATGATGTTGATGATGATTAGGATGCATGCTCACATAGGATCGAACGAGGCTTTAGTGACTTAATAATAATGAAAGACAATATGTTTGTGTTTTGCTTTTGAACATCAAGACAATGTAATAACTAATTCAATAAAACAAAACTTTAATCCATGTGTTGTGAAACAATGATTCTGTTACTCCACTCCCCGACGTTTTCGCTGCGGTTTTGTTGTTTTAACGTGGTCGGGGTGTGACAGAAGAGTTGGTATCAGAGCTCATGGTTATAGGGAATTAGGTTATTAGAAATGTTTTGACCTAGACTATAACCTTCCTAGGACCCTAACACAAGTTATCTTGTGTTTAGAATTTAAAACAAAACCGTCACCTATTTGTAGGTGACTACCACAACAAGAACACAAAATACAAATCCGTTTTGAAAATCAACAATCTCTTCTTAAATGATTTGTTTTAACGCTTCAAGCCTTCAAGTTTTCAAAATCTCGTCAAAGTTTGGGTCTTATAATGTGAACACGTGCAATCTGGAAAGGTGGGTGCCTGTATCCTGAGTTTTCTGTCTAAGGCTAGAGTTTTCGTATAAATCCACATAATCGGACCAGTCACTCTTACCTGGGAACTCTTTGGATGAGTGTCCACTTATAGGCTAAAGCATGTCTTCGGGATACATTATTATGACCCATTTACTTTGATTAGTCACTGTGTGTCATTTGTTTGTTTGAGGTAACGAACGAATGATCACCTTCCTTATGTTTCGTCAATGTTTTTAATACCTCTTTTGTTTATCCAATTGTCAATCTAACTCGTTTCTCATGTTTCCTTGTTCTTTTTAGAAAATGCCTCCTAGACGTGATCAAACACAGGATGCTGCACTCGCAGCCTTAGTCGCTCAGCAGATTGTTGCTGTGATTCCGAACCTCATAACTCAGATCAATCAAGCGAATAACAATAACAACAATAACAATGCTCAGTGCAGTTTCAAAACGTTTAATTCGGCTAAACCACTGAAATTTTCTGGGTCTCAAGGAGCAACTGCGCTCCTACAATGGTTCGAGAGTCTGGAAAGCACATTCCGACATGTTCAATGTCCGAATGAGCGAAAGGTCGAGTTTGCATATAGTGTTTTCAGAAACGTGCTCTAACATGGTGGAACGGGGTGATGAGAGATAGGGGTGCCGATGTGGCGTTGGCACAGACTTAGGAAGAGCTTCGGGCTCTCATGATGAGAGAATTCTGCCCTCGACATGAAATGAGGGCGTTGGAAAGGGAATTTGGCGATTTGAAACAGGATGGGGGAGAACACCGTGCTTATACCGATCATTATGAGGAGTTGAGTTTGCTCTGTCCTACTATGGTTACCCCGTTGGATAAAGCGATTGAGAGGTACATTGATGGTTTGCCTAATTCTGTGCAAGTCATAGTTACTGGTAGTAACCCTACCACTATACGTCAGGCCATCGAGTTGGTTGCAACCCTGACTGAGTCTCAGGTCAGGAAGGGAAAACTAACCCGCAAGGGTGATAAGAAACAGGCAGCCACTTAAGACAAGGGGAAAGACAAGAAAAAGGGTGAGTCGTCGAAGAGGTCAAGGAAGCGTAAAGCTTCCCAAAACTTTGTTGTTACCGCACAACCTAATCAGAATGCACAGAACCCACCAACACAGCCTTCTACAAAAAATCCATATACTGGTACTGCACCATACTGTAATCAGTGCAATGGTCATTATTCAGCACAGCTAGTTTGTCGACAGTGTACATCTTGTGGTAGACTTGGCCACACGGTCAATATTTGTCGGGTTGTTCCTAACCAAGCTGCACAGAACCCAGCACAAGCTCAGGGAAATGCTGCTAGGCCTCCATTCCCTCCTGGTTCATGTTTTAACTGCGGAGAAATAGGTCACTTCAAGAACAACTGTCCGAAATTTTCAAATGCGAATGCTAATGCAAATCCCGCTCGTGGACGAGCATACAATCCGAACGCCAATGAGGCCCGTGCTGATAACGAAGTCGTTAACGGTACGTTCTGTGAAAATGGTGCTCTGTATATGATGTACGATGTAAAACAATATCAATTATCAATAAAACAATGTGTTTTGGTCTCAATATTTGTTTATTTGTGTTTGACAATTTCACGTTTCAATTCTTGTTCGATTTCAAGCTCTAAATCATTTTCTGGAAAGTTATACGTAAACTGTTACGTAATCGTGATCAGTTTAACACGAAAAACACTCCGAAACAGTGACATAAGCTTAACATACCTTAAATAACCTTTACATAACTTAGAAATAAGTTTTGAATGGTTTGGTATTATGTCAAAAACAAGTTTGTTCGATCACATGAACTATTTGCGTCAAACTGCAAAAGTCTGCCGATTCATATAGCAACATACATTCCGGAACAAGATCATAAGCTAAACATACCCTAAATACCCTTTACATAGCTTAGAAATAAGTTTTTAAGGGTTCGGTATGCGAAAATGCGCTTATTTGATCATAGGGACTAAAAGCATCAAAATTGCGAAAGTTTGCATTTACGTGCATATCTCGCATTCTGACCATATCCGGACATCCAAAATTTTTTGTAATCACTAGAATGTTAGATTTTAGTGATAGGAATGCAAAAATACCATTCGTCGCGTAATTTGGATCGTTTTCGCGTCCGTTCGAGTTTCGTCATAATTAACCGAATAACGCGATCGTACGACCAAACGAACCGACATCCGTGATATTTTCAAGCATATTTCAAGTCCTCTATACTTTGACATCCTTGTAGAGCCTTGAAATTGGGTTAACAGGGGTTAAACGCGTCGAAAAACAAGTTTAGATGTTGCAGAGACCATTTCTGACATTTCTGATATTTTGGCCTCTGGTGGGGCACGAGAGAAATGATCTAGTCTCTCATGGGGAACGAGAAACGATGCTGAGTATATTCAATGTTTCTTCAAAATCAGCTGCAAAAACCTGTTTTTAATCTTAGTTTTTGGATATTGTGGGCTGGTTTAAGTGTTCCACAAGCCCCCAAATCAGTAGCTAACATGAGTATGGTGTTGATCATGCTTAAAACAACTCAATTACACATGACAAAGATCCAATGATTCGTGATTTTCTATAAATAGCAAGCACTTTTCATTCAATCCTTGCTCATCTTCATTTCTTTTCACTATCTGCTCTATTGGAGGCTATCACTATTGTTGAAGGCCTCCTACTTGAGTTTTCTTAGTTCTCTTTTCAAGCATTGGACCCTTGTAAGTGTTCTTTCATGCTTGTTTAGTTAATTCAAGCAAGAAAGTCAAACATTGTTTGACTTTCAGCTTTAACCATGATTTGGTCAAGACAAAGTTCGTTTGAACTTTGCAACGTGAGCGTAATCACGATGGTTATAGTCCCTTGTGACTATACCTACTGATTACCACGTTGACTAGTCGAAGTGGCGAGTCAAAGTTTCGATCAAAATGCACGATTATGTCCATTTTGCGACGAAACTATTTTCGGGTATCAAAACACTTTGTTTTGATATCAAATCAGTTTTCTAACTTAGTTAAACATGTTTTGACATGTTTAACTCGTCACTTTTAGTTTAGTGCTTACTTAGGGTCGTAAGTCAAACGGTCTTGACAACCGCTTAGACTTTCGCACCCGACCCGTTTGGTCGATCATTAAGATCCGACCAAACACATTAGGTGACCATAGTTGTATAGGGAATAAACTTCCGAGGTTATACCTTATGGTCACTTAGTTTAATTAGTTGTATGATATGTAGTTTATATGCCTTAGGAAAAATGACCAAAATGCCCTTTTCATGCATAAATTGAATTTAAGCATATGTAACTTAAATTTTGACACTTAAACTGATTATCCAACATTATAAAACATGTTAGGGCATATAATACTTGTCATAGGACTAGTTAGGCTATTCGATTACGCTTTTGTGCAAATGACGCGTTAAAGTAGCGTAGACTACCTTAACGGGTCATAACGGGTCATAAGCACTTAGGATAGGTTCCAAATCAGAATGTAGGCTTTGTTAAACCATATCACATGAGTTCCAATACTCATTTGGTTTACGAGACCTCATTCTACCCGATCTTCCGATTTAGGTGCCGATTTATTAATCATAGTATCCAATACACTAGAAATCACTTCAATACTTGAGCTCTTGGTCCTTTGAGCTTTGTTATACCATTTGAACAAGATCTATACGCAATCCCAAGTGAGTACATAGTTCCCCTCTTTTACCGTTTTAAAATGTTTTGGGGTGATTCATATGTGTAACCAATTTGTTTTCAAATGTATGACATATATGTGTTTACTAAGTGCTTTTATGTATTATTCCGATTATGCAAATACGACGATTATCCAATCCTTATAGGATCTATCTATCTTCATAGATTGGTTCTTATAGGATATTTGAAGTACAGTCTTAGATCTTCCTATCTTCATAGTAAGATTTTTAAGAAGTACTTTACAAGACGATGGTTATGGTTTATGTGTAGAGATTATTGGTGATTTAGATAACGAAACTAGAGTAATACAATAAGGACATGGTGGATACGCCGCTGGTACTTCCTATATATAAGTGTGCTTATTGTATTACCCTTCATGGCGTTATCCCGAATCACCATTAGGATTTAGGATGTTATGATTCAATGATTCAATGTGACAAAAACCAAATCCTTTTAGCATCGATCTATCTTCATAGATTGATTCTTGTAGGATTTTTAAAGTACAAATATTGGAGTCCTTGTTTGGATTCATTGTGTACTTTAAATGCATATTTGACTAGACAATGTGATAGAAACCAAATCCTTATAACATCTATCTATCTTCACAGATTGATTCTTGTAGGATGTTTAAGATACTAATATTGGAGTCCTTGTTTGGATTCATTGTGTACTTTAATGCGTATGTGACAAGACGATGTGATAAAAACTGGATTCCTGTAGTATCTATCTATTTTCATAGCTAGAGACTCAAGGGATGTTTAAAGTACTAATGTTGGAGTCCTTGTTTGGATTCATTGTGTACTTTAATGCGTGTTTACAAGTTTGATGACAGGTTGACGATTTATATGTTTATGTGGTAGTTGTGATTTGGATAACGAAACGGGTGTAATAAAATAAGAACATGGTGGATACGCCACTGGTACTTCCTATATATAAGTGGTCTTATTTTATTACTCTTGTAACGTTATCCAAATCACTTTAGGATATTGTGTACGATTGATTTAATGTTCAAGTATCCAAATCCTTGTAGAATCTTCCATATCGTTATACGTTAGATTCTTAGAAGGATATCCAAAGTATTGTTATAAATCATTGACTTGATTTATATAATGCTCACACAAGTTTTGACAGACTTTCAAATATTGTTACTAGTAATCTTTGATTGGATTTCTAATAACACATTTACAAGTTTTACGATGATTTCAACAAGATTACAAAGTACAATTTCAATGGCATAAAAAATTACTTAATAATAATCATATTGCCATATACAAAACTGTTTGCCACAAGTTTCCACAATCAAGATTATGTATTGCAATACTAAACTTTTGCCATTCGTTGGCTTCAAGATTTATTTTCAATCGACAACTCTTGTAGTTGTCAAAGTATTGCAATACCAAACGTTTTGTCATTTATTTGGCTAACAAAACCTATGTACTCGCGGGCATTTTTATGCTGACTATTTTTCACATATGTTTCCGGATTTTGACTGTTCAAGCATGCAACGCATAGGACTGCATCTGGGTTTAAGACTTCTTAAATCAAAAGACAATTACATGTATTCGTTGTAAAACAATGTTAAACAATATTGAAACAATTTAGTACCAGTAGTTTTGAGCAATTTGTAACTTGACTCCCCGATATTTCCGCCGCGTGTTGTTGTATTACGCGATTGGGGTGTTACAGATTGGTATCAAAGCACTGGTTATACGGAATTAGGTTATTAGTATGCCATTAACCTAGTCTATAACCTTCTTAGAGACCCAAACATGAGTAGACTTAGGACTCTATCCTAATCCTCATCCTTATTTGTGCCACAACTACTCTATGATTTACGAATCATCTAACCTTAGATGATTTATCCTAAAACCCTGTTATCTGCAGATTGTTTGTTTTTTTGAATACGTTTCATTAAAAAAACGTCTGCGCGAGCTCTTCTTAGTGTAGACTTGCCCCAACCACTTTTAAGATCTTTTAAGGTTTACAGAGGGTTAAACACCACCACCCACCACCATCGTCCACCACCACCACCCACCATCATCGTTAGTACATCACCACCAGTTTATTTTAGAAAGTCTACATACGTTTAAAAACAAACATCCTTCTTCTTGCAGACCGCAGACGTTTGGTCCATCTCTTCTACTACAGATGTGCTCTGCAGACTGCATACATTTTTTCTCTTAAAAATCAAACTGCACCTAAGACTACATGGAGTGAGGTGTGGAGAGGGTGGGGTAGGAGCCCCTCCACGCCCCAACACCGCCTTGTCATCCATTGAAGAGTGCATTGCCCCTATTCGTGGTGAAGACCGTCACAGCCGTTAGCCCTTTACCAATCTTTAATCCACTTGATTTATTTTTTATTTTCAAAACATATAGCCGTCGAACGGCTAGTACATTTAAAAAAAATCTTAAATTACCTTCTTATATAAACATATATCTCCATACAAACAACACCAAATTTTATCACCATAATCTTCCTCATCTTTAAAAAAATGCAATTGTCAAGTTCATCATCTGACGAGGGAGCCGATCTAATAATGTCATGGGTTCAAAGAGTCGTAAAGTATTGTTGAAGATGTCAAGAGTTCACAACCCAATTTGAGAAAATTTATAGTACGGGATCGGGTCTAGCACATGAACTATTGGCACGTGCAACTTCGTAAGACCCAACAATTATTTCTAAGAATAGTAAATGATTTTAAACAAAAATATAAATATTGTCAACAAAAAATGTGATGCCCATGGTGATATTGGTTTTAGGCCATTGCAAAAGGTCACAGCCGCCAAATAGCTTATGGCGCTATTTTCAACATAATGGATGAATACTTATGGATGTCGAAACGAGTGATGAGGGAAAGTCTTCATTATTTTTGTGAGTATGTTATTGAACTCTACGCAAAAAGGTATTTGAGAAAATCTGCGTTTAGTGACATACGACAAATTTTGTAGTTTCATGATAATAAACATGGATTCTCCAAGATGGTCACTAGTATCAATTGTATGAAATGGAAGTGAGAACTTTTTTCCAACTGTATGGCTCGGTCAACATAGAAGTGGACATCCTAAAAATACCAGTTGTTATGCTTGAAGCGGTTGTATCACAGCATCTTTGGTTTTTGGCATGTATTCTTTGGTGTGGCCGCTTCAAATAACGATATAAATATTGTTGATCAATCACTCATTTTTCAAAGACTACATAAATGGGGTTGGACCAAGTGCAGCTTTTTTTTTGTAAACGACGTGGAGTACAAATATGGGTATTATCTAATGGATGGTATATACCCTGAATATTTTGTGTTTATATAAGCGTTCACATAAGATACAATGTTAGATGATAAAAGAACAAAGTTTAACAAAGCCTAAATGGCACCAACAAAAAACATTGAACGAGCTTTTAGTGTTTTAAAAAAACGATAGCACATTGTGCACACCACTCAAGGGGCAACACCTTATTGTACTTGTTGGTACTACTAGGCTAGAAGCCCTTTCTTATGCAAAACACAAATATTATAATTGTCTTAACAAAATTAAGATTTCAAAATCGACAGACATACACGACTTATTCTTGGTATCCTTACGAGTGCTTTCTCAATTTATCTTAGGAGCCCTTTAAGTTTGTTTGAATTGCAACTTTCCCTAACTGCTAGAAGTTAAGATCATTGTTGCTACTTCATTTCTTCCGTCATTCGACTTCATGTTTGGTTTTCCCTCATTATCAACTTGATTTTCCAACATGAATACTTGGTCAATAATAAAGACTTGATTTTCGTTTTGTTCTATGAAAAACTTTTGATCTAATTTTGTTCTGTGAAAATTAAAGGATTGATTTTCCAACACGAATTGGTCAATAATAAACACTTGACTTTCCAACACGAATACTTGGTGTAACACCTCGCAAAATCATGTCCAATATAATAAAGACACGTGTCATGAACTCTAAATGTGTAGTGAATTGATTTCGAGGGACTAAAGTTGACAAACAAGGAAATGATATATGTGAAAGGATCCAAAGTGTCCACATTTGAAAACTATGCCTTTCAACAACCCTACACGATGTTTATATTCTTAAACGAATAAATTGTAAAACGTATGAAGCCGTTTGTAAAAGAGAATGAAGGTTTACAAGACACGGGGGTTAAATGTGTCAACATGTTAAATTACTACCTCTGAGTGACCTTTTAAGCGAACCGGGGTTTTGTAACGATTAATTATACTCTCAAGAATAAGTGACAAAAAATTCACAAGGTTTCGATATCGTTTGATATTAAATACGTTAACTTTCGTAAATAAAGGGTTAAAAGCGTCAACGAGGCAAAACTAGTGTTTTCGGTTATCGTTTAACAAAACCAGACCTAACGATGTTTAGTTATATCCTAAAGATCATCCAACTATAAACTATTAGGGTTAAATGTGCTTAAAATGAAAGTTTCAAGGATTTAGAAGGTTCAGGGGCCAAACTTGTCAAAGTTTCAAAACTTGTTGGCTGGGAACCCAGGGGCTCGCGCTGCGCGACCCTGATCAGTGGATGCTGTCGCGTGACGCGACGACCTTAATTTGACTGGAAACATGCACAGGTGCAGGTTCTGCACCCTTCTTCTTCAATACAGCCTTACACTCACAATAACTCGAAACTAGGGACTGTTTGCTGGTTTCTAATACCACCTAGGACACTTGTTATCATCTGAATACAACATAAAACACCTGGGAAGATCTGGTGATGGCCTCTAGTAGTATAAATAGAGGCATTGGGGCAGTCTCATTCCTGGCACTTCAAAAATTTTCATTCTATATCAATTGCTCAAGCTTTGGAGCATTCTCTGGAGCATCCTAAGCATTAAGGAAGCTCTCTTAAGTTTAATCTTCGTGCTAAGGACCCTTGTAAGCGTTCTTAGCTCCTGTAGTTAAGTTTTTATTAGCTTAATGACCGAAAGTCAAAGATATCGTAATGATGTTTTGACTTTGTGATTAATCACTAACGGTCCGGCCATTATTCAAGTTGAAAATGGCTATGTGTGGGTAATTAAGTAGGTGATAATCTCTCAAAAGGGCACCTCCTAATTATCACATTTACTTGGTCAATGTCGGGTCAAAGTACTTAACAGAAAAGTCAAGCGAGTCAGTTTTTATAAAATAATTCTTAACTAGTAATGTAGAAGCTATAAAATACATTTTATCATTTAAATAACTTGGTAAATAATGTAAGAACATATTTAGGCATGTTCAACCCGACAATTCTGAGTATTAGGCTCGATTCACAACTGAAAGTCGCAAAAGTAGACTTTTGCTTTTACTTTCAGTTCTGACCCGAATTAGCTTAGTTTAGTTATGCCTTAGGGTTCCTTTGTGACCATATTATATCTTAGTATAACTCTCTGAGGTCATACTACATGGTCCCTTATAAATCTGAATAATTTGCATGTTTCCGTTAAATGCTTAAAATTGACCATTATGCCCTTATTTTACAAAAACGAGATTTTTGAAAATGTGAGAGGACAAAAAGCTTTGTTACTGATATATAAGTATGTCATAAAAATTTAACATCAGTTTCTGGTCTCAAATAAAAGTTATGCAAGATATCGTAAAACATAACTTTTTGTTAATTAAATTGCATTTTTAGCATAAATCATATTTAAACCCAATTTTTGGCACCAAACTTGCTACCAACTGTTATGATATAATATTTAGGGATTTTTGGAAATTTTTGTCAAATTTTATACTAACCATAACATAGAATTCTAGCATGAAATCGGTAATTGACGATAATGTCATTTTCATTAATAAAATGAGAAGTACATATCTTTTATGTGCCAAACCTTTTCCTACTGATATCATGTGTTAAATAGAATATTTCTAACATTCAAGACTGTTCAAAATTTTATAAACATCTTGAATATCGTCAATTACCGACTTTTACGCTAATTAGGCGCATAGTATGGTTTAAAACCATATTTAACGCCTAAGACTTGTTACCTACTGATTTTAAAAATAAATTTTTATACTTCAATAGTAAGTATAAGTCTTGAACTCAGATTTCCAAATTTGACCTTAAAAGCATATGTGAAATGACCAAAATGTCCCTACGGTGCATAGTTTGGCCATAAATGATAAACCTCACATATGTACGATATCTTACTGATGTAACTTGATAAAATAAATTTTTTTACTGAATATTTTGAACCAGAACCTCAGTTTTCTATTTAACCTCTTTTATAAACTTTAAAATGACCAAATTACCCTTTCGGGGCCTAAATTGGTTTTAAATTCGTTTTGGGCATAATTGTAGATATCCTACTGATATCATATCATATTTAAAGCATATTAACTTGCGAAACTTGTACATGACTCATCCGGTTACCCGTTAAGCATCTACGCGTTCGGTACGGTTTATGTAACTAGTTTGCATAAATTAGCCGAAACGGGTCAAACCTTATCATTTTTACTTCAAAATCCAGAATGTATTTAGTTTACCCATTTTATACAAGTCTCCATACTTTTTGGGTCTAAATTACATTCCAATCCGCTCATCGCTTAATCTTGCGTTTTGTACCGTAAACCTTTCTTAAAACTAACCGGTCTAAGTTACAACTTAAATAAGACCCGTTAGGAATCTAATAGGTTATTAAAACCTTCGTTCTAGATTAGGAGCCCAGTAAAAGCTATCTGCACTTGCGGATTAGAATATACGGCTGAGTATAATTTACATTTTAGCTCAGGTAAATACTTTTAACTTATTTTCCATTATACGGGCTTGGGATACGGTAAATTATTACCGCTTGGTCGGGTATTGAATATTTAATCGATTAGTGGTTAAATCATTGAGATAACTCGTTTTAATCTGTTTTGTTTTATACAAAGCATTTGAGGGTTAATATGACCATGTCCTGGATATCCTCGGCTCATTCATTTGAAATGGCCATGACTTAAGCACAGGGTGTAGGCATACACCTGACAGTTGCGTATGTAAAACGGTATCTCACTCGTGAGGAAACTTCTTGTGGGCTTATACTAGTGGTGTGTCTATTAATCTTGTCCCGGCTCTTCTATCCCGGGCCTGAACGTACGACAACCATGTAAATCTGTATACAAGATTATTTTATATAATTGTCCCAAGTTATAAAAGATTTTATGCCTTGTGCGTCCAAACCAATTTTATAAATACTTTTCAAAAGAGTCAGTTAATTGTATTTACCAGTGTAAACTGACGTATTTTTCAAAAAGATTAAGTGCAGGTACTACGCGAAATGGGCTGGAAGCTCCTGAGTATTAGATAAAGAGTCTTGCAAGCTCTTAATACTTAAAGTCTGTCGAACAATATTTTCTTTATGTTTTAGATCCGTCTGTGGATCCACTTACAACCGCTTGTATAATATTTAAGTATACTTTGTGTTTCGGTTTGTATTAATATTTTACTTTCAAGACTTCCGTTGTGCATTAAACTGTGATTATTGACTATGATGATATCAACTACGTCACGATACTCCCCACCGGGCCCACCGGTAATACGCGGAAATATCGGGGTGTGACACTTGGTCATTCGACTTCACGTTTGGTTTTCCCTCGTTATCAACTTGATTTCCAACATGAATACTTGGTCAATAATAAAGACTTGATTTTCGTTTTGTTCTATGAAAAACTTTTGATCTTATTTTTAAATCATAGAATTTTCTTTGGGATTAAACAACAGAAACAGATGTCTGGTTGTTCTTTCAACACTGAATCGTTCAACTACCAGATTTTGTTATTTTCTTCCTTAAAGGGTTTTCTTTTATGGTTCCAAGAACAAGGACTCATTTTTTTTCCTAAAAATCTGTGATTTTGAATTCGAAAAAGATGATTTTTTTTATTTGATATCTTAATAACTTTTAAGGGATTAGAAATTATCTGTTAATTTTGCGTTTTCGTAATTCACGGTATTGTTTTCTGATTCGCTGGAGTGTCACAGGAAAAGTGTTTTTTCTTATTAGTTCTTAAAAAACTACTTTGAGCGTTGATTTGTTGAACATAACTCTGATACCAATTGTAGGATCATAGTGGATAAACACAATTCATAGGTTTGAGAGAGTTTTGTTATAGAGAATACTAAATTACAATTAAGATCGTTAGTTTACAAATGAGGGGTTAATGGGGTATTTTTAGGTGTGAGATTCCTTCGAGAACAAGGCATCATAACTAACCTAACTGTCACTGCTTTTGATATAAATAATAGAGTTAATTGTCCGGATGGTCCCTGTGGTTTCTCATTTTTTTCACCGTTAGTTCCCAACTTTTTAAAATTACACGTATGCTCCCTGTGGTTTGATCTTTTGTTACTCGGATAATCCCCTGAGTGGATGTTTGTTAGTTTGTTCAGTTAAGTTTGTGTAAAATGACTGAACTATCCCTGCTCTTAAAAAATAATTTAAATATTAAAAGACATCAAGTGGGTCCCACCCAACCCCTCACCAATCACCAACATCTTCAACCTACTTCACCTTCCACCATCATCTCCGGCCAAAACCACCGCCAATCCATTATTCCAGCAACAAATTAATCAGCAACTGTTATATCGTCACATCTTCAGACCACCACATCCCTTTCTCAACCTCAACCACCCAACCCCATTGTAACTTGTCTATGCCTTATATTAATCATTGAAATTCAAAGATGCATACAATTAGAAGACAATAGAATGGGTCGCGTATGTTGGCCATCTGGTTAATCATTGGGATGAATTTTGAATCCAATTTTGCAATTGAATATTTTAAAATTGTTCCCAATAAGCCTATACTATTATTTATTTGTAACAATACATGGCTCATGAGTGCAGGGGACCCAACTAAATTGGAAACTCCCCACCTTATGGTCTTTCAGTTGCTGGTCACCATCGCTTCATCATCAACCATCGCTGGCCAACCATTACTAGGGCTCATGATTTTAGTCGCTGATCAACCATTACTAGGGCTCGTGATTGCAGGGGAAAAACGAGGGTCATCACCCTAAAGATGTATTCGACAATTGATTCGCCTGGTACACGAAGAACCTTTCGAACCAAATCACTTGAAGAAGAGGAATCGTTAATTTGTTAGATCCGGTAAGACCGGTGGTTGAAAAGGGTTGAATGGAGACGGCGAAAAAACATACATGATGTGGTTGAACATACATGCTATTTTGGCAAGATGTTGTGGCGGCGGGAACAAGGCTGAAAAAGTTTTGTCATGCTTGCATTTTATAACAGGTCGTTGGTTTTTCTGGCGAGGGTGGGGAGAGGCTTCACCAGAGAAGAAAGGGAGAGAGGGTAGGGTTGGTTTATCAATATATTTTTTTTATAATTTTATAATATGTGAGGCCAAAAAATATATATATACTTATTTAATTTATTTTGGGATAAATTACATTTTTCGTCCTACATGTCTGTGTCGTATTGCAATGGATGCCCTTTAACTTCAATGATTACAGTCACAATCTTTTTTTTTTTTTAAACTCATTACACTTTAGGTCCTTTAGCACTAACCAAGTTAGTTTTAAAGATGTCATGTGCACCCCATGTGAGGGCAAACATGTCATTTAACCTTCTCCTTTCATCTCCCTTTAAAACCCTTTAGGATAAATTACACTTTTCGTCCTTTATGTTTGTATGTAGTTGCAATGGATGACCTTTACCTTTAATAATTACAGCCACAGTCCTTTATTTGCAAAACATGTTACACCTTAGGTCCTTTGACCCTAACCAGGTTAAAATTTTCAGTTAAGTTATATCACATAAGGGTAATTTAGTCTTTTAACCAATTAAATTAAATTAAAAATAGTTTAATAAAAAAACAATAAACTAAAATATATATAACACATCTCACATCTCAGATCTGAGATCTCTTTCTCAACCCTTTCTTCCCCAACCAAACCCACCACCATCTACCACCACACCACCACCGTTATGCGGCGTCGCCAAACTGCTGCCGCCACCACCACCACCCCAACCGGTTCCGTCACATCCTTCTCTCTCTCTCACACATAACCCTAACCATTAAAACCCCAAGTATAAAACCCAGATCCGTCACATCGCAACCTTTTGGGGCGTTTTTGTGTGGCCCTTGATTTGTCGTCGGAGTTTTAGATCTACTTGCACTGTTTCGTTCTCCGATGATCCAAGTACTTTGTCGAGCTTTCATCTGAAATTAGCTAGGAAGAAAGGGGATGGGAGATAAGATGGGACTGGAGGTGGTACCGTTGGAGAAGGAAGAAAGGGGATGGGTGATAAGATGGGACTGGAGGTGGTGATCGGCGGTAGTGGCGGCGGCGGTTTCCCAGGTTCAAGATCAGAGGATTGGGGTGATCAGTTTGAATATTCTGGGTTAAGCAATGGTGGAGATGTGATGGAGGATTGGGGTTTGTTTGATCAGTCTTATTGGTTGAGTAATTCTGATCAACAGCTTAATTATCTTCTTGGATCCTATCTTCTTTGATGACTCCAGGTTAAGTTAACTCAATTTCCGATTGATTGAATCCATTGCAACACTCAAGTAGTTTTGGTGTTGAAAGACGTTACATTTGGTATAAACTTTTTAACTTGTATAAACTTTTACTTGATTAGCAGTGTTTGTTCTTTGATCGATATGCAAAACCCAATTTTGTGAGCCAGATTTGGGGGTGTTTGGTAGTGGTTACAGACGGTGGCTGTCGGATTTGACCTAAATTTTGGTGGTGTTTTGTAGTGGTTGTCGGTTTTGGATATGTCAGCTAGATTTGGCGGTGGTTAGTGGTGGTCAGAGCAGTGGTTTTATTTCCAGATGATTTAAAGAGGGGTGAGGGGGAGAGTGTGAGTTGAGAGAGAGATGAGGGGGGTGATGGTAAATATTAAAGCTTTGTTTTAAATTTTAATTTAATTTAATTGGTTAAAAGACTAAATTACCCTTATGTGATATAACTTAACTGAAAATTTTAATCTGGTTAGGGTCAAAGGACCTAAGGTGTAACAAGTTACTGTGACTGTAATTATTAAAGGTAAAGGTCATCCATTGCAACTACCTACAAACATAAAGGACGAAAAGTGTAATTTATCCAACCCTTTAATAACCAACACCACCATATCTCACCCCTCTTTCTTTATCCCAGCCGCAACCACCACCACCTCCAACCGGTAGATCAATCACCGTGATTGCCGGAATTGTTGGTAAAACCCACAAACCGCGGTCGACCAATCTCTCTCCCCAATCACCACTGATCTACCGCATCGACAAACCGCCTTCAACAGATCTACAACCGTCACCACACCTCCGGCGACCAAATCTCTCTCTCCCACCACCATCTGACCAGATCCGGCAACCCGGAAAACCATCCCTCTCTCTCCGCCCGTTGAATACGTTGCATCCTTTGGGAGTTCATTACGGCACGCCGTACACGAGTTCCAATTCGTGAGCCATGGAATAATGCAATCTGAGTTGTAGATGTGTTCTAATCTGAAATATGACAATAGTTTGAAAGGCTTGTGCAGAAATAAGGATTTGGGTTGAAGGTTTGTGCACAAATAAAATAGAAGTAGATAAGAAAGATTGAATAAAAAATAAATTGATACAAACTATCAAATTGGTTTATGA
The DNA here is from genome assembly GCA_030545235.1 of Helianthus tuberosus. Lineage (NCBI taxonomy): Eukaryota > Viridiplantae > Streptophyta > Magnoliopsida > Asterales > Asteraceae > Helianthus > Helianthus tuberosus. Next base: position 100,484,108 of record CM060445.1, read on the forward strand.
AAAAAAAAATGAATCTGTAATGGCAGATTAACTTTTTTTTCTTTAAAACTAGTTTTGTGTTAGAAGAATGGTAGTAGTGGTTGAAAATCGATTAAAACAATTACAAATGCTTGATCTGTGGAGGAATATATGCAATTAAATTAATGCATTAATTATAAAACAAATTCCAATAATAGTGACGATAATCGTGGGCTTGATTGTAGGTGAAATAATTCGAAGTATTTGAATTATTCTTCAACTTTGATATTGTGTTTGTGTAGAAAGAAAACAGAAACAGGTCTCAGGCTGGGATAAGAAGAATTAGGGTGGGTTGTTGGTGGTGGTTATTGGTGGTGGGTGGGATAAGAAGAATTAGGGTGGGTTGTTGGTGGTGGTTATTGGTGGTGGGTGGTGGGTGGTGGTAGTGGGTTGTTGGTGATGAGTTTGGGGGTGATAGACTATCTATAATATATTAAAAAGGAAAAGTGATGGACATGGATGTAATTTTACAACGCGTACAAGTTTCGAAACAACATGTACAATAGAATAAAAGGGATTTGAGAGGGGTAAAGTGGTCAACAACTCACAAATTAAGACGCCAAGTGGGGCAATTTAGACAATTTCTTCTTCTCTCTGATGAGCAGTCAATTCCGTAAACCTCCTCTTGAATGCGTCCGATCATTTCCATCTGATCCCTGTTAAGAAGTAATGGAAAAAGATGCTTTATATGCGGTTCCTCAAAAACGATGGAAGGGCGATGGATCTCACAGCGGCTGTGCAACGAGCTAGGGCTGAAAACAATTCACTTTTGTAATTTTGGTGATTCTCTTCTACTCACGAGAACCCCAATTGAACATCTACTATGTTTGATGGCAGGTAGGGTTCAGAGTACGTGATTCAGATTGATACACTATTCACGAATTCTTCCTGAGATTTGTACTACATTTTATATGGATAGAAGTTAACTTCTTCATGAATTCAGGTGATTTTGCTAACTTTCTGAATTGTGATGGAAGTTGTGGTTTTCTATATGAAATTTAGGGTTTGGAGTGAAGTTTGTTTCTTTATGATTGTAATGATTATTGATTAAATACATGTATTTACTTTACATTATTATACTACATAGGCGTTTGCTATTGTTCGTCAAGCTGCCAATAGGAAGCTTGGCATGCACCATTTTGATACGTAGGTCTGTCTCTCAGACACACACTGCATATGGTTGTTTTAATTGGAGAATGTTAAGTTAATTACCTTAATTGTAGTCTGATAAATTTCAATGAGTTTATTCTTTTTTTTTATGCGATGGAGTGTTTATTTTGGTTAATAAAACTGATTAGAGTTTGGTCTAGATTATTGGTGGTGGAGTTTAATGGCGGGTCTATTGCTGAGATGAAAACGAGATAGGGAAAAACACCGGTCTCAACATTGGCTGCATATCTTAAAACCTTGACTGTTGAGGGTGTTCATGGTATGTGTTTACTCTTTGGTTGTTCTTCTACTTTGAATTTACTGTAATTGTTTATCTGGAAGCTAGAAGCCAAGTTACAGTGCAAGCATGTTGCATATGCCAATACATTTTATCATATGATCAATATGATTTATTGATATATAGTGGTTACTGTTAATGATTATTTTGCTCAACGTGATGTTGAGTGGATGGGTTGTGATCATCACTTTTTAGGTCTTTCTGTTGGTCTTATTCAAGTAACTAAGAACCCACTTTGCTTAATTATGAGTTTGACACTGTGATATGTTTTTATTCTAAAATCTATTGCAGGGGAGATGCTGTTCAAGTAGATACTTGGGTAGCCCCAAATGAAAAAAAAGGTATGCGCCGTGATTGGCTGTTTTGTGATTATAAAACAGGCGAGGTTTTAACAAGAGCCTCAAGGTTATAACAAATATAAACATTTTTCTCTTAATCTTTTTTAATTTTTATTTGCTGATTATAACAACAAAAAAATTGGTTATATTTTCCGAGTAAGTGGGTTATGATGAATAAAGAGAAAGGAGGTTATAAAAAATACCAGATGAAGTCTAAGGTGAAATAGAGCACCACTTTGTGATGCATCCTCCATACCTTAATTAATATTTTATAAATATTACATATCATTTTTATTTGTCTATAGTCCTGACCGTATTGATATTTTGGATTATTTTTTCATGCAGCCAAGATGGAGTAATTTGAATGTCAACTAGCACGCTAACAATTTAAAGCATATCGAGTGGATCCTAGAGGTAAAGCGTCTTCACCATACAACTATATGAGTACAATCACCAGTTATATTATCGACAACTTTTCATGTTCGTGATCACACAACCACACATTAACATGGTAAGAGTTGTACGATTTAAAGCAACAATTAGAGTTGTTCTTGGTCCGGTTCGACGAGTTTTGATGAAAGTTATGGGTTAAACCACCAACTTGGGTTTAGGAAAACTACAAACCAAACTGGCGGGTTTAGTGGGTTGGCCAGACTGGTCGATTTTAGTGATTTGGCAGTTTGGCGGTTTTAACTGATCTTTTTATGGTACTGTTTATTTTTTGAATTGGCAAGGCAGGAAATAATTCATACCATCAAGGTTAACTGTCCAACCGGGTAAGCACTATTTCAAATACACACTCACTTGAGCTTAGGGTATGAGCATTTGGTACTGAATTTCCCGTACCGATTTATTTTCGGTACCGAATCAGTACCCATTTTTTTGGTGTTTTCGGTCCCGGTACTATCGGTATGGTATTGGTACCGGTACCCATATTTGGCGAATTTCTGGTGGTAGAGCGACAAATCATATAAAGAGACATGAATTCTTTTCATCATTTCCTTTGTGGATCTTCTTCTTGTGGCGATTATTAGTAGAATCTCAAATTAAAGGTAAAAGTTAAAACTATAACTTTATCTAATTTTAGAATTATTAGTCATGATATGCATACAAGAAGTGCTTGAATTTATTCTGGTAGAAATCAAAGTCTACTAAAATTCCAATACTTTTGTAAGTTTATTTCTTCTTGATATGTATGATTTTGAGTTTTAAACTCATTTCTTAACTAGCTGAAATTTAAGTTTGAGTGACCCACCTTATGTATTTTTGAAATTCCGAAAATACGATTGCGTATTCGCCTAATTCGCAGCTTTTGGCTACGGGCGCAGATGATAATAAAAAATCAAGATGTGTTACGGAGTATACGTTTTTTAGATTGGAAGAACACATTACATCATTTGATGTTATATTGATATTCGTATTTTAACAAAATGATTTTTTATATAGGTTTAGAATGTGTCATCAGGCTTCTGTTTTGTGATATTTTCCGAGCATACAAATGCAGTTACCGCACTTCATTTCATGGCTAGCAGCCACTGTTTACTGAGTGCATCTTTAGATGGCACCGTTCGTGCATGGGATCTGTTCCGTTATAGAAATTATAGGACATTTACAACCCCGTCATCTCGACAGTTTGTTTCTTTGGCATCAGATCAAAGTGGTGAAGTAATTTGTGCTGGAACACTTGAGTCGTTTGAGACTTTAAGGTACTGGTTGTATAATATATTTTTTAACGATAATTTATCTCTCGTGTAGAAAGTCACCATATTTATGCCCATATGAAACCAATATAAATTTTGTTCAATATCCCTTACAAACACAATTAAATTAGTTTCATAGCTAAAGTTTTAATAGGTACTGTTGATTTGTTGATTCTGTGGGTCAATTTCCTTTTATTGGTTTCTTTAACTTAACGGGTTAAACTAGACCTGTAAAACGGGTCAGGTCGGGTCATGGGTTAAACGGGTCGGGTCAAAACGGGTCAATTAAAAAAGGGGTTGTTTTGGTTCGCGTCAAGACGGGTTCGGGTCGAAATGGGTTCGGGTCACAACGGGTCAATTTAAAGTTGCAGGTTGTTTGTCGAATTTCGGACAATTTCAGTTGATTTTCGATAAGTTTCGGTATATTGTATGTGTATTTCAGACTGATTCAATGTGTTTCGGTGTGATTTCGACGAGTTTTGAACTGAATTATTTGATTTTAGGTGAATTTTGAACAAGTTTTTGATCTGTATGAGATCGATTATTGTTCATTTCGATCTGTTGCATTGATTTTCAATAAAAATTTCAATCATATTGAACTTGTTTTCAGGTTGTAGTTTCGAATATTTTGAACTGTGTACATTGAGTTCGAAAGATTTTCAAAAAAAAAAAAAGAATTTATTTAGATTTGTAAAAGATGAGCAGGGATGTTTGTGATCTGATATAGCATGTATGATCTGAAACAAATAGATTTTGTCGAAGAAGATGACCTGGGCTGGGATGTGAAACTGAGTGTTAATCTGCCAGTACCGTTTCGAACCGAACCGTGTCGACCAGTATCGGTTCGTGTCGAAACGGTTCGATTCGAAACGGTTCGGGTCAAAACGGTTCGGTTAGAAAACGGTACTGGTCGAAACGGTACGGGTCGAAACGGTATGGGTCGAAACGGTACCGGTCGAAGCGGTACAGTTTGAACTGTCCGCGTCGAAACGGTTCGCGTCGAAATGTTACGCATCGAAACGGTTCGCGTCAAAACGATTCGTGCCGAAACAATTTGGTTTTATTTTCTACCAGAGAATGATGAGGAGCTTCGTGAGTATAGCTTGCAGGTATAATTTTTTTTACACATCATTCTTTGAGTTAAATTCCCACATTTGAGAGTCCACACGGCAATTATTGGATCTCAGTTTTTTCCCACTACTCCAGAATGTAGGATACATAAATATGTCACATGGACAGGCAAATTGATAGAAAAACACTAATTGGGAGTTATGTATATGCTGAACAACAGGTGAGTTTATGTCTGTAGTTTCTTTACTTTCTTATTTTTGTCAACTTAAATAAGTGCTATTCTGTTTTTCATATTTTTTTAAATCAAATTCAAATGATAATGTTGAGGAACCCTATATTTTTATTTCTGTTATTTGATCGTTTTATTTCTGAAAAGGTGCTTGGGGCAGATTTGGCGATATTGGATGAAATTGATTTTGGATTAGATGTTGACGCGCTAAGAGACGTTTCAAAAGCAGTCCCTTCAACATATATAAATTTTACTATTTCACTGTTAATTTACTTTTACGTTTGCATCTATCAGAATCTCCGGCTGAATTTTTTGCGGAGAACAAAAATATTGCCGGATTTGACAACGTGAGTTCCATTAGTTTGTTGAAAACATATGATTGTTTATATATTGTGCAAATTGAGCAAACAAGTTGTGTTTTGTTTGGATGAATATCAGCTGGGAAATCTCTTTACACTACTGTTAGAGAACTTGTTGAAAATGCACTTGATTCTGCAGAGTCCATTGCTGAGCTTCCGTTAGTTGAAGTTACAATGTAAGTGGCTAGGGTTTTGTAAATATGTGTGTGTATATTTTTTATGGTATAAGGTGATGGAGATTCGGTCCTTATTTTTCTAGAATTTCCTCATGTTTTAATATTTGCAAGTTTTATTTTATTTCCATGTTTATTTCATTTGTTTTGATTTGTGTTTTTTTTTTTATTTCTTATGTAAGTTTAAGTTTGACCCATGTTTAGAGATCATGGGTGTAGTGGGTTGGTTAGTTCTAGAAAACTCTTGTAATGTTTATTTAAACAACTGAACGAATGAAAAGTGGAGGGAGTTTTAGAATGAAAATCTTTGTATTAATTATCTCATGTGTGTGGGTTAATTAATGGTCTATGCTAGCTCAACCGTGGCGCGTTGGGTGGTGACCTTAGACACGATTCTCTAACCGTAGTGGTGTATCTGTATCTTCGGTTGGAAATCGCAGCCCTACGGTTTCGTTTGGTGGTGAATCTGTATCCAAATGAGTCGTAGTTCTATCTTTTCTTTTTATCGTTTGATTTGAACCGGTGATTCGGGGTTATACTCCTATCATAAGGCTATAAGCTCATAGGGCTTTTTAGGTGTGTTTTTCATATTGTTTTGGTGTGACAGTGAGGAGATTAATAAAAGCAAATTCAATTCCCTGATTGGTCTGATTGACCGTGAGCGAATTGATAAGGCGCTGTACGGTGATTTTGAGACTGACAAGGCTCGTGAGGTTTGTAAGTTGTAGTTTAATTTTTCAACAATGAATTGTTGATGACTTGATGTATTATAGATTAGAAGTTGAATCATGTACGTGTTAGTGAATAAGTTTGAAAAACTCGAAACAATAAGTTCTTTTAACAGCTTAGACATCTTAAAAAACTTGTATTCACTTATGTTGTTTCGCCTTTCACTGCTTCTTGTTCTGTTATTAGAACCGGCTTGCCAAATAAGCCCGTTTGCAAGAAGTTCAGGCGAAAAATGTTGCCCTTGGGAAGAAAGTGAAAGAACCGACTTCTGCAAAGGCCGTTAATGGTCGAGGCGAGGCCTCGTTTTACAGAGTGACTTGTAAGGTCTGACATATCCCTGCTCTGAACCTTTTATTAATTGATTTTTTCAGATTTGTAATGTATGGATTTAGGTTAATAAGTTTCTTGTTTGGTTCAGATGATGACCGATGCTTTGAAATGTTTTGTAGGACAATGGACGAGGAATGCCCCATGATGATATCCCAAATATGTTCGGACGTTGCCCAAAGAGTTTTTCTAATGCTAAACATCCTAAAATGCATTACATAATTCTTATTATTGTTATTATTATGGTTTTTGTTAATTACACATTGTGGAATGAAGGCACGCCTTATGTAGTTTTGGGTCACAATTGGTCAAAATTAGGGCTCGTAGGAGGTTTTTGCGTGAAAACAGTCTAAGAATGGATAAACTATGAAAGGTTTTCTGATCAACAAACCTAACTCATCCCAACCCAAGTTCGCATGTTCTACTCTTTTCCAAGTGACGTATCGTTGACTCCGCCGCAACGCGCGGGTTTCCCACTAGTATATATATATGAGTTAATTGCTTGGATAGTCCCTGTGGTTTGCAAGTTTTTCACCTTTAGTCCCCACCTTTTCAAAATAGCATGTTTGTGTCACACCCCAACCAATGGCGGAAACATCGGGATGAGACGAAGTGTGAAGATTGCTAGAGACATCATAACGCTATTTGTGACAATATTTAATAAACCGATTTCATTGCATAAATTAACTGTCTACATTACAAGAAATTCGAATAACAATAAGTTCAAGAAATACATAACAACATAGGCAAAGTTGATACGACATATTAAACCTAAACGTCTATATGTGTATCTAGGCATCAACGCTACTTCTTTTCATAGCATCATCATCATCAACCTGTAACATGTTTAAAAATACAATTCAATGCAAAAGCAATGGCGAGTATACAAGTTTGATACATACATAGCAAAAGATAAGTTTCGAACGATTCCTCATAGCAAGCATGTGATTCAAGATAAGCAATAAACAAGACATGTGTATAACCTATCAACCCAGGCAAGACGCACATGCTCATGACATAACCCCAAGTTTAACGGGCGGGGCGTCAGTCCTATAGCGCTACATATGTCACGGTTAGGCTCGTACGAAGTTAATGATAAGTTCCACCACATAATGTTTTCACCCATGTTTAAAGTATCAAGCAATCACGTATACAAGTATGTTGTAGGAATGTTCATGTGTTTGAGCAAAATGTTCATGTGTAAGTTGTTGATAAGTAAACATGTTACACCCCAAAAAGTGGTAAACATAAAAAGGGGTTGCGAGTATACTCACGGTTCACAAGCTTTCCGACTTGAATCCCGCGAGTGAGTTGGTGGATGTATTAAGTTGGAGCACCTAGTCCTCCTACACGAGGAAACATTGGTGTGTGAGTTTGGCGTTAACGGAAGATTATGAATTTGGAGTTTTAACATAACATAAAGTAGAAGAAAATATGATACGAAAATAATCATCTTGAACTTAGTAACCCTTGTATGACACTATGTAACCAATATGGTTAGAAGGTTTTCATGGGTAATATGCCCATTAGAATCATACTTGGTGTTTTAGGTCTTAGATGATATTCTACTACTTTAACATATAAACACAAGTTTAATATCAAAGGTTCGAATGGATAAATATAGTTCTTAGGTTATATATTACATATTATTTAGTCAAAGATTTCATGTAGGAGGTAGAAGATTAAAATCTTCATTTAGGCACCTCAAAGTGTCATAGAATTCATACATGAGGTAGGAAGAACAAGCTTCCATTTAGGTACCTCGGGTTATTTATTAACATATATGTCATGGAGGAGGTAGGAAGGCGAACCTTCCATTTAGGAACCTCGAGTTGTTTATTAACAATATGTCATGTAGGAGGTAGGAAGGCGAACCTTCCATTTAGGAACCTCATGGGTATGTACAAGAAGTAATACAACTAATCTAGGCAAAACATCAAGTGATGTGTGGACTTGTTATGTTGGTTAGCCTATGCTAGCCAAGTAGTCACACTATCTTCAAGTTCAAGACTTGGCATCACTTGCAAGCTATTAGCTTGATTAAAACAGAAAGTTTAGAGTGTTTAGACACTCCTAATAAGTGTAAAACAATCTTGGTTTCTCTTCATTAGTCATGTTATGGACTAGAAGCATGAGAACACAAGCTTGCTTTGTAGTTTAAGAAAGTTGTAACAAAACAGAAAGTTCTTGGACCATTTCAGGGCAATTCCAGGTCTGATTTCTCCAAGGAGAAGTCAAGGAATCAAACCCCATGGTTATATGAACAAGTAGGAAGAAGAATCAAGTGATTTGGTTGAGAAATGAGCAAGTTATACCCTTTTTAGTGTGAAGGTAAGAATCTGCCCGAAAATGCAGCTTTGCAAGAGATTAGAGAGTGTAATTGTGAGTTTTAGAGAGTGATGAAAGTGGTCAAGAGCTTGGGGAACATGTGGTATATATAGGGAAGTGTATTAGGGTTGATATGGGTAATAAATGGTGCAAGACTTGGTCAAAACAAAGGAATCCCGCTCAAAATCGCGTAGAAAATGAGCTGCTGACATTTCTGCCCGCCAAACACCCATACGATGCGCAGGGCTGTCCTTGCTGCGGTGCGCAGGGCTTGGTCAGAAGCAATAATTCTTTTATTTTAATGATATACAACTTGCAACTTGTCCCAAAGATGTAGTTTACGTGTTTTATGACCTTTTTAGGGTATTTTATCATATATGACATGTATCAAGTGTACCTCAAGCATCAAAAGAATAATATTAAGTATAGAACTCATATGTAATTGTGGTATTAAGTATGAATGTTGCGCAATCAGGAATTCAACGTATGTTTGTAAGTATCACGAGTAGGTATCAAGTTGTTTCACCATTAAATGTGTAACTATGTATGAAGCATGTGTAACACGTATTTAAAGAAATGCAAGTTCTCATTCATGATTCAAGTCTCGAGTTTTACAATGGTTACAAAGAAAGAACGATTGCAAGAATACAAAGTTTCCAAAAATAGACATACGAACAAAGCTTTCTATAAATGGAAAGTATAAAAGTGTCGGGCGTTACAGTCTCCCCTCCTTTAGGAAATTTCGTCCCGAAATTTAGGAAGACGTAGGGAAAAGATGAGGATACTTCTCCTTCATGTCGCTCTCGAGTTCCCAAGTAATTTCAGCGCCACGTTTTCCTTCCCATCGAACCTTGACGATAGGAATTCGACTGCGCCTCAATTCCTTGGCTCCTCGGTCCATGATTTCGACCGGTTTTTCCACAAAGTGAAGTGTTTCGTTGACTTGTAAGTCTTCGAGGGGGACGTGTAGTCCTTCGTCAGCTAGACATATCTTCAAATTGGACACGTGGAAGACAGGGTGCACATTGTTGAGTTCTTCCGGCAGGTCCAGTTTATACGCAACCGCGCCAATCCTTTCGAGAATCTTGAAAGGACCAACGTAGCGAGGTGCGAGTTTCCCTTTCTTGCCAAAACGAACCACGCCCTTCCAAGGGGATACCTTGAGAAGCACTAAGTCGCCTACCTCGTATTCCACTGGGTTGCGTTTCTCATTGGCGTAGATCTTTTGTCGATGCCTAGCTTTCACTAAGTTGTCTCGAACCTGTAAAATCTTGTCTGTCGCCTCTTGTATGAGCTCGGGACCAGTGATTTGAGCGTCACCAATCTCTTGCCAACAAAGGGGCGAGCGGCACTTGCGACCATACAATGCCTCAAAAGGTGCCATTTTAATACTCGAGTGATAGCTGTTATTGTACGAGAATTCGACCAAGGGCAAGTGTCTATCCCAGTTGCCACCAAAATCTATTGCGCATGCGCGAAGCATATCCTCTAGGGTTTGGATGGTGCGCTCGGTTTGACCGTCTGTCTGAGGATGGAAGGCGGTACTAAGGTTAAGTTGAGTACCCATAGCGGATTGAAAGGTTTGCCAAAGGCGAGACGTAAAACGAGCGTCACGATCGGAAATGATGTCAACGGGAATACCATGGCGACAAATGATCTCATCAGTGTAGATTTGGGCCAATTTTGCGACCTTGAAATCTTCACGAATGGGGAGGAAGTGAGCTGACTTGGTTAATCGATCAACGATTACCCAAATACTGTCGTGGCCAGCAGAGGTGCGAGGGAGCTTAGTGATAAAATCCATGGAAATGCCCTCCCATTTCCAGACAGGAATTACTGGTTGTTCGAGCAATCCAGAGGGACGTTGATGTTCGGCTTTCACCTTTGAACACGTGAGACATTTGGAAACGAAAGTGGCTATATCCTTCTTCATTCCAGGCCACCAATAAGATGTACGCATATCATGGTACATCTTGTCGGCACCAGGGTGAATAGAATACTTCGTGTTATGCGCCTCTTTCATCAAGAACTTGCGAAGGTTATTGCGATTAGGAATCCAGACACGGTCTAGATAGTGCAACATACCATTAGGTTTGGACACGAGACTGTTTTCAGCACCACATTGCATCTCGTTGTAGAGGTTACCCTCATTAACAGATGCATATTGGGCTTCACGTATACGATTCTGGAGATCATGGACGAGTTGGAAACAACGGATACTTTTGACATGAGTTTTACGACTGAGAGCGTCTGCTACTACGTTTGCTTTACCTGGGTGGTATTTGATCTCGCAGTCGTAATCGTTTAATAGTTCCACCCAACGACGTTGACGCATGTTCAGTTCTTTTTGATCAAAGATGTGTTGAAGGCTCCTATGGTCGGTGAAGACCACACACTTAGTACCGTAAAGGTAGTGTCGCCAAATCTTCAACGCAAAAACAACTGCTCCAAGTTCAAGGTCGTGAGTAGTATAGTTCTTCTCATGTATTTTGAGCTGTCTTGACGCATAAGCAATGACCTTGTCTCGTTGCATAAGCACACAACCAAGACCAAGGCGAGAAGCATCGCAATATACGACAAAGTCGTCGTTTCCATCAGGAAGTGTGAGGACAGGAGCATGGCATAGCATGTCCTTGAGCGTTTGAAACGACTCCTCTTGCTCGGGACCCCAAACAAAAGGGTTATCCTTTTGAGTCAAGGAGGTCAAAGGGACAGCGATCTTTGAAAAGTTGGAGATGAAGCGACGATAGTAACCAGCAAGACCAAGAAACGAACGAATTTCGGATGGAGATTTAGGTGGGACCCAATTCTTCACAGCTTCAATTTTAGCAGGGTCGACATGGATACCGAGTTCGTTGACTGTATGACCAAGGAATTGAACTTCTTTTAACCAAAATTCACACTTGGAGAATTTGGCGTATAGACGTTCAGCACGAAGAAGTTCGAGAATAAGACGTAAGTGTTGTTTGTGCTCTTCTCGCGTCTTGGAATAGATGAGAATGTCGTCAATGAAAACAATCACAAAACGGTCCAAATATGCTTTGCACACTCGGTGCATCAAGTCCATGAATACAGCAGGTGCGTTGGTCAAACCAAAGGGCATGACCACGAATTCGTAGTGACCATAACGTGTACGGAAAGCGGTTTTAGGCACATCTTCTTCGAGAACTCGAAGTTGATGATACCCAGAACGAAGGTCGATCTTCGAAAAGCAGGTCGCGCCTTGCAACTGGTCGAAGAGGTCATCGATGCGCGGAAGAGGGTATCGGTTCTTGATAGTAAGCTTGTTGAGTTCCCGATAGTCAATACACATACGAAATGACCCATCTTTCTTTTTGACGAATAACACGGGAGCGCCCCAAGGAGAAGTACTAGGGCGTATAAAGCCTTTATCAAGAAGCTCTTGAAGTTGACTTGAGAGCTCTTGCATCTCAGAGGGTGCTAAACGGTAGGGAGATTTGGCGACGGGCATTGCGCCAGGCACTAAATCAATGCGAAAGTCGACAGAACGAGCAGGAGGCGGACCAGGAAGATTGTCGGGAAACACATCAGGGAAGTCACGTACAACGGGGACGTCGCTTATGCTTGGGCCTTTGTCCCTCTTTTCCACAATGTGGGCAAGAAAGGCGAAGGTACCCTTGCGTAAGCATTTGTTTGCTTTGATACACGACATAAGCTTAAGGCCTTGAGAAGGCTTTTCACCATAGACGTGTAGGAAATCACCGTTTGGAAGAGGTAAGCGAATAAACTTATCAGAACAGACAACTTCAGCACGAACTCGCCTAAGCCAGTCCATACCTACTATGACGTCGAAACTACCCATTTGCATAGGTATGAGGTCGATAGAAAACGTATGATCGTTAAGAAGTAAAGAACAATTGGAGAGAACGGAATCAACAGCGACGGTTTTACCATTAGCAACTTCGACGGCGAAAGATTTTGGCAACTTAGAACGTTTACACTTGAGTAAAGATTCGAATTCTAACGACACAAAACTTTTATCGGCTCCAGTATCAAATAGGCATGAAGCATAAACATGGTTAACAAGAAACGTACCAGAAATGACGTCGTTCGCGTTCTGAGCCTGAGCAGTGGTGAGAAGAAAAGCTCGACCTCGAGCGGGTGGTAGAGCCTGTTGCTGCTGCTGTGGCTGTTGCTGTGGCTGTGGTTGTGGTTGTTGCTGTCGGGGTTGTTGCGGTTGGTATCGCTGAGGGCAAACGTTGGCCAGATGGTTGACGTCACCACACTTGAAACATGCTCGTACCGGAGCGACTTGATTTGGGGCCAAAAGGGCTTGGTTTTGATGAGCCTGTGGTGGGGTGCGGCAGTATGGGGAAGTATGCCCAATTCGACCACACATGTCGCACTTTCGACAATGAGCGTTCGGAGGGTGATGATATTGACATTTATCACACTTAGGTAGCGTCCCTGCGTAAGGTCTGCGCGGAGTTCCCTCGTTGGCATTAGCAGGTATGGCTTGTAGGGGTTGTGGGTTTGGCGGAGTGACGACCGCATAATTTTGGCTCGAAGCCTTCCGCTTCTTGCCCTGGTTTCTCCTGGATGATCGGGAGTGCGAGGCTTCATCAGTAGTAGTGTCAGTTGTAGCTTGGCGTGCACTCTTCGTTGAAATCTTGTCAAAGGTTCCATTAAGAACGCAGTTGTTGTTAAGTTCAGTGGCTATTCGAAAAGCATCTTCAATGGTTTGGGGGTTGGCGGAGGCAAGGTGATTAGTCAGGGAAGGTGCAACACAACGAGTGAATTTGGCTATGGTCTTGGGGACGGTCTCGACTTGTCCAGGACATAGGACACTAAGTTGTTTAAAGCGCGTGATCAGACCAGCCATGTCGCTCCCTTTCTGAGTAAGGATCCAAAATTCGTTTTCCAATTTTTGGAGTTCGTGGGGAGGACAGAAGTGGTCTTTCATAAGTTGTTTGAATTCATCCCAAGGCATAGCATGTGCAACATCGTTTCCCCTTTTGTTGCGTTCCGTCGTCCACCATTCGAGTGCCTCATCACGAAATACCCCAGTGGCATTCAAGGTTCTTAGTTCATTAGGGCAGCCACTTTGCAGGAAGGTAAGCTCAATTGCATCGATCCAGTTCATCATGGCGGTAGTGCCATCCTTGCCAGTAAACTCCAAGGGTCTACAAGCCATAAATTGCTTAAAACGGAAGGTCGATTTGGGTTTGTCTGCCCTTGAGTCGACGGAGCCATGCGGTGAATCGGTGTTTGTCTGAATCTTGCTAACAACGTCGGGTAGGACCTTAGCAAATTGTTTGGCCATGAATCTCATGCAATCCTTTTGTGACATGGTTTTGGAGGTTGAACCCCTCCTGGACTTGGTCCTCTTTGATGCACCGTTGGACGACATCTAAGGATGAAAAGAGAACGAATGGATGAGACTTGATCATGAATTCAAAATGAGTTTGCAAGTTTCAAGCATGTAAGTACGAAGTATCATGTAAGGTTCACGTATAGCATAAGTTTCCAACATGCATTCAACAAGTATAACACATATGATTGCGTAAAAGGGGTATAAATTTAGTTTGTTCGCGAGAGTTATTATTGTTCTTGGTTGCGATGATGTGCGAAATGAGTAAGAAAAAAAAAGAATAAATAAATAAATTTGAAATGAAGAACGTTCAAGTATAAAAAATCACATATAAATTGAGATACATAAAAGAGAGGTTCAATAAAACATTGGATTGTTTCGGGTAGAGAAACGTCGACTATTCCAAAGTGGGTCGAAAGTCCTTTCGAATTAGAGAAAACGTGCTTTGGCCTATAGGTAAAATACTCTCGTCGGGAGGCGACTAACGGTATCTTACCCTTCCAGTTACTACACGTCTCTAATCGATTGAAACAATCGGGACTTTGGCGAGATCGAAAATCGAGGAGTGGGACTTAATCGACAAGGTGCGGGTTTCACCCCTAACTTGACGATTTCGTACCCTAAGTGTGGTTGATACTTGTCGGGTCAAAATAAAATTTCGACACTTTGACAAGGGTCCACTTGAGTTGAAAAGGAAATTACCATTAAGTTGTGGATTTCACTCCTAGCTTAATGGTGAAATTTCGTGCAAAATAGTTTAAGGTAGAATGAGAGTCGTTTACCAAATTGTGGGTTTCACGCCTATTTTGGTAAAGTCGTCTCGTTTATGTTACAAGAGTATAAAAGTAAACAAAAGTGTGTTTGTGTTAGCCTTAGGAAAGGCATGTAAATTTAATCAACAAGAAGTGTAGCTAGGAAGCATGTAAAGGTAGAATGCATAAGTTTTAAACAACAAATAAGAGGCAAAATTCTTAGAACTATAGACTAGGGCAAAAGCATAGCAATTTTCCTAATTCCCTATAGTTATGGCTCTGATACCAATCTGTCACACCCCAACCAATGGCGGAAACATCGGGATGAGACGAAGTGTGAAGATTGCTAGAGACATCATAACGCTATTTGTGACAATATTTAATAAACCGATTTCATTGCATAAATTAACTGTCTACATTACAAGAAATTCGAATAACAATAAGTTCAAGAAATACATAACAACATAGGCAAAGTTGATACGACATATTAAACCTAAACGTCTATATGTGTATCTAGGCATCAACGCTACTTCTTTTCATAGCATCAT
This sequence comes from Helianthus tuberosus, assembly GCA_030545235.1. Taxonomy (NCBI): domain Eukaryota; kingdom Viridiplantae; phylum Streptophyta; class Magnoliopsida; order Asterales; family Asteraceae; genus Helianthus; species Helianthus tuberosus. Next base: position 100,499,459 of record CM060445.1, read on the forward strand.
CATCATCAACCTGTAACATGTTTAAAAATACAATTCAATGCAAAAGCAATGGCGAGTATACAAGTTTGATACATACATAGCAAAAGATAAGTTTCGAACGATTCCTCATAGCAAGCATGTGATTCAAGATAAGCAATAAACAAGACATGTGTATAACCTATCAACCCAGGCAAGACGCACATGCTCATGACATAACCCCAAGTTTAACGGGCGGGGCGTCAGTCCTATAGCGCTACATATGTCACGATTAGGCTCGTACGAAGTTAATGATAAGTTCCACCACATAATGTTTTCACCCATGTTTAAAGTATCAAGCAATCACGTATACAAGTATGTTGTAGGAATGTTCATGTGTTTGAGCAAAATGTTCATGTGTAAGTTGTTGATAAGTAAACATGTTACACCCCAAAAAGTGGTAAACATAAAAAGGGGTTGCGAGTATACTCACGGTTCACAAGCTTTCCGACTTGAATCCCGCGAGTGAGTTGGTGGATGTATTAAGTTGGAGCACCTAGTCCTCCTACACGAGGAAACATTGGTGTGTGAGTTTGGCGTTAACGGAAGATTATGAATTTGGAGTTTTAACATAACATAAAGTAGAAGAAAATATGATACGAAAATAATCATCTTGAACTTAGTAACCCTTGTATGACACTATGTAACCAATATGGTTAGAAGGTTTTCATGGGTAATATGCCCATTAGAATCATACTTGGTGTTTTAGGTCTTAGATGATATTCTACTACTTTAACATATAAACACAAGTTTAATATCAAAGGTTCGAATGGATAAATATAGTTCTTAGGTTATATATTACATATTATTTAGTCAAAGATTTCATGTAGGAGGTAGAAGATTAAAATCTTCATTTAGGCACCTCAAAGTGTCATAGAATTCATACATGAGGTAGGAAGAACAAGCTTCCATTTAGGTACCTCGGGTTATTTATTAACATATATGTCATGGAGGAGGTAGGAAGGCGAACCTTCCATTTAGGAACCTCGAGTTGTTTATTAACAATATGTCATGTAGGAGGTAGGAAGGCGAACCTTCCATTTAGGAACCTCATGGGTATGTACAAGAAGTAATACAACTAATCTAGGCAAAACATCAAGTGATGTGTGGACTTGTTATGTTGGTTAGCCTATGCTAGCCAAGTAGTCACACTATCTTCAAGTTCAAGACTTGGCATCACTTGCAAGCTATTAGCTTGATTAAAACAGAAAGTTTAGAGTGTTTAGACACTCCTAATAAGTGTAAAACAATCTTGGTTTCTCTTCATTAGTCATGTTATGGACTAGAAGCATGAGAACACAAGCTTGCTTTGTAGTTTAAGAAAGTTGTAACAAAACAGCAAGTTCTTGGACCATTTCAGGGCAATTCCAGGTCTGATTTCTCCAAGGAGAAGTCAAGGAATCAAACCCCATGGTTATATGAACAAGTAGGAAGAAGAATCAAGTGATTTGGTTGAGAAATGAGCAAGTTATACCCTTTTTAGTGTGAAGGTAAGAATCTGCCCGAAAATGCAGCTTTGCAAGAGATTAGAGAGTGTAATTGTGAGTTTTAGAGAGTGATGAAAGTGGTCAAGAGCTTGGGGAACATGTGGTATATATAGGGAAGTGTATTAGGGTTGATATGGGTAATAAATGGTGCAAGACTTGGTCAAAACAAAGGAATCCCGCTCAAAATCGCGTAGAAAATGAGCTGCTGACATTTCTGCCCGCCAGACACCCATACGATGCGCAGGGCTGTCCTTGCTGCGGTGCGCAGGGCTTGGTCAGAAGCAATAATTCTTTTATTTTAATGATATACAACTTGCAACTTGTCCCAAAGATGTAGTTTACGTGTTTTATGACCTTTTTAGGGTATTTTATCATATATGACATGTATCAAGTGTACCTCAAGCATCAAAAGAATAATATTAAGTATAGAACTCATATGTAATTGTGGTATTAAGTATGAATGTTGCGCAATCAGGAATTCAACGTATGTTTGTAAGTATCACGAGTAGGTATCAAGTTGTTTCACCATTAAATGTGTAACTATGTATGAAGCATGTGTAACACGTATTTAAAGAAATGCAAGTTCTCATTCATGATTCAAGTCTCGAGTTTTACAATGGTTACAAAGAAAGAACGATTGCAAGAATACAAAGTTTCCAAAAATAGACATACGAACAAAGCTTTCTATAAATGGAAAGTATAAAAGTGTCGGGCGTTACAGTTTGCTCCCTATGGTTTGCTCACTTGCTACTCGTATAGTCCCTACAGTAGATGGAGGTTAGTTTGTTCAGTTAAATACGTATAAAATAACCTAAATACCCTCACTCTTAATATAAATAAATAATTCAAAAAAATATGATTAGTTACTAAAAACAAATGGATCCCACCATTTAATTTAATAATAAACTTTAATCCCTTCTTTCTTTTCTCCACCGTCTCACCTTCATCACCACCAGACCACCACCCGACCACCGCCTGTAACACCCCGTGTTTTCACAAGACGAAGTCAAAGTCAAGGTCAAGTCAACGACCCGCAACTTGACTTACAGGAATTTCTTTATTTTATTTGTATTATGTGGAGTAAGTGTTGTTAAATACAATAATCGACGTATGTTAACCGCTACTCAATTGATCTACGACTGTGAATTATAGGAAGTAACAATGCGATAAAGTTGACTAACCAATAATCAAGTTATGCTAATCGAATCGACATCAAATCGCAACTCGAGCTACGTATTTATACTTGTTAGTATACGTGTGTGTGTGCCTTACGTGTTACCTGTGCATGTTTATTTATGTTGTGGGGTGATAATCAAGCGAACTCAATCGAAACTTGAAATCTAACTCGAAATGCAATCGAACTCGAATCGTGAACGAACTATGATAATTGGTGGAGAATAGATTATGCGAGATATTAGTGTTTGGGATTGAAAGTAATTTGACTAGGAAACCCTATCGTATCGTACCGCTCGCAATCGGAATCTAAATATCAAAAATCGTCGCGCGAAACACTCGAAAGGTGCGACTGATCGATCAGGCTCCCAGCCGATCGAACAGCCAGCTGAACGGACTGCTGTCCGATCGAGCTGCCTGGCCGATCGGTCAGCACTTACCCCTTTTGGCATCCTATAAATACCCCTGTCATTATCATTCTTTCTACTTTTGGAAACCTCTGACCGACCAGCACGCTCAACTCATCTTTTCGCAGATTCCTCTCGTTTCCGGTAAGATTTCATCCTAAATCTTGTACTTTCTTGATCTATACACACTCCTACACCTTCCTATCTATCAAATCCTAACTTTTAACCGTGAAATCATCAAGAATCAAGTGTTCTAGGATGATGTCATCATGGGTTCTTGAAGAACTTCATGATTTGGCCTCAATCCACCAAGAATAGCTTGGATCTAGCCGATTTCCACATAAACAAACAAAGATCTTTAGTAGATCTAAACATATACACGGTGAAAAGGATTGAAAGGGGGATATTCCAACCTTCTTTCAACTCTTTTACACTCAATGCCTTTAACCGATACAAACGAGGTCTGTGCCGTTTTGCAAATCACTTCGGTGATTGCATGGCGCAAGATCCGGATTCTATCCACGAGGTTAACCAGTTACGGGTTAAACGTAAAACTCCATTCCGAACAGTTCACCGGCTGGATTTGGGTGATTCCTGCCCGAGCAGGGGAAACAAATAAGAACGAGGGTTCTATGGTTCGACTCGTTGTCAAAATACCTCGATATAACGACAAACAAACCAGAAGAGCCAAGTGTTAGACGAATAGGCCGACCAGGTCAGAATGCTGACCGATCGGACTGCTGCCCGAACGGACAGCCAGCCGATCGGACAGTCAGCCGATCGACCAGGCCAGCCGATCGGCTAGCACATGGTCCCACACTTGAGCAATTCATTGAAGAGAGTATTGAACGAACTGTTGTTCGATCGGACTACCGTCCGATTGGATTACTCTTCGGATCATCAGATACTATGCTTCAATACTTAGTTGATTTTCAACATGTCCAACGCGTTCGGAGTGCCACCCGATTGAACAGCCGTCCGATCAGGTGACATCCTGCTGAGAACCTATTTACCGAAGTACCTAACCGATCGGATAGCCGGCCGATTGAACGACTCTTCGATCGACCGACCTGAAAGGTAAAGATACTTCAAAGTTTTCAAATACTAGAACGAAAACTTCAAAAGTCAAGCCATCATACACAAACACATACTTCTTATAGGAAGAAACAATCCACTCGAACAGCCATCCGATCGGCCTACCGACCGACCGGACAGCGGACCGAACGGACTGTCAACCGAACGGTCAGCCGTCCGATCGACCAGCTGTCCGACCCTCCAACACTGTTTTCCGTTTTACGCTTCACTTATCGTTATGCTACCGAATCTATTCAGGCTAACCTTACTCGCTAAGCGCTCCCTTCAATCCATAAATCGCTGTGAGTATACTCGATCCCTTTTTGCTTTAAGCACTTTTGGGTGTTACATACGTTACGAATATTCAAACTACAGCAATCACACTACTCAATACTATTTGAACGCTAACCGTTAATGCATGTTATACGTGGCTTATGAATGCTTGTTTGTTATGTTTACACATGGAATGATGTCTACCTGCCTTAGCAACAATAGTACTATAGTTTGGACTCAGCACCCGTTCACACGGGGGTTGTTAAGGATCTTTTACTTGCATGGATTACGGTGGTAATCATGTATTGCGAACTACCTCGGGCAGTCAACCCGCAGTCATTGGTATCGATGGATCTATGTCGATAACTAACGTGCTTCATTTCACTATGTGTACGTGCTGGTTAAGCGTAAACGAATTCGAACTCTATATGTTATTATCAAACTTGTATGCTCACCTTTACATTTTATGTATTGACTTTATTTTAACGTATGTGACAGGTGCTTAGGATGCATACGTGGTAGGAATTTGAAGCTAGAATAAAGCTTTAGAGCCCAACAAATAGTTGTTTGTAGATAACGAATCAAGGGTCTCTAGAAGCAGATAAACAATTGTTGTCTATTTAAATCTGAGTTGTCGGAACAGAATATTTGCCTGGATTTTTGTCTGTAATAATTGACTTACTGTTTGAGATACGGTATGGGACGTATTATTTAATTGAATAGTGTTGTTAATTGTTATGGAAACTTCTGGACAATCTGTTCCGCTCAGTGCCATGCCCCGATGATTCTGCCATCGGTTGGGGTGTGACAGATTGGTATCAGAGCCATAACTATAGGGAATTAGGCAAGACTCGACCAAGTCCGGGTCAATGTCCTAGAAACCTAGTCTATAGTTAGGAACCAACAGACCGAATCGTGCATAACCAGTAGGGATTATGTACAGGCTTATTCCTCACTATTCTCGCTTATACTACACTATCACTACACTCGAAATTTCAGCTATAAATAGGCGATAAAGTCGAGACTAGGTGTGAAAACCACAAACTCTTGACCAAATTGCTTGAAATGTTGTTTTATCAACTTATCAATGATTTCTCTTTTCTTATGCAATAACGAACGCTTGTTCAACGGGGAAATTATACCAAATCAGGAGTGAAATCCATATTTTGATGAATAATCTCCTCTATATTATCAAAAACAGGGACGAAGTTGTTAAGCCAGGGGTGAAACCCTAACCTTGACAACTTGTTCCGCACATTTTACAAAACTCTCACCAAAGTCTCAACGAACTCCAACGACCTGAAGTCACGACATGACTAACGGGAGGTGTACCAAACGCCCAAGAATCGAGGCGAGGACACAGTCCTGAAAGTCAAACATAGACAACAAGTCCTTGTGAATAGTTGAATCGCTTTGGTTAGTCGAAGTCTACTAGCCGCAGACAGTCTATCACTCGATTTTTACGTGTTTCAAATTCTGAGCCCGCAACTGCTGACTCTGATAATTCGTCGATTTTATGAGTTTATATGTGTGTTACCTGTTATGTGTTTAAATTTTTGGAATTTACCCGATTTTTGCTTTCACTTCGATCGACACATACGACTCGCACTGCTTTACTATCTCAAATCGCCAACAAATCGTTGAGTTATGGACGACTTTATGCTACGGTGTACGTTTATACTACGCTATTCGATATACTAAAACGCGATCGCTATATTCGAACGCTCGCGAACTTGGAAGGATAGGTTTCTGTATTCTGACTGCCTCTTGTGTTGAAAATGTTTCTGTGATTCCGTGCTTATGTGATAATGTGATTTTGTGCTCTACATGCTTATGTGTTTATGTGATTTTGTTTTCTATGTGATTATATGTCTATGTGTTTACGTGGTACGTGTTACTGAGCTTTAGTAGTAATAGAAGTGTGAGGTGAGATTCGAATGCATGTGTTGAGGCCTGTGACGATGTCTGTTGCAGACAATGTCGTCTGGATCCTGTCACGCACTTTCTCGTCAAGAAAAGAGAGACAAACGCCTTGCTTCCATCATTGCTAAAAGTGTAGCAAAGGTCGTGAGCGATGTTTATGAGAATGCCAGCAAATCGTCTGAGGAATCGAGAACCGAAGCCCCTAAAGCTACCGCAAAGACCTTCAGCTTCAAGCAATTCAAGTCGTGTGGGCCAAAAGAATTCACCGGCGAAGGAGGTCCTACTGCTCTATTCCACTGGTTTGATTCCATTGAGGTCACTCTGCGACAGAGTGGTTGCCCTGATGACCTCCGTACTCTGAATGCTACCGGCGTTTTCCAGTCCTGTGCACTAGACTGGTGGACGGCCGAGAGGAACAAGCGAGGGAACGATGCAGCTTACGGTCTGTCGTGGGACGAGCTCAAGGAAGTTATGTTAGAGGAATTCTGCCCTCCTCACGAACGTCAAAAGCTAGAAGATGAATTTTGGCACATACAGCAGAAGGATGGTGACAATGCTGGTCTCACTGCTCGCTTCAAGCAGCTCAGCATTATCTGTCCCGACCAAGTCAAGACTCCAGACATGGCAATCAAGAAGTACATCCGGGCCCTGCCCGACTGCGTTGCTGATTTCGTGCAAGCGGCTAAGACTACGACGATTGAGGAAACTTATCTACTGGCCGCTGAAATCAATGACAAGCGGGTTAAGGCTGGGGTCTGGGATAAGACTTCGAAGCATCTGCATCAAGCTACCGCTACCGCTACCGCACCAACTGCTGAACCCACCTCATCGAGCAACAAGAGGAAGAACAAGAGAAAGAACAACTCCAGCAACAAGAACTGTGCGATCACTGCTGCACCAGTTCAATCCGTACCAGTTCAACAGCGCCAAGTGGCAGCGCCTGTAACCAATGCACCCCTTGCCAAGCGTGCATACACTGGGCCACATCCGCTCTGTCCTACTTGTACCTACCATCACCCAACTGCAATTCCTTACCGCTTTTGTGCTCATTGCAATGTGTACGGTCATTTTACTGCCAACTGCCGTATTCGACAAGCTCCTGCTCATCAAGCTCTACTCACCGCCCCACAGGGTCAACAAGCTCCTCCGGAACCCGCAGTTAAAGCCAGAGCCTGCTTCGCATGTGGCGACCCGAACCATTTCGCCAACATGTGCCCAAACAGGGTTGTAAAACAAGAGCCTCAGCAACAGCAGCCACAGCAGCAACAACAACAGCAGCAGCAACAACAGGCCGCACGCACCAGAACTTTCAACCTCAACGTGAGTCAAGCCCAAGCCGACAACAACGTGGTTAATGGTACGTTCCTTGTGAATGGTATTTATGCATCATGTTTGTTTGATACTGGAGCCGATAATTGCTTTGTGTCCTTCGAATTCGAGAAGCTCCTTAATCGTAAACGCTCCAAACTCTCTTCGACAATCGATGTAGAAGTCGCCAGTGGAAGAACTGTCGCCGTTAATTCCGTTATCCGTGATTTTACTCTTGAGCTCAACAATCACATCTTCCCGATCGACCTCATTCCGATGCAAATCGGAAGTTTAGACGTCATAGTAGGCATGGACTTTCTACGCGAAAACCATGCTGAAGTTGTGTGTTATGATAAGATGATTCGATTCTCGCTCGCTAATGGTGATGTATTGTGTGTATACGGTGAAACTGCCTCAAAAGGACTCAAGCTCATGTCATGTGTCCAAGCTAGCAAGTACCTCCGCAAGGAATACAGAGCTTTCTTGGCAAACATTGTAGTAGCGGAGAAGGAAAAGAAAGAGAAGAAGGAAGTGAAAGACGTTCCTGTGGTTCGAGAATTTCCTCATGTGTTTCCTGATGATCTTCCAGGTTTACCTCCAAGTCGTGATATCGACTTTCGTATCGACCTCATTCCTGGAGCCAACCCTATTGCCAAAGCTCCCTACCGACTCGCGCCGTCCGAAATGCGCGAACTCTCAACCCAACTCCAGGAATTATTTGAGATAGACTTCATTCGCCCGAGCACCTCTCCTTGGGGCGCGCCAGTCCTTTTCGTCAAAAAGAAGGATGGGTCGTTCCGGATGTGCATCGATTATCGGGAATTGAATAAGTTAACTATCAAGAACCGATATCCCCTACCTCGCATCGACGACTTGTTTGATCAGCTACAAGGCGCTACGTGTTTCTCGAAGATCGATCTACGTTCAGGATATCACCAACTGCGTATACAAGAGGAGGATATACCCAAAACCACGTTTCGCACCCGATACGGTCATTACGAAGTCGTTGTTATGCCTTTTGGTTTAACCAACGCACCAGCGGTTTTCATGGATCTGATGAATCGCTTATGTAAACCATATCTCGACCGTTTCGTCATCGTATTCATCGACGATGTCTTGATCTATTCCAAATCGAAAGCCGAACACGCGCAACATCTACGTTTGGTTCTCGAGCTACTCCAGGGGAACCAAATCTATGCCAAGTTCTCCAAGTGCGAATTCTGGTTGGAGGAAGTTCAATTTCTGGGTCACATTGTTAATAGTCAAGGCATTCACGTCGATCCTGCGAAGATTGAAGCTGTCAAGAGTTGGGTTACGCCTAAGAACCCGTCTGAAGTCCGCTCTTTTCTCGGACTAGCGGGCTATTATCGACGATTTATCGAGGGATTCTCAAAGATCGCTGTACCGCTTACCTCTCTCACGCATAAAGACAAGCCTTTTGTTTGGGGAACTAAACAAGAGACTGCTTTCCAAACCCTCAAACACATGCTTTGCAATGCTCCTGTTCTCACATTGCCCGACGGAAACAATGATTTCATTGTCTAATGTGATGCTTCCAACCTTGGTATTGGTTGTGTTCTCGTGCAATGGGACAAGGTCATAGCTTACGCATGTCGTCAGCTCAAAATCCACGAGAAGAACTATACAACCCATGATCTCGAGCTAGGCGCAGTTGTTTTTGCGTTAAAGATTTGGCGACACTACCTGTACGGAACTAAGTGTACGATCTTCACCGATCATAGGAGCCTACAACATATCTTTAATCAGAAGGAACTTAATATGCGTCAACGCCGATGGGTAGAACTTCTCAACGATTACGACTGTGAGATTCGTTATCACCCAGGCAAGGCAAATGTTGTCGCCGATGCACTTAGCAGACGAAGCTATCTGCTTAGCACTCGTAATATTCAAGCCCAACACGACCTCGAAACACTCATCCGCGACGCGCAGCATACATGTTTTAACGAACGCACCTTGAAGAAAGAAAGAAAGAATCTACCACGATGGAGCCCAGCTTGTGAGCAAATCAAACGGGATATTTCACTTTTTAGACCGAATTTGGATTCCCAAGCGAACCAATTTGCGGCAAATTCTGATGGACGAAGCCCACAAATCTCGGTATTCTATTCATCCCGGTGCCGACAAAATGTACCAGGATCTTCGTTATAGGTACTGGTGGCCGGGTATGAAAAGGGATATCGCTCTCTACGTCGGAAAATGCCTAACTTGTGCTAGAATCAAGGAAGAACATCAAAGACCCTCTGGCTTACTTGAACAACCACCAATTCCCATGTGGAAGTGGGAAAGTATAGCCATGGACTTCATAACCAAGCTACCGCACACGTCATCAGGTCACGACAGCATTTGGGTTGTGGTCGACCGTTTGACTAAATCAGCTCACTTTCTGCCGATACGAGAAGACTAAAAGGTAGAACGATTAGCCCGAATCTACACCGACGAGATCATTTGTAATCACGGGACGCCTCGTGACATCATCTTTGATCGTGATGCTCGGTTTACCTCGCGACTGTGGGAAACGTTTCAAACGGCACTCGGTACATCGCTTAATCTAAGTACCGCTTTCCACCCACAAACCGACGGTCAGACTGAAAGAACGATTCGTACTCTTGAAAACATGCTCCGCTCGTGTGTTTTAGACTTCGGTGGTAATTGGGATAAATACCTGCCGTTGGTCGAATTCTCGTATAACAACAGCTACCATTCTAGCATCCAAATGGCACCATTCGAGGCATTATATGGAAGAAGATGTCGATCGCCTATCGTATGGCACGAGATCGGTCATTCGCAATTAACCAGTCCTGAGTTATTACAAGAAACGATAGACAAAATTTTCCAAATTCGAGAAAATCTGGTGAAAGCTCGGGATGGACAGAAAAGTTACACCGATAAAAAGCGCAAGCCCCGTGAATTTGACGTTGGTGACCACGTACTCCTAAAGGTATCACCTTGGAAGGGTGTGGTCCGATTCGGCAAGAAAGGGAAACTCGCGCCTCGATATGTTGGACCTTTTAAGATTCTGGAAAGGATCGGAAAAGTCGCCTACAGACTCGAACTACCGGAGGAACTGAGTAATGTCCACCCGACTTTCCACGTGTCAAACCTCCGAAAGTGCCTAGCCGACCACGACTTACACGTTTCTCTCGACGATCTACAAGTGAACAAAACATTACACTTCGTGGAAAAGCCTGTCGAAATCATGGATCGCCAAACCAAGCAGCTCAGACGCTCACGCATTCCTATCGTGAAAGTCCGATGGGAAGGCAAACGAGGCGCAGAGTTCACTTGGGAACTCGAAAGCGACATGAAGGCTAAGTACCCGCAGTTGTTTAAAGAGTGAAGCTAGAGAGAGAAACTGGCATTGTGATTCTAGTGCTTTGTATGATTTCATATCAATCTATAGAATCACCGATTATAGTACGTTCTTGTGTGTTTGGTCACGTTCGTGTACGGATTCCGCACGTCACTCGTTCGGTTCGCAATCGTTTCGGAGTCAAAACCGGTCCAAACAGAAAGTTCTCGAACGTGATTCACGGCGTTGTACAGCTTTCAGCTTAATTTCGGGACGAAATTCCCTAAACAGGGGGAGGCTGTAACACCCCGTGTTTTCACAAGACGAAGTCAAAGTCAAGGTCAAGTCAACGACCGATTTTGCGCAACTTGACTTACAGGAATTTCTTTATTTTATTTGTATTATGTGGAGTAAGTGTTGTTAAATGCAATAATCGGCGTATGTTAACCGCTACTCAATCGATCTACGACTGTGAATTATAGGAAGTAACAATGCGATAAAGTTGACTAACCAATAATCAAGCTATGCTAATCGAATCGACATCAAATCGCAACTCGAGCTACGTATTTATACTTGTTAGTATACGTGTGTGTGTGCCTTACGTGTTACCTGTGCATGTTTATTTATGTTGTGTGGTGATAATCAAGCGAACTCAATCGAAACTCGAAATCTAACTCGAAATGCAATCGAACTCGAATCGTGAACGAACTATGATAATTGGTGGAGAATAGATTATGCGAGATATTAGTGTTTGGGACTGAAAGTAATTTGACTAGGAAACCCTATCGTATCGTACCGCTCGCAATCGGAATCGAAATATCAAAAATAATCGCGCAAAACACTCGAAAGGTGCGACTGATCGATCAGGCTCCCAGCCGATCGAACAGCCAGCCGAACGGACTGCTGTCTGATCGAACAGGCTGTCCGATTGACCTGCCTGGCCGATCGGTCAGCACTTACCCCTTTTGGCATCCTATAAATACCCCTGTCATTGTCATTCTTTCTACTTTTGGAAACCTCTGACCGACCAGCACGCTCAACTCATCTTTTCGCAGATTCCTCTCGTTTCCGGTAAGATTTCATCCTAAATCTTGTACTTTCTTAATCTATACACACTCCTACACCTTCCTATCTTTCAAATCCTAACTTTTAACCGTGAAATCATCAAGAATCAAGTGTTCTAGGATGATGTCATCATGGGTTCTTGAAGAACTTCATGATTTGGCCTCAATCCACCAAGAATAGCTTGGATCTAGCCGATTTCCACATAAACAAACAAAGATCTTTAGTAGATCTAAACATATACACGGTGAAAAGGATTGAAAGGGGGATATTCCAACCTTCTTTCAACTCTTTTACACTCAATGCCTTTAACCAATAGAAACGGGGTCTGTGCCGTTTTGCAAATCACTTCGGTGATTGCATGGCGCAAGATCCGGATTCTATCCACGAGGTTAACCGGTTACGGGTTAAACGTAAAACTCCGTTCCGAACAGTTCACCGGCCGGATTTGGGTGATTCCTGCCTGAGGGGAAACAAATAAGAACGAGGGTTATATGGTTCGACTCGTTGTCAAAATACCTCGATATAATGACAAACAAACCAGAACAGCCAAGTGTTAGACGAATAGGCCGACCAGGTCAGAATGCTGACCGATCGGACTACTGCCCGAACGGACAGCCAGCCGATCGGACAGTCAGCCGATCGACCAGGCCAGCCGATCGGCTAGCACATGGTCCTACACTTGAGCAATTCATTGAAGAGAGTATTGAACGAACTGCTGTTCGATCGGACTACCGTCCGATTGGATTACTCTTTGGATCATGAGATACTATGCTTCAATACTTAGTCGATTTTCAACATGTTCAACGCGTTCGGAGTGCCACCCGATCGAACAGCCGTCCGATCAAGTGACATCCTGCTGAGAACCTATTTACCGAAGTACCTAACCGATCGGATAGCCGGCCGATCGAACGACTGTTCGATCGACCGACCTGAAAGGTAAAGATACTTCAAAGTTTTCAAATACTACAACGAAAACTTCAAAAGTCAAGCCTTCATACACAAACACATACTTCTTATAGGAAGAAACAATCCACTCGAACAGCCATCCGCTCGGCCTACCGACCGACCGGACAGCGGACCGAATGGACTGTCAACCGAACGGTCAGCCATCCGATCGACCAGCTGTCCGACCCTCCAACACTGTTTTCCGTTTTACGCTTCACTTATCGTTATGCTACCGAATCTATTCAGGCTAACCTTACTCGCTAAGCGCTCCCTTCAATCCATAAATCGCTGTGAGTATACTCGATCCCTTTTTGCTTTAAGCACTTTTGGGTGTTACATACGTTACGAATATTCAAACTACAACAATCACACTACTCAATACTATTTGAACGCTAACCGTTAATGCATGTTATACGTGGCTTATGAATGCTTGTTTGTTATGTTTACAAATGGAATGCTGTCTACCTGCCTTAGCAACGATAGTACTATAGTTTGGACTCAGCACCCGTTCACACGGGGGTTGTTAAGGATCTTTTACTTGCATGGATTACGGTTGTAATCATGTATTGCGAACTGCCTCGGGCAGTCAACCCGCAGTCATTGGTATCAATGGATCTATGTCGATAACTAACGTGCTTCATTTCACTATGTGTACGTGCTGGTTAAGCGTAAACGAATTCGAACTCTATATGCTATTATCAAACTTGTATGCTCACCTTTACATTTTATGTATTGACTTTATTTTAACGTATGTGACATGTGCTTAGGATGCATACGTGGTAGGAATTTGAAGCTAGAATAAAGCTTTAGAGCCCAACAAATAGTTGTCTGTAGATAACGAATCAAGGGTCTCTAGAAGCAGATAAACAATTGCTGTCTATTTAAATTTGAGTTGTCGGAACAGAATATTTGCCTGGATTTTTGTCTGTAATAATTGACTTACTGTTTGAGACACGGTATGGGACGTATTATTTAATTGAATAACGTTGTTAATTGTTATGGAAACTTCTGGACAATCTGTTTCGCTCAGTGCCATGCCCCGATGATTCCGCCATCGGTTGGGGTGTGACACCGCCAGCCACTACCACCTCCACCCTACCACCACCAGCCATCACCGCCTCCATCGGCCCCACCTGCCACCAGCCACCATAGCGAACACAATCGTTAGGTCCGTTACGTCTTTCTCTGAGTAAACTTTTTAGTGGAGATCATGATTTCTGTTCTTTGTCATCTTCCGAAACCGACGAACTCGGCGGAATCACTCTGGAACGTACTGCGTCTAGAAGCTGAAGTACAAGTGAGCCTCATTATTGATCCATTATTCCACCAACACAAAATAATAACAAAAAAGTGCTTGCACCGCCGCCGTAGCAGTCTCCGACAACCGCCAAAGTACAAATTACTCAAAACAACAGAGAATTAATTAATTAATTAATCAATTTTGTATACACAGATGCTCACACATACTGTTTTATAATTCGATAAATGCAAACCTAATTCTACCAAAACGACTTTAAAAGATATGTAAATTTCTATTGGATCGGCTTATAGTAGTAAATGCAGTAGCCAGAGCTTCCCCAGACGTTAGATACGATTGACGCCGATCAAGTTTCTCCGGCGTCACCGCCGGTGCACTGTCGGTAGCAGCTACCTTCTCTCGTTTCTCAATCTTCTTCACTTTATCGCTGCTTATCTTCTTATCATTCGTTGCAATTGAAGGTTTGAAGAACAGAGACGGTGATTACTTACTCTCGCTATTGATCCGGTAAAGTATGTCGTGAAACTTCCACCGGCCTGACGTATTACTGGTGGAATTACCAATCAATTTTTTTTGTTTTATTTATTTATATTAAGAGTGAGGGTATTTCGGTCATTTCATACGTATTTAACTGAACAAACTAACCTCCATCCATTGTAAGGACTATACGAGTAACAAGTGAACTAACCATAGGGAGCAAACATGTTATTTTGAAAAGGTGAGGACTAAAGGTGAAAAACTTGCAAACCACAGACACTATCCGGGCAATTAACTCTCTCTCTCTATATATATATATAGGATTAGGTTCAAGAGTGAACACTACTGTAGTTTGCGAACTGAACGAACTAATCCTGGCCATACATGTGTGTAGATCAATGACCAGGATTTGATGATAAAAACACTAGTGTATTTTACGATTTGATGATGAAATCCTAGTCATCCACATGTGTAAATCAATGGCTAAGATTTGTTCACTCAGTTCGCAAATACATTAGTGTTCACTCTAGAACCCCACTGATCGGAGCATTTTAGATACACTCTATTGAATATTAATTATGATGAAAATGCATTGATATTAGTATAAAATAGGATCCACTAATTCGTCTCATCTTCTTATTAGGCCATGTGGTGTACTTTAACATCTAGAGTGTTTACAATGACATGACATGTTAACTAACATTGCAAACCACTCCCTTCTTGTGTTAAAATGCATTAAATGAGTTATGTGTTAACATGTTAACCCAATGTTAAGAGATTGAATTAATTATTATTTTCTTTTTTAGATAGAAACCCAATGTTAAAGTGCATTAAATGAGTTATGTGTTAACATGTTAAACCATTTCCTTAGGGTGAGACAAAGTGAAATGAAGAAAAAAAGTTGATGTGTCACTTAGGTGGAGTTAAGTTAGGTTAAAGTATACCCAAAGGCCTTAGGTGGGTTATAAAGAAAATGAGCTCAAAATGATGGATTAAAAAGAAAAATTAAACAAAGAGTGAAACATGACATGCTTACCATTTGAAAATTAAGTTCATAACTGTTAATTGTAATTAATGGTTAAATAGTTTAAGGGTTAAAAGTAAATAAAAATTAACACAAGACAATTAAAGTAATTATTATTGTAATTAACATATTAAATGTACTTAATTGTTCTTTGTTAATTGGATAAATTACACTTTTCGTCATTTATGTTTGTAGCGTATTGCAATGGATAACCTTTAACTTCAATAATTACAGTCACAATCCTTTATTTAGAAAAATGTTGCACGTTTCATCCTTTACCCCAAACCCAGTTAGTAAATTAAGTTAGTTCTGATCATGTGCTTGGCATGTGAGGGCATTTAAGTCCATTCACCTACCAACTACCCCACCATATAAATTACACCCTTTTCTCCTCCAAATCCCTCATTAGGGTTTTTATCAAAACCTGCAACTTCTCTTTTACCATTGCAACTTTCTAACTTAAAGCTATGTCTGCAAACAACTCTTGTAACAAATCACCATCACCATTGACATCCATGGTCTCGCCACCATCAAGATCCAGCCCTAGAAATCGATATCCAATATCTGATTCTTTATTAATGGCGGATCGATCGGCGAAATCGAGAGCTCAACTGAGTCGTTTACAGCGGCGAGCTCCAACGTCGATTCAGGTAACTCCGGTGAGTAACTGAAATGTTGTGATTCCGTTATAGTCCCGCCACCATCAAGATCCAGACCCTCGCATTTTTGGTATTCCAATGATTTCAGCACACTTCGATTGAGTCAGTCAAACAAAGGGGATTTCTTTGAGAAATTGGGCTTTGGGAATTTTAGAACAGTGACTGCAGCGATTTGGGCTTTTCTTTTGGCTCTGGTTGTTGTGGTTTTTTTTGACGGAATTGTTATCGGAACTGGAATCTTTTAAATTGGAATTTGACGATAAGTGTGATTGTGTTTCATTCCTGATTGAATTAAAGTGAAGTTGCTGAATTTTGCTCTGTTTCAATTTGCTGATACATGTTCGTAAAAGTTTGGTGGGTTTGATGGTGATGGCAGCTGATTTGTTTAGAGAGAGAGAGACAAATGGAGTCGATGATGCGGTGTGAGGGGTGAGTGATTCAGATTCGAAACAAAAGTGGATGGTTGGTAGGGGCGATTCAGATCAAGGGAGTGGCAATCAGAGGTCTGTGTGATGGTGAGGAAGAGAGGGACATAGGGCTTAGAGAGAGAGAGAGCCACCGCCATCATCTCCTGCCACCACCTCTAGCCGCCGTCATCTCCTGCCACCACCACCAGCCACCGTCATCACCCCACCCCTGTTTTTTTTTGCTGCAGACAATTAAGAGAGAGAGAGAATGAGAGAGAGAGAGAGAGTGAAAGAGAAAAAAATGTATTTATATTTGATTTTATTTTTTTTATTTATACTATAAATAATTAAGTAGAAAGACTAAACTGCCCTTAAGTAAATAAATTTAACTGAAATTTTTAACCAAGTTAGTGCTAAAGGACGAAAGATGTAACATGTTTTCAAAATAAAGGACTGTGGCTGTAATTATTAAAGGTAAAGGTCATCCATTGCAACTAGGTACAAACATAAAGGACGAAAAGTGTAATTTTTCCTTGTTAATTCTTGCAGGTTCGAGATTTAGACTTTAGAGATTGGAGTGTTAAATGAGATGTGATGACCAATTCAATCTTTTGGATCAATAATTAAATGAGCGATCGATGTAATACTAGAAAGTGGGCTACATTTATATAAATAATTATGGTGGGATAGTGAATTGGGCTGGGGGGCTCGCAACAAGTGAATATTAGAAGGAGTTTTGACGGCTGAAGTTAGGGGACGGCAGTTTTGACAGCAGGGACGCACGGAGAAGGCAGCCGCCTTCGGGCGGCTGTGCACGGTTCAAGATATGAGCATCTAGGTGGATTCTTCAAGTGAATGGTTCGTAGGGTTTAATACTTTTCTCAATTTATTCGTGTTTGAATTTGTTTTTGACATTGACGACGTCTATAAACAATTTAATGTGTTGATTTATTTAAACTATTTGCATGTGTTTTTATTTCTTGCTTTACAACTTGCTCGGTTGATGATAAAAACTTTGTAGCTTGTTGGGTGACATAGAGTAGCTTGACTCACATTAGTAAATAGGGTTATTAAACTGTAAAAGATCTGATGACAAAGATCTGTTTTTGATTACTACTTAAATTAACCGACTTTTCAGCACCATGTCTATGTGGTCTCCAATTAATGATTAAATTAAGTTTTGTGTAAACCTAGAATCTGAAACTTGGAGGACCTTACCTTTATCTTTTTGCTTGTGACTTCTGCCCGGATGAACAATTACTTTGTTTTTTCATTAAACTTTGTTTACGGATTCTTTTTAACTGGTAAAGCTTGACCACTTGTGTTGAATTCTTGGTTTAAGTTTTTTATATTTGAATTATTTGTCGTTTATTAAGCGTATTGGCAACTTCCTTGCGTTGTTAGCGGGTTAGTAAATCGGTGGGTATTTGATACAACAAACGGGTTATTAGGTTGCATAGTGAATCTTAAAAACTATCCCTATTAACTAATCAAATTCATTAATTCCGAGGTCATGTCTATGTGGTGTTTCGAATCAGTAAACAGGTTTTTATGTTAAACGGGTAATTGGGATTCCGGGTGGAAGTTACTTTTTCTCATCTTGATTACAACTTCTTTAATTAGTTCTTTTATTAGTATTATTTTTTTTACAATTAAAATCATCAAACCCCCAAGTTTGATTCACAGTTTCCTATTTTGAATAGATATAAAGATTTTATTACCCCTATAATTTTCAATTCAATCCAAAAAAATAAAACAAATTTTACAATTTGGTCCCTATTAATCTAAACCATTAGATCAAAGATCTAATGGTGTAGATTCTTTCTTATCATTCTCACACTTTTAGGTTTTTTTTACAGGTTAGGTTTTTTTTACAGGAACCTTTATATATATATATATATATATAGGGTAGGGATCAAGAGTGAACCATGTTTATATTGTGAACAAAAACGAACAGATCCTGACCGTTAGATGATGAGATCTTGATTATAGGATTTAAAGGGTTTTTAAATTAATTAAAACAATAAATTGATATATAATAACCGAATAAGGGCATTGTTGTAATTTTTATTCTCTATTATTTATTTTTGGAAGCCACTAACAAGGATTTCCGTTTTTTTATCATGATCCCAACTAAATCTCATATTATAGATTTTAAATTAAAAGTAGTTACCATAACCGTTTCCTATTTTCATTTAAATTATTTTTTCTAATTGTAAACAAATTTTAATATTGATTAATCAATGTCATCTACCGTAACCATTTCCTATTTACATGTGCTTTTTTATTTTTTTAATTGTAAACAAATTTTAATTCTTTATGTATACAATTAGTAGTTGTTTGGTGAGTATTTGTTTTTATACACATGTGTATAGTTGTTGTTAAGTGACTGTTTGTTTTTTATACACATGTGTATAATTGTTGTTCCGTAAGCAATTAGTTTTTATACACATGTGTATATACTTGTAGTTGATGTTCAGTGACTGTTTGTTCTTTATAAAAATTTGTATGGTTGTTTAAATGAATGTTTGTTTTTTATACACATATGTACATATTTGTTTACTTATCGACATTAATATATTATAACCATTATAAAAACTAATTGCTTACCGAACAACAATTATACACATGTGTATAAAAAACAAACAGTCACTTAACAACAACTATACACATGTGTATAAAAACAAATACTCACCAAACAACTACTAAATGTATACATAAAGAATTAAAATTTGTTTACAATTAAAAAAATAAAAAAGCACATGTAAAAATGAAACTGTGACGGTAAATGATATTGATTAATCAATATTAAAGTTTGTTTACAATTAAAAAAATTAATTTAAATGAAAATAGGAAACGGTTATGGTAACTACTTTTAATTGATGAATTTTAAAATTTATTTACAATTAAAGAAATTAAGTTAAATGACAATCCTACCCTTATATTTAGTGAAGAAGATCTATGGCCAGGATTTGTTCGTTTTGTTCACAAATAGGAAGTGTTCACAAATGAACCTAACCCTATATATATATATATATATATATATATATATATATATATTTATAGGGTGAGGTTCGGGTACAAAGTGTGTTTTTTCTACAAAGTGTAGGAAGCGATCTGGACCATCAGATCAGTGTGTTTAATGGCTGAGATTAAATGAATGGCATTTTCGTAATATCTGTGTTTTAAAAATAGAGGCTTTTAATATAATAGGGGTAGTTTGGTAATTGAACGTGTTTTAAATCAGTCAAAAAACCGTCAAATCAATAACAATCCCTCAATTCACGCGATTTTTCCCTCTCTCTCTAAACGATCCTCCGAAAAATCAATCTCATCCAAAATTAGATATGATTCATGGATTATGAGAAGAGATTCGCTAAAAAATATAAGCGTATGTGGGTTTTAAGTTCCGTATTGTGTTGTGAAAGTGGTGGTTCTTCATCGGTGTGTGTTTTTTGTTTAACAGGGGAACGATTCAAGAACACAAACCCATTGGAGAAGATGAACACTCCTGTTGAAGCGGCCAAAGTTGCTAAGAAACAGACTAAACCCAGAGGTGTGTTTTATATCTATATTCGTATGCTTGGGTTTTAAAATTCTGATCGATTGATAGTTCAAGTATTGATGTGTTTTACATCTACTCATGATGATCAGTGGGTTCGTAATTGGGTATTACACACATTAAAAGGTTTGTGTGTTTTACCAGTTTTAATGTGGGTAATGGGTGTGTTTATAATGGGTGTATAGTCGTTGTGTTTTAAGGTTGTTTGATGTTGAAAACTTGTTTTTGATTGTGTGTTTTTTAACTGTTGTTGGATTGTAACTGGGTTGTTTTTTTCCTATGGATTGTATAATGGTTGTGTGTTACCATTTGTAATGTTTCTGTGTTTTATAAGTGTTAATGGTTTCTGTGTTTTATATTGTTCTCTTTTTTTTTAAACTAGGTTATAATATTTAAATTTAAAAAACAATTGTATTTCAGTTAGGAAGAGTGAACGTATCCTCAAAAAAAGGATCTCTAATAAGAACAACAATAACACTTTTGATGACCCCATTATATTGGATGAGCCAGATACAGCTCAGCGTTTAGTGAATGAAGGTAAATGTGTTTTGGGTGGGGTGAATTGGAATGTCATAATTTATTTAAAAAAGTGCATTTATGTTAATGTAGATTCAGTTGCTGTGCCGAAAGTGTGTGGCTCTGAGCATCCAAAACGAGCGGACGAGCCTATTATTAAACCTGTGCCAAAAAGTAAGTTGCGATGACATTTGGTTTAATTCCCATACGTTTTATATCAAAGAATAATAGTATGTGTTAATTAAAAGAGTAACATCGTATCTACTTTTCGTGTGTTGTAGTCCGTGATCCAACAAACTTAAAGGCTGCTGCTGCTGTTCGGAATCTTCAACTGGTGCAAACAGGTAAGTTAGAAAGTCAATGATTTAAGAGATATGCTTCTCGTGTGTTGTTTTTTATGATTCTAACTTAACGTTTACATGTTGGAATGTGCTGTAGCGCGTATAACACAAAATGATCAACAAGACTCTGATGATGATTTTGTAGACCCGCCACCAAAAAAGCCGAAGACAGATACTAAACAGAAGGGCCAGTTCAGTAAATCGCAAGTCGCACGCAGGAATCCAACGAATACACGGCAACCAATGAGAACAACAAAACCGTACTTGCCGATCGTCGACGGGAAACTATTGCTAAGGACAGCTTTGAAACACATGGTGACTGTGGCCTGAAGATATAGATGAACTAAGTATCAAGTTGGACAAAGTTAGGTTCGAACAAATGATTGCGAACGAGAAAGGATTAAACCCGCCACAGAAATATCCTTTTGTGAAAAAGGATGATGATGAAGGTAAAGGCGAGCAAAATGTTCAAACGAATGTTACGCGGTGTGAAGATAAAACACAAGTTCAACCTAAAAGGATAGTTGGAAATGAAAAAAAACGTAACAAGGATATTAAGGCAAAAAAACCACAAGTAATACTCGCTAAAACACACAATGTGGTTAATAGACCTGAAGTTGGTGAAACAAATAAGGACACTGATGAAACTGGTAAGAAGTCCACTGACAGACCGAGAAAGAAAGGAGCTGATGAAGCGAGTAAGAAATCCAGTGATGGACCGAAAAAGAAAGAAGCTGGTGAACCGATAAAGAAAAACGCTGATGAACGAAAATCAATGAATACCGAACGTGATGTTGTTCAGACAGTAGACACTAATATGAATATGATAGATGGGAAAAACACAGATTCTGTTGAAAAAGAAGCTGATCCATCAGTTGCTGAGTCCGAAAAAACTGGTGTGGTGAATGTAGACGACATCGAACAGTACTACTTCAACTCGGGAGAGTATGGACAAACACAAAACGAGAGGGAAGAGTATGGGTTTTACATCGGCGCAGATGGCAATCTTAAGATCCGTGTGGAATGCCAATATGAATCTACGCAAGAAGACACCCACAATGATGAGGTATACAAATTTATCCTTATTTTTTAACCTTTTCATATAAAAACTGTTTAGTTCACTATTGTAGTCTGAAAAATGCAGGTACATGCGGGTATGTTGGATGTGTTTTTTAATCAATACGAAGAATGTGTAAAAAGAATAAACGAAACGTTGGCTGAGGGATCTGTGTTATTCCCAGACAGTGAACTAATAAAAGAAAAGCAAAAACAATGGGATGATATTCTGATGAAACATGCGCGGTCAACCAGAACACGTTCTGAACCGTAAACTCCTGTGGTTTTATCAGCAGCCAAAAGCAAATCAGACGGGGGCGTGTCTACAACGGATCTATCGCAATGGACTCCTACAATGGTAGCAGCAGCCAGTGAACATGTGGATAATATTGAGCGTGATAACACACCTAAGGGGCAATTAGTTAAGATATTTCAAAATGAGCCACTTGACATCACACCTCTCTCTCAGAAAACGGCTACTGAATACGAATTTGCATGCAAAAGGGACCAAGTAGTTAGACAACTTGACATGGGGAAAAGGGTGGTGAGGCCGCAAAGAAATGTAGAATTGCCAGAAGCACTTAGGTCTCCGTATGTAAAAAGAGTGGTTGATATAACAAGTAGACTTGAGGCAGCTGAAGCATCAGCGAGCGCTTATATGTTTTCGGCTTGGGGAAGTATGTGGTATGTAAAATTTTGTATTATAAATCTGTTCATTGTCAAAACAGTTTAATATCATATCTGTCTAAGTCTAAAAACACAATATCATATTTGATTGTGTTTAAAAGTAGTTTGTTTGGTCTGTTTATAACACATTGAACTGTTTAGAACACTGTTTATAACAAGTTTGTTTATAACAGTTCATGTTCACTCATATCGCTGTTTATAACCTATATGACACTATGTATAACCAGTTTGTTTAAAATAGTAGACGTACACTGTTAAGTTCTCTATATGGTTTGAAATGATGATACCAACAGTCTAAAACACAAGGATAATATGAAACTTATGTCATTTTTTGTTTAATTATAGGGATGTTGTGTTTAAAACTGAAAAGGGTATAACTGTAATGAGATCCCCGGTTGAGTCGTTGTTTCCTGGTATTTGCATACATATTAGCGCGATAAGTGCATGTTCAGCTGTTCTCAATTATGAAGAAAGGTTCAAACAAAGGGGTAGCCTATCGCGCCTATTTTGTTCAGTTAACATGTTGGTAAGTTTGTACATATTGGCATTATTCTTTCCGCACATGTGTTTTTATGTCTAACTCTGGAATTTTTTCAACCTGACTAAAACAGAATGAAAAAGATTATAAATTGACTGATGAAGTAAGGGCAAGAATCTTCGCTGAGAACATGGACTCGGTCATCCAATCTACAGATGTGAAGAACATTAAACAAGTAAAACTCGTGTTTATACCGGTGATCCAGGAGAAACATTTCTACTGTGTGTGTTTCAATCTAAAGGATTACAAAATTGAGGTGCTGGACAACAGCGCAACAGTTGTGTCCTTTGAAGGAAAGTACCAAAAATGGCCGGAGAAACTGGTATGCAGCTTTCACAACCTATCAAACACGTCACATAAAACACTTGTCTCCATTATAAAACACAATGTGTAATGAAAAAATCCATTTCGCTATTATATATTGGGATTTAATCTTTGTGTCGAATGCAGAGGGACGCATTTTCATCTTACCTGGAGTCTGCTTCACACCCAGCAGCCGATATAATCCGAGAGACAGTACCGATTAGATTAGAGATGCCTTGGCATACAACCCGCAATGTCATTGATTGTGGCGTCTTCCTAATGCGCCACATGGAAACGTACAAAGGAACAAGTGTAAAGAAATGGGAATGTGGTTTGTCAAAGGAATGTAATAACGCCGGTGAAATTTCGTACAAACAACGCAAAGAGCTTGATGATCTTAGGTATAAATATGTCGCGAAAATAATACTTAGTGATGTAAACCAAGTTAGGCCGTTTGTGGAAGCTGATGTAGCAAGGTACAAGAGGTTGACTGAAGACCAAAGGAAGAGGCTTGATGCGGTTGCGTATGACACTATCCTGGCAAGGTTGGATAAAGACTAGGTATTCGGACAAGTGACATGACGTGGGTGTTTTAGACTTTATCTTGTTTTCAGTGCATCATCTTACTTTTATTTTTGTTTGATGGGTTGTGTTGATAGGTAAAAAGTAGAGTTATTTTGTTTTGGTTTGATGGGTTGTCTTGATATGAAAAACACGTTCGTAATATGTCTTTTGACTGCCGTGTCATATCTCTAACAAATTACAAATGGTTTGTATATTTTAAACTTTGTTTTGACATGAAAAAACTGGATTACAAAGAAACGTCTTTGATTATATAGTTAGTTAAAACATCTGAAATGTGTATCCTTATCATAAAACACACCAGCGAACATAACAACAAAGTTAAAGTCCCTATCCTAAGAGCTTGCATACAATGAAAGACATCAATATATTACAAAGAGTACTTGTTGCTATTGATTAAGACGCATAAAGGGTGATAGCTTGATTGTCAAGAATCAGTATAACACATTCTGCCCAGCCATGAAAACAACAGTTTTGATAGCATGATATCTTAAAACATTCTGCCCAGCCACAATAACAATTTAACAAAAACATCCAGTTCCCAAAAACCAAAATTTGCTTATTTATAACAACTCTAACACACAAACAAACCCAAAACAAATACGTGTTCATAATTAAAAACCCAAACAACCTTATTATCAATCAAACGCACAATAATTCCAAACGTTCAAACAGACAACTCACCAAACATAAGGACATAAAAACCTCACAACGGAAACACAAAACACGATTGTTCAGAAAAAAGGAAAATTCTTAGATAAAAAAACTCGACTACTCCAGCATCTGTTCGTCATCGGCATCTTCAGCTGTTTCGGACGTGTAAAATACATCATCCCCATCCTCTGAGCTAGCTCCAGCATCTTCATCAGTATCTTCTACGTCCTCCGCACCACCAGCATCTTCTCCGTCTTCAGCACCTCCAACGGCCTTCTTTGAAGTGCTTGCATCCTTCGCTTTCACATTGTATTTTCCACATGTACGATTATTGTGACCAAATTTCTTACACTTTGAACATCGCCGACGTTTCTTCCCAGCTTGACTTATAGCTTGCTCCTTTTTAGATTTCATGCGTTTATGAGATCCACACCCCTTAAACCTAGTACCAATAGGAACACGAATAGTCGCCGTGTTCGTAGGAGCAACACCAAGTAGTTCAGCAACCCTATTACGTCTTGTCTTGGGAGGGGCGTCGAACTGAGCGTCATCAGCAACTGACATAAACTGCTTGATGTGGTCACGAAAATTACACATCTCGTCAAACTTGGATACCAACTTATTTATAACATACTCGGTTACATTACTAATCTCACGAATGCAACGGTTGACCTCGACGCTCCGATCTGGATCGCCCCCATCAGTAAGGATGGACCCAGGTGAACTATTTGGGACTGCTTCGCGAGTCCAACGCCTCAAAATATATTGTCTAGGAAACTCTCTTACATCAACAATCCTCAAAACACAAAAAATATGACTGCACAATAGCCCAAACTGCTCGAACCTGTTGCAACTGCATTTAACAGTAACGTCCTCCTCGCGTATCATAACCTGAACATGCGTATAACACAGGAAACTCTCTTTTATTAAAAAAACACAGTTTTACCTGATAAAAAATGAATTAAAAAAAACACAATGTTACCTCATAAAAAAACAGTTGTTGGCTGATCTAGATCCTTGATATAAAACTTGATAAAATCAGCAATATGCTCTATTCTGACGCTAGCACACCGGTGAATACCATGTTGAATTTCCAATTGAACATCAAAAAAAATCATTCTGGTATATATCTCAGATGCTTGTTTCTCAAGAACAAAATCAGTATTCCATATATCGGGCTAAGTATAACGAGTATCGTGGTCGTTTTTACGATGCTCGTGTCGTTGTGCATCAATAGCCGTGTCGAAGTGGCTGAGAAATTCAACCAAAGTACACTTGGGATTGCAAATCTTACTGAAGAAGTGATTCTCGCTTTCGGATCGAGAAGACGTCCGCATGAGACCGGACATTTCTTCTTCACGATAAAAAGCTGGGATCCATGACTGACGAAGCCCATATATATATATGTGAGCCATTCGTGGTCGGATAAGTTAAACTCATTTAATACAGCCGCCCATTCGGTCTCAAAGGCTTCAGGCAATAAAGAATCCGTCCAGACAATTGCAGACAATCTTTTCCTGAAATCGGTGTTTGCACATATAGTTGGTCCAACCTGTGCAATTATCAGTATCGTCAGAATAAAACAAACTAAATACTCAAAACACATCACATATGCATAACCAATAAAAAAAAGTAAACAGAAAATACAACACCTTTGTGGTAAGTTTATCCATGATGTGCCACATGCATAACCGATGCCTTGAATCAGGCCAAACATCCTCAATAGCCCTCTTCATCGCAGGGTCTTGGTCAGTAACAATAACTCGTGGTGCATATCCAAATGCGTCCTTAATCACATTAAGTAACCAACTATATGTCTCAGCAGTTTCGGAACCAATAAGGGAAGCACCAAGTGTGACATTGCGATTGTGATTGTCAATCCCAGTGAAAGGGACGAACATCATGTTATACCTAATAAAACACGAAACACAAAAAATTATAAGCAAAAACAAAATGGATCAGAATAGTAAAACACACAGTTGCCGGAAAAGCATCTAATGAATAAGCTAAAACACAATGGTACATAATATATAAACGTTATACTTACTTGTTTCGCTTATACGTGGCATCGAATGACACAACATCACCGAACATATAAAAATTTCTTTTCATTTCCTCATCAGCCCAGAATAGACACTTCAAAACACCTTCCTCAGTAGTTTGGTATTCACACGTAAAATTAGGTAAAAACTCTTTTTTCCTAATTAGACGCCTGACAAGCATCTCGGCATCA
The DNA here is from genome assembly GCA_030545235.1 of Helianthus tuberosus. NCBI lineage: Eukaryota > Viridiplantae > Streptophyta > Magnoliopsida > Asterales > Asteraceae > Helianthus > Helianthus tuberosus. The sequence goes on from CM060445.1 coordinate 100,526,736, forward strand.
AACTCACCAATAAACACATTTAGTTCTTTTTTAAAATTTTTGAAGTCACATTTGGTCGCCCCGACATTATCAAAACCACCACACAACTCCTTCATGATGTTGAATGCTCGAACAGGACCAATGTTCAAGTTGGACATCTTCTTTATCATGTCCTCATGCGAACGGCTGAGGCTTCTATTTTCCCTGAGTAAGTGGAGATCTTCTTCATGCACGAAAGAGTGGTTGTGCGCCTCTGTAAAGTAGTATAACACGTACTTCTTATCATCGTTCAACTTTATTCGAAACTCCGCTTGACAACCGGTCCTTTTTGAGGGTACCCTACGTACCCACCTATTAGGAGGCTTATCGGCTAAAGTGTCAACAGGTTTAAAGACTTTATGGCCCTCTTTTGAGCATACAAAATGTTTATTTACTGTAACACCACGATTTGTATGCTCTGTTCCCTTCCTTACCGTCCAGCCACCCGCATGTGCATATGCTTTGTAGAAGTTGTAGGCAGCATCTACCGTGTCAAATACCATGCCAACGACTGGAGTCATCGAGGATGATGAGTTTGGAGTGTATGTCTTTTTGCCCGAACTCGGAGAAACATGTTCTACACCACGTGGTTGGTAAATGGGGCCGTCTAAAAAAATACAAAAATTTAGAACAAGACACAACAATATACTACACGTGATACATGTTTAAAACACATCGTAAAAAGAACATGTGAATCAGACGATAAAATGAAATTATTAAAACACATAAAACACATGAGTGAACATCAGAGTGAACATCTACAAAAAACACAACGTACAAATAACACACATGCCATAATGGTAAACTACATGAGATAATAAACATGCCAATGAAGATCAGTCACAAGTTACATGTATTCCAACCAGTAAAACACAACATGTTACACAGTAATTTTAAAACACAACAACATAAGAACTCCAAAACCCTAGTCCAATGATAATTATTTAAACACATTTGTGTATTGACCTACCAAGAAAAAAAGTCGAAAAAAACAAGACACAACAATATACTACACGTGATACATGTTTAAAACATATCTAAAAAGAACATGTGTATCAGACAATAAAAAGAACATATTAAACCACATAAAACACATGAGTGAACATCTGAGTAAACATCTACAAAAAACACAACGTACAATAACACACATGCAATAATGGTAAACTACATGAGATAATAAACATGCCAATGAAGATCAGTCACAAGTTACATGTATTCCAACCAGTAAAACACAACATGTTACACAGAAATTCTAAAACACAGCAACATAAGAACTCCAAAACCCTAGTCCAATGATAATTATTTAAACACATTGGTATTAGACTATTGCTGGTAAAACATAATGTCAATAAATCATCCCCCATACTCATTGACAGAGATATTAACAACACTAAGTTAAACAACGATAAATCTTAAAACACAATGGTATGAGCCTATTTACTGGTAAAACACTATATCAAGAAATCGAAACATCAAAGTGATTGTTATGTAAAATATTTAAACTCTAAAACAGGCTCAAAAAGAGAAAATCAAGTTTAAGAGACTGCAGTATCAAATAAACATTACCATCACCGCAATCAACAATAGCATTTGACGCCATAATTCTGATGAGTAAAAGTTGTTGGGAAAAAAAGAAGATGAATATACTGAAATCGCTGGACTGCTGGAATGAAGGATTTAAAATGAAACTGTCGAGCCTATTATAATTAGATATTTACTTTCCATAAATTTCTGGTTAGTTAGTTATCTAATAATAAAATACATAATTAAAATAAATAATGAAATTACCCTAATACCCTTTTGATAAAAAACTAGGATTGCCACATGTCACATGTAGGAGGCTTCCTACACTTTGTAGGAAAACAAGGCTTTGTAGCCAACTCCTCCCCTATATATATATATATATATATATATATATTAAGTAAATAGGTAAAATTACAAAACTACCCTTAATTGATTAGATTTAACTGAAAATTTTAACTTGGTTAGTGTTAAAGGACGAAAGATGTAATGAGTTTTTCAAATAAAGGATTGTGACTGTAATTATTGAACTTAAAGGCTATCCATTGCAATCTGATACAAACATAAAGGATGAAAATTGTAATTTACCCTTTATTTTGTGTTATCATTAAGGGCACTTTAGTCATTTTACATGTACTTAATTGAGTAAACTAACATCCATCCACTCAAGGGACTATCGGAGTAACAAAAGATCAAACCACAGGGAGCATACGTGTAATTTTAAAAAGTTGGGGACTAAATGTGAAAAAATGAGAAACCACAGGGACCATCCGGGTAATTAACTCTAAATAATATTACAACTTTATTAATAAACTTAGGCTATAAATCAAATTATTGCCAACAGTGTCGCAGATGGAAGATGACCAAGAACCTTATGAGTAACAAAGAAATTGATTTGTGAACGTGAAGGGCCCTTCAAAATCCCAGTTCTTTGGGTTCAACTTTATCCAGCATTCGTTTATCTATTTGGTTGATTTGTCACACACTTCATGTGTTTGACGAAATGTCTCAATGAAATTTCACACAATTCGACATAGTGCAATAGCTTTGTTAAAAAGGATCTAATGCCATGACTAACCAAACATAATAAGAAACCAAGAATTTAGATGACACTAAAACTAATCACAAGTGAATAAATTATGCTGAATTTTTTTGGCTAATTGTTTCTTGTGCATTGCTTGTCAATTGCCTTTTCATAATAAATTCATCAAAAAGTCCTAATGACTGAATGTTAGTGAGCTTTTATGAACCTATTCTGACTAAAAGCTTAAGTATTAAAACATTTGACTGTAATTGTGTCAAGTTAGAGATTTGGTGACTGTTTTTTTTTCTTCAGCAGGAAAATTCCTGGACGGCTTTACATACTATTCTTGAACTTTATTATATATATTGTCCTATGAATGTTCTTGTGATATGATTTGATTTCTCAACAACTAAATGTACGTACGCATAGAAAGTCCATATACTAATAAAAAACACATATAATATAATATAGAAGAACAACAAATTATGTAAGGTAATTTATAATGTGAAAACAAACATGCTATATAACATTAAGTACGTAGTAATAAAGATTTGAAGCAAAGATTCCTCTCCAAGGTTCAGGTAGAGATCTTGTTCCTTTTGGATGCACGCGTCTCTACTGAGAGGTCCAGAGTAATATCCTTCATCGATGGCCTATACTGAGGGCTCTTCTGCACGCATGAGATTGCAACTTCAACAAGTTGTTCCACTTGCTGAGCAACTTGTTGCACAGGCGGAGGAAGGCGTTGGTCCAGAAGTTCAGTATGAGATATGCCTTTCGTGTCTTGTAACATTGTGAGGAGATCTCCGGGATGCTGACCTATTATAACTTCTAGTGTTAGTACCCCAAAGCTGTAAACATCACACTTCTCATTCACTTCCATCGTGTATGCAAGTTCTGCAAAACAAAAACTCAAGTCAACATCATGTGAATACAATTAGTTGAAAGATTGATTTATATATACCTGGAGCAATGTAACCAAGCGTCCCGGCAAAAGAAGTCCAGTTTGACGAGTCTGGTTTTAATAGCCTGGCAGTGCCAAAATCAGACACATGAGCAACCCAATCGGAATCGAATAAAATATTGTTGCTTGATAAGTCCCTATGGATGATTGGTTGTGAACAATCATGGTGCATATATGATAAGGCCTTTGCAATACTTTTAATAGTATTCACCCTTTTCTTCCAGTCAAATTCAACAGCTTGTTCCATGTGATTCAGTACGTCCCTTAAGCTCCCACCGGACAAGAACTCATACACCAAAAATGAGTGACGTGAATGTGAACAGAATCCGTAGAGTTTGACTATGTTCTGGTGACGTATTTCTGTCAAAGCTCGGATTTCATTTTCAAAACTCTTGAGAATTTGCACCTCACCATCTTCTTGTGCGTGAATTTTTTTCACCGCAAAAACTTCAGATGACAATTCTGCTCTGTAAACAGTTCCGTATCCACCAACTCCAACAACATGCTTCGAGTCAAAGTCCTCCAAGGCTTCAATGATTCTCTCATACACCATTTTCCCATCATAGCTCCAAATGGTAAAAGGTCTTGCATTAGTTTCCTGTGGCCTAAGGGTTACTTTTAGGTTTCTTTTATGGAAGTAGCAATATATGAAAACAATAAAAACCACAAGCAACATAAATCCCAATGTAGGAAGTATGATCAGAATCACAACCGAAGCCTTCTTTTTATCACTTCGGTTTCCTCGCTGGATGGGACAGGCTAATCCTGTGTTATTTCCACACAACCCTTTGTTATGTCCAAGTGCCTCCATTGGAGCATCATCAAATGCTCGCATCTTTGGAAGTGGGCCCTCTAATTGATTGAAAGATACATCGGCTGTGGTTAAACTTAACATTGCAGTGAAACTTGAAGGAATAGAGCCTGTGAGGTTATTGTGAGAGAGGTTCAACAATTGTACAACTGTCAAACCCCCAAGCTGTGGTGGTATACTTCCAGTCAAATTATTGTGAGAGAGGTCAAGAGATTCTAACTTTTCCAACTTGGAAATGCGAACAGGAATAACTCCCTCAAGTTTATTACTGCTTAAGTTCAACATCCTTAACTTTAAGCATTCTCCTAATTTTTCATTGATTGGCCCAGTAAGAAAATTTTGTGCTAAGTTAAGTTCTTCTAAGTTGTACAGATTACCCAACTCTGAAGGAAAAGTACCTGACAGCTTATTGTCATCCAAGTACAAGTTCACCATTGAGCTTAATCTTTCAAAGCTCGTTGGGATTTCACCAACCAAGTGATTTGATGAAAGATTAAGCTGGACTAATTTTGTTGCTCCTCCTAGCTTTGAAGATATTATTCCAGACAAATTGTTGTTGGATATCTTTAAGCTAGTTAAATTAGGACAGGACCCCCAGTTGCTAGACACCTCACCATAGAACTTATTGTAACTTAAATCCATATAATCCAACTCCGGATATATCCCAAAATCCTCAGAGATGTTTCCGGTCAATTGGTTATTTTCAAGCCGGACTCTGACTAAGCTGCTGCAGTTTTTCAAGCTCTTTGGTACATGGCCGGAGAAGAGATTGTGATGCACAATGAATTGTGTAAGAATACCAGAGTCACAAATTTTGTTTGGTAAAGGACCAGAGAGCATGTTGTCAGATATCATGAACATTTCCATCTTAGTTAGATTCATATCTCGAGGAATGGAACCTACAAGATTATTCATGAACAAGCTCAATTCCTCAAGAGCTACTCTCTTTCCTAATTCAGTTGGTATAAAGCCACTGAATTTGTTATCAGCTAAGTGCAACTCTGTAAGCTGAGTGTAATTGGAAAAATAATTTGGAATCGGCCCAGATATGTTGTTATCACTAAGGTACATCCTTCCTAGCCTACTGAAGTTTTGGAAGGTAACTGGAATGGTACCAGCGATATGGTTCCCTCCAATCTGAAGATCTATGAGATCCCGAACCCCAGCAAGTTCAGATGGAATGGACCCAGAAAGTTGATTACGATACAGAAAAAGAAATTGGAGAGAGGTTAAATTTCCTATAGAAGACGGAATGACTCCAGTAAGATAATTAGAAGAGAAGTCAATGTTTGTGACCAAGCTCAGTTTCCCGATTTCTTGAGGGATGGGTCCCTCAAGTTCATTCTCATGTAAGTAAAGCAAAACTACCTTTCCAAGGTTACCTATGCTATTTGGGATATGACCGTTCAGACGGTTACCGTACAAATAAAGCATAGTTAAGTTTGTGAGGTTACCTATACTGTAGGGGATATGACCAGTGAAAATGTTATCGTTCAAGAAAAGCACACTTAAAGATCTTAGCATTCCTATATCTGTCGGAATTTTCCCTGAGAAGTTATTATTGTCCAGGTATAAATTTCTGAGATTAGACATGTTCCCAATGCTGGAAGGAATGTGGCCATAGAGTAAGTTAAAAGAAAGATCAAAAGTTTCAAGATTCGGCAATGACAATGCATCAAGATCATCAAGTGTACCTGTTAAGTTAACAGATTTAATGGTGATATTTGTTACAATACTTTCTGGATTTGTGCTGCAAGCGATACCAGTCCAGTTGTTATGGCATGGGTTGTTTCCAACCCATGATGAAAGAACTGATTGGCTTTGTTCATCAAGGCAGGCTTTCCATTTCAAAAGAGCCGATGCTGCTACACTTGTTGGTGTAGCAGTTGCAAGTGAAGGGGCATACAAAAGATTATAACAAGAAAATAGTAAGACTGCTACAACGGAGCCGGACATGAAGGAACTAAGATAAAAGTTTACCGGGCTGCCGTCCGTTTAACCAGAAAAAAATAAGTAAAAATATATGAACTAAAGAAACAAAGAGCTGAGAAATACGGTCTAGTATTGAAGTCTGTAAAACTCAAGAGTTGCTTAGCTACTAACCCAAAATAATGTTACTTATAGAAAATTAAATTACACATTATCCCATAATGAGTTTTCAATTACATATTTAACTTCTTCTACAACGAAATTTCCATAGGATTTCTGATAAGTCAATAAGCATGTGAACGCTAGATGCAAGTTATTTTCCAATCCCTTTGTTAATAATATATGTCATTACAATATTAACATTTTAAATTGACTGGAGGCGTACCGACATTTTTTTTTCCTATTTTGACATGACCTCTATAACAATGAAGACCTTTTGAATTTTGAAATTGTAACACATTTTTCTTTGATGATATCACTGCGAGGACTACATGCATGTCTTTTACATATGTGACAAACAGACAATTGTAGCAGTTATGAAATTGGTTATTATTTAGCCTTATACATGTTGACTTGATGCTTAATTCGAAAAGAATAATTACTAAATAATAACAAAGTTCTTATCTATTTCATATAGGTCACTTAGTTTTAACCATTTACAAAAGATTTCACAACAACAAAACAATATACAACAGTAAAAAAAACTTGTAACTGTTATATATAACTTAACAAACTGGAATTTGCAATTATTAGATTACTTTCCAATGATGTAATTTATCTAAAAGAGTTTTTTCACTTATGATATAAGTTTATTTGTTATTTTGTATATTATAACTGATATATTTTTAGTAGACATATTTGAAATAAGTTGGATATTTTATATAAAATTTTAGATTTTCTAGTCGAACTGCAGGCGGTCTTAAACCCTCTTCAAGCCAAGCATGAGCATGCGCCATGAAGGCTTGTCGTGCTCAAGCTTAGCCTAACGAGCTGTATTTTTCCTTGAATCAATTGCAGCCTGAAGTGTAATGCGTAATTGAAGTTTAATTGTGGATAATGTCAAAATAAAACATAGAGTTTAGCATTTGATCTGGTCTGGATTGTGAAGAATGTCATATATATAGCCATAAATATTATCATTACCTAATTAATAAAGAAATTGGTACCAAATGTTATTTTCTTCTATTGATTCAATCGATATTTGTATACATAAGAAACCAAGATAAAAAGAAATAGCAATCTCCTAATAACTATAAAGAGATCACACCCAATATATGCACTAAAAATAAACTATTCGAATACTCACCCTTAAGTTGGAGCGTGTAAGTTGCGAACGCCCAACTTGCCTAGTAATGTTTGCAACTCGACGCGTTCTCGAACAAAATAGCAATCTATTTCAACATGTTTCGTTCGTTCATGAAACACTGGATTGTTTACTATTTGTCGCGTAGCTTGATTATCACAAAATAATTGGGTTGGAGTATCTTGTGGGACTTCCAACTCCTTAAGCAACCAATGAACCCATAATACTTCACTGACTGTCGTCGCCATAGCCCTATATTCTGCTTCAGCTAATAATCGGGAAACAACAAACTATTTCTTTGATTTCCAAGAGATGGGCGCTCCGCCTAGTAAGATAAGAGTAAATACCCAGTTCTTGAGCGTCTACTACTAAAGGGGCATCCAAGCCAATCTGCATCACACTATGTGATGAGTTGTATCCCTCCCCCCCCCCCCCCCTTTGTAGGCAATAGAATTCCTTGTCCCGGTGTGCTCTTCAAGTACCGTAAAACTCTGTGAATGGCCTCCAAATGATTCTTTCTAGGATCCGCCATGAACTGACTAAGCACGTTCACTGAGTAGGCTATGTCAGGTCGTGTGGCTTGTAAGTAAAGTAAACGACCAACGAGTCTCCTATATTGATTTGCATCAAACTTGTCTTCTTCATCCCCTTTGTCAAGTTTCAAGTTTTGTTCCATTGGGAACGAGCTTGGACGTGACCCTTGAAAGTCGCTCTCTTCAAATATATGTAGGGTGTATTTTCTTTGGCTGAGGACAAGACCTTCTGATGTTCTTGCAACTTCTATGCCTAAAAAATATTTCAAGGTACCGAAATCTTTGATGTTGAATTCCTTATCAAGATGAGATTTTGTTTTTTGTATTTGCTCGACGTTGTTGCCCATGATGATTACATCATCAACATAAATCAATGACACCGCAAAAACACGCGAGTACTTGTAGATAAACAAAGAATGATCTGATTTAGACTGTTTGTAACTGATACTAACAGTGACGTGGTGAACTTGTGATGCCAATTCCTTGAAGCTTGTTTTAAACCAAAGATGGACTTCTTGAGTTTGCAAACTCTTGTGTCGTTTGCTTTAGCAAATCCACTCGGTATTTTCATGTAAACTTCTTCTTCTAAGTCTCCGTGTAGGAAGGCATTATTAACGTCGAGTTGTTGGATTTCCCCTCCTCGTTTTACAGCTACGGCTAGAAGGGTTCGGACTGTAACAAGTTTAGCAACTGGGGAAAATGTATCATGGTAATCAACTCCTTCCATTTATATATAGTCTTTAGCCACAAGTCCCGCCTTGTAACTCTCTACTTCTCCATTTGGGTTGAACTTGATCTTGTATACCCATTTTGAATCAATAGATTTCTTCCCATTTGGGAGTGTTTCAAGCATCCAAGTTCCCTTTTGCTCAAGAGCTTGGATTTCTTTTTTCATAGCTTTTCTCCAACGTTCACTTTTAGTTGCTTGTTGGAAACTCTTAGGCTCATCATGAGAATTGATGGCCGACAAATAAGCTTTATGAGAGCTAGAAATTTTTTTGTATGAAATGTAATGGGCAAGAGGGTGTACCGTAGAGGTCCAGATGATTCTTGATTGGAGACGGTGTGACACCTGTGTCACTTCAACCATCAAAAAAATTCCAAACCAATGAAATATTGTATTTCATACTTGGGATTTGTAAAAATATGTGTATCGTTTGCACATATCAACTCTTGTTCGATTTCAAGCTCTAAATCGCCTTCTAGAAGGTTATACGCGCACTGATGCGTAAATATAACCAGTTTAATCCAACGAACACTCCGGAATAGTGAAATAGGCTTAACATACCTTAAATAACCTTTACATAACTTAGAAATAAGTTTTGGAAGGTTTGGTATGGTGAAATCAAGTTAAATCGCTTACAGGGACTAAAGTTGACAAACTGCGAAAGTATGCCAATTTGAACTGTAACGAACATTCCGGAACATGACCATAAGTTAAACATACCATAAATATCCTTTACATAGCTTAGAAATAGGCTTTGAGGGGTTCGGTGTGCTAAAATAAACTTTTGGGTCATTCAGGGACTAAAAGTGTCAAAAAGTGCACAAGTTTGCATTTTTGTGCATAACTTACGTTCTGAATACATCCGGACATCCAAAAATTTATGTAAGCACTAAAATATTTTATTTTAGTGTTTGGCATGAGAAAAATCCATTCGTCACGCATTTTGGATCGTTTTTCGCGCTTGTGCGCATTCCGTCGTAAATAAGCGAACATCGCGTTCGTACGGCCAAACGAACCAACATCCGACATATTTTTTAGCATGTTTCATGTCCACAATGTTTAGGCATCATTTTAGGGCCTTAAATTTGGCTTTACGGGCCTTAGAAGTGTCGGGAATGGCCTTAAACACGTGCAGGGGCTGAAACTGTCATTTTTGAAAGTTATATGCTGATCAGAAGGGCCATGCGGCCCGCATTAGATTTGTCTGATCCTGAAGCGGGCCGCCTCAGCCTCCCAGAACAGATAAGTTCGAACAGTCAGCAGTTTCCAGCTGTTTTAACCACACCCACACATTTCCCACTTGCCTATTCAGCTGATAAGGACCATTTTTAGCTACCATGAGTTTCCAACAAGTGTACGCACAAGATACGAGCACGGTTTCCATGAAACGATCTTAACGGTTACCCGAAAACTATATATACCCATCCACCCCCATTGCTAAAATCACTAGAATCTGATCTAAGTGACTCTAAGTTGGAACCATTGTTTCATACCTGAGTTATTTTGATCTAGATTAGCATTCGGGGACCCTTCGTAAGTATTCTTTCGTTCTTTTATTGCTTTTCGAGTCCGAAAGTCAAACTTTGTTTGACTTTCTGCGTTGACCAGTTATGGTCAATGCGAAGTTCGTTTGAACTTCGCAACGTGAGTGTAATCACGTTGGTTATAGTCCCTTGGGACTATGCCTACTGATTACCACGTTGTCTAGGGTCGTAGGGTAAGCGATCTGATAAATCGCTTATACCTTCGAACCCGACCCATTTGGTCGATCATTAGGATCCGACCAAACACATTAGGTGACCATAGTATATAGGGAATAACCTTCCGAGGTTATACCTTATGGTCGCTACGTTTAAGTAGTTGTATGATAGGTAGTTTATATGCCTTAGGTAAATTACCAGAATACCCTTTTCATGTATAATTGGTAATTAAGCATATGTAACCTAAAATTTTGTCACATAACTGATTATGTAACATGTTTAGGCATATAACACTTGTCATAGGGCTAGTTAGGCGGTCCGAACGCGTTTCACGCGAACGACGCGTTAAAGTAGCATAAGCTACCTAAACGGGTCGTAATGGGTCGTAAGCTATTAGGTTAGGTTTCATTTAGTATGTAGGCTTTGTTAAACCATATGACACGAGTCTCTACACTCGTTTGGTTTACGAAACCTCATTCTATCCGATCTTCCGACTTAGGTCCGGTTTATTAATGTAGTTACCTATATTAGGTGCCGTTTGATATTCCGCGATCTCTAGCATTGCTTGGTGGTTATCTTAGGACTTCTGAGCAATCTCAAGTGAGTACATAGACCCCTCTTTTACTGTTTTCCAAACTGTTTTGGGGTGGAACACATGTACCTACTTGTTACTTTCAAGCTTTCCTGTTTTCACATCATATACCTGCTACGTTTGTTAGTACATTATAGTACATGATTTCATTACATTTCATACTATGTATGTTCATTGTGTGCATACTTAGTACAGGTCACATGCTACATATGTCTATTGTTGCATACTTAGTACAGGTCACATGCTACGTATGTTTATTGTTGCATACTTAGTACAGGTCACATGCTACGTATGTCTATTGTTGCATACTTAGTACGGGTCACATGCTACGTATGTCTATTGTTGCATACTTAGTACAGGTCATATGCTACGTATGTCTATTGTTGCATACTTAGTACAGGTCACATGCTACGTATGTCTATTGTTGCATACTTAGTACAGGTCACATGCTAAGTATGTCTATTGTTGTATACTTAGTACATTTGTTATTTATCACATGATTACATTTTGGATACATATTACATGATTTACATTAGACATGAACATTTTACTTTAGTAGTTTGGTTTGAGTAAGTGATTAAGTAACGAAGCGTGTGTAATATGATACAAGCATGGTGGATACGCCGCTGGTACTTCCTATATATAAGTGTTTGTATGGTATTACATATCGTAGCGTTATTTGAATCATTTCAGTTTGAGACGTAGAACATTTTATACAAATAACATACTTTTCACAAGACATTGATTTATAAACAACTTATCTTATACAAACACATTTTACATGGTTATTCCTTTAACCATACGTTATTCACTTATTTATACATATCATCTGATCTTATCGTTTTTCAAATAATTTACAAGACAAAGCAAATTACAAGGTTCATGACTAAATATTTTCTCAAACATAAGTCATGAATTCTATTTTCACAAAACCTATGTATCTCACAGGCATTTTTATGCTGACGTACCTATTTTCACATGTGTTTTCAGGTGATGATGTATAGGACTTATCAAGACATACTTAGGCGGACCTGTGCCTTAGTGACTTAAAACGAGACAAGAACTAGTTAATTTATGTTATGTACTTTTTATTTCTTGTTTAAACAATGTAAACTCTCATGTTTGATTAATAAAACGAAACTTTAATTGCCATGGATTTGAAACGATTAATTCTGTTACAACACTCCCCGACGTTTCCGCCACGTTTTGTATGTTCCACGTGGTCGGGGTGTGACAGAAAAGATGGTATCAGAGCCAATGGTTATAGGGAATTAGGTTATTAGTAATGCTTTAACCTAGTCTATAACCTTTCTAGGACCCTAACGCGAGTTTACTTGCGTTTAGTCATAAAACAATACCGTCACCTATCCTTAGGCGACGACCACAACAAGAACATAAATTTCAAAACCGCTTTGAAAACTAATCATCTGTTCTAGGATGATTGATTACTAGGTTTTGAACCCTCTATTTTAAGGTTTTGAACCCTCTGTTATATGGTTTTGAACCCCTTTGAGTTTTCAAAAAAAAAAATTCGTCAAGGTTTTGGGTTTTAAATAATGTGAACACGTGCAAACTGGAAGGGTGAATGCCTGTATTCTAGGTTTTCTGTCTAGGCAAGCACTTCGTATACATCTCATCAGACGCGAGACCAGTTGTGCTTACCTGGGAATTCTTGGGATGAGTGTTCACTTATAGGCGAGCGTGTCTTCGCGATACATTATTTTTGACCTATTTACTTTGATTAATCACCAGGGTCGTTTGTTGCTTTATAGTAACAAACAAATGACCATTATCCTTGCTTTCATCATATTTGTTTCATCTCATTCTTTTCGTCTAATTCTCTCACTCGTTTCCTTTCATGTTCTTCTCTTTTAGAATGCCTCCACGACGCGAAAATCCGGTATCTATTGACGATCTGGCAGCTGTCATTACACAGCAAATAACTGCTGCAATCCCGACCATCGTTGCCCAATGTCACCAAGCTATCAACAACAATAATGCTCTCTGCAGCTTCAAGACGTTCAACTCGGCTAAGCCATCAAAGTTTTCTGGGTCTCAAGGAGCGACTGCACTTCTGCAATGGTTCGAGAGTCTAGAGAGCACTTTCAGGCATGTTCAATGTCCAAACGAGCGAAAGGTAGATTTCGCATCTAGTGTCTTTGAGAAACGAGCTTTGACGTGGTGGAACGGTGTGGTGAGAGATAGGGGTGCCGATGTGGCACTGGCTCAAACATGGGAAGAACTTAGAGCACTGATGATGAAGGAATTATGTCCTCGTCACGAGATCAGGGCCTTGGAAAGGGAATTTGACGATCTTAAGCAAGACAGCGGTGAACATCGAGCATACACTGATCGATATGAGGAGCTGAGCCTGTTGTGTCCTACCATGGTTACGCCTTTGGATAAGGCGATCGAAAAATACATTGATGGTCTCCCTGACTCAGTTCAGGACATTGTTACCGGTAGTAACCCCACTACGGTTAGGCAGGCCATTGAGCTATCTGCAACGTTGACTGAATCTCAGATCAGGAAACGTAAGCTTTTCCGAAAGGGTGACAAGCAACCGCTCGAGGAATCAAAGACCATGGATGAACAGACTGGATCCCTTGAGAGGTCAAAGAAGCGAAAGGCTTCTCAGAACTTCGCCATGGTCGCTCACAGTGGTCAAGCCGTCCCCAAACAACCAGCTCAACCCCGTGCTAGGAAGCCATACAATGGAACTTCACCTTTGTGCAACCGATGTAACCTTTATCATCATGTTAATGTGAAGTGCCACGAATGCCAAATTTGTGGACGTAAAGGTCATACAGCAAAAGTTTGCGTAGCAGCAGTTGCACCAAATCAAGCTAACAACAAACCTGCTCGAGCTCGCTTTCCACCAGGATCTTGCTACAAGTGTGGTGAGATGGGACATTTCCGAAGAAATTGCCCAAAGCTTGCTAATGCTAATCCAGCACAGAGATGAGCATCTGACCGACTAGAAGACAACACTCTTTAGAAATAATCACATCTTATGTATTATTTTCTTTTGTTGTCAAGGTCCATGAAACAGTTGTTAACATTGTTTATAAATAAATCTTTTATTTACATTGCAATGTATTTATATGATTGTATGTATAAACAACATATCCCTTACAATACCGACAATCAAGGAACCGCATTCCTTGAAGAACAGACTACCCCCAAAATTCTTCCATTTTACAATCTCTTGCGTTTTACACAAAGATCCTAAGTACCCGTCTCTTGCAAAGAAACGAAGTACAAGGTGCAAGTTATAACTCTGTACGAATACCCCAAGTACCACTATAAATTCTTAATAGGGTACCTAAGGGTATTTCCGTATGTCCTAAATTATTGTGTACCTTAATTCGAACATTGCGTTTTCCTGAAAACGAAAATCGATTTTTTGGTAGATCATCCTATCTTCATGGATGGATTCTTGAAATGATTAAAGTGCCAAATGAAATCCACGAATTGGATTCCTGGTGTGCTTTAAGTATCTGCGTCCAAAGATAACGAATTAATAACCAAGTTAAACAACTATGTGATTATGTGCTTATGTGTTTCCTTTTAGGTTTTTGTGTAATCCAAGTTTTTGTTATCCGAATCCTCGTAGAATCTTCCATATCTTCGTATAAGGGATTCATAGTAGGATATCCAAAGGTGCTATATTAAATCTTCAATGGGCTTGTACGTAATAGTAAAGACCCTTGGATTATATTGTACCATTCCATAATTAGACCCCTGAGTGGTCTAGGTAAACAGATTGATCCAAAAATCTGGTTAGGAATATCATGTGATGATATAGCTGAAAGGACTCCTTGGTGGCTTAATTAAAAAGGATCCTTTTTCGATCTAATTAAAAGGACCCTATGGTAGTCTAGTCACACTCATCACAGGTTTGATTTTTCCTCCCCTTCACATTACAAACAAATTGTGCGGACTATGCAAGGAATTGCGTAATTATGGATGCATACATAATTATGAAATTCAGTTCACGGAAACCACAGCGAGTTTTGTCATGTGTCTAGAGTTCGTTCCGTTCATTTTCGTTTCTATCTGAAGAAATGGTGGAAAATGACTCATTTTGTTCATTTTCGGTTCTGAAGAAGTGGTGGAAAATAACTCATTTCGTTCATTTTCGGTTCTGAAGAAGTGGTGGAAAATGACTCATTTCGTTCATTTTCGGTTCTAAAGAAGTGGTGGAAAATGACTCATTTCGTTCATTTTCGGTTCTGAAGAAGTGGTGGAAAATGACTCATTTCGTTCATTTTCGGTTCTGAAGAAGTGGTGGAAAATGACTCATTTCGTTCATTTTCGGTTCTGAAGAAGTGGTGGAAAATGACTAATTTCGTTCATTTTCATTTCTAAAGAATGCCTGTTGTAAATAACTCCGTTCATTTTTCATTTTTGAAAAATGTCCGTTAAAGATAAATAACAAGATTATGCCTTGCTTATCTTTGATGGTTATTTAACACAAAGTCACAAATAGACTCCTACGAATGAATTTCGGGACGAAATTTCCTAAAGTAGGGGAGACTGTGACACCTGTGTCACTTCAACCATCAAAAAAATGCCAAACCAATGAAATATTGTATTTCATACTTGGGATTTGTAAAAATATGTGTATCGTTTGCACATATAAACTCTTATTCGATTTCAAGCTCTAAATCGCCTTCTGGAAGGTTATACGCGCACTGATGCGTAAATATAACCAGTTTAATCCAACGAACACTCCGGAATAGTGAAATAGGCTTAACATACCTTAAATAACCTTTACATAACTTAGAAATAAGTTTTGGAAGGTTTGGTATGGTGAAATCAAGTTAAATCGCTTACAGGGACTAAAGTTGACAAACTGCGAAAGTATGCCAATTTGAACTGTAACGAACATTCCGGAACATGACCATAAGTTAAACATACCATAAATATCCTTTACATAGCTTAGAAATAGGCTTTGAGGGGTTCGGTGTGCTAAAATAAACTTTTGGGTCATTGAGGGACTAAAAGTGTCAAAAAGTGCACAAGTTTGCATTTTTTTGCATAACTTACGTTCTGAATACATCCAGACATCCAAAAATTTATGTAAGCACTAAAATATTTTATATTAGTGTTTGGCATGAGAAAAATCCATTCGTCACGCATTTTGGATCGTTTTTCGCGCTTGTGCGCATTCCGTCGTAAATAAGCGAACATCGCGTTCGTACGGCCAAACGAACCAACATCCGACATATTTTTGAGCATGTTTCATATCCACAATGTTTAGGCATCATTTTAGGGCCTTAAAGTTGGCTTTACGGGCCTTAGAAGTGTCGGGAATGGCCTTAAACACGTGCAGGGGCTGAAACTGTCATTTTTGAAAGTTATATGCTGATCAGAAGGGCCATGCGGCCCGCATTAGATTTGTCTGATCCTGAAGCGGGCCGCCTCAGCCTCCCAGAACAGATAAGTTCGAACAGTCAGCAGTTTCCAGCTGTTTTAACCACACCCACACATTTCCCACTTGCCTATTCAGCTGATAAGGACCATTTTTAGCTACCATGAGTTTCCAACAAGTGTACGCACAAGATACGAGCACGGTTTCCATGAAACGATCTTAACGGTTACCCGAAAACTATATATACCCATCCACCCCCATTGCTAAAATCACTAGAATCTGATCTAAGTGACTCTAAGTTGGAACCATTGTTTCATACCTGAGTTATTTTGATCTAGATTAGCATTCGGGGACCCTTCGTAAGTATTCTTTCGTTCTTTTATTGCTTTTCGAGTCCGAAAGTCAAACTTTGTTTGACTTTCTGCGTTGACCAGTTATGGTCAATGCGAAGTTCGTTTGAACTTCGCAACGTGAGTGTAATCACGTTGGTTATAGTCCCTTGGGACTATGCCTACTGATTACCACGTTGTCTAGGGTCGTAGGGTAAGCGATCTGATAAATCGCTTATACCTTCGAACCCGACCCATTTGGTCGATCATTAGGATCCGACCAAACACATTAGGTGACCATAGTATATAGGGAATAACCTTCCGAGGTTATACCTTATGGTCGCTACGTTTAAGTAGTTGTATGATAGGTAGTTTATATGCCTTAGGTAAATTACCAGAATACCCTTTTCATGTATAATTGGTAATTAAGCATATGTAACCTAAAATTTTGTCACATAACTGATTATGTAACATGTTTAGGCATATAACACTTGTCATAGGGCTAGTTAGGCGGTCCGAACGCGTTTCACGCGAACGACGCGTTAAAGTAGCATAAGCTACCTAAACGGGTCGTAATGGGTCGTAAGCTATTAGGTTAGGTTTCATTTAGTATGTAGGCTTTGTTAAACCATATGACACGAGTCTCTACACTCGTTTGGTTTACGAAACCTCATTCTATCCGATCTTCCGACTTAGGTCCGGTTTATTAATGTAGTTACCTATATTAGGTGCCGTTTGATATTCCGCGATCTCTAGCATTGCTTGGTGGTTATCTTAGGACTTCTGAGCAATCTCAAGTGAGTACATAGACCCCTCTTTTACTGTTTTCCAAACTGTTTTGGGGTGGAACACATGTACCTACTTGTTACTTTCAAGCTTTCCTGTTTTCACATCATATACCTGCTACGTTTGTTAGTACATTATAGTACATGATTTCATTACATTTCATACTATGTATGTTCATTGTGTGCATACTTAGTACAGGTCACATGCTACATATGTCTATTGTTGCATACTTAGTACAGGTCACATGCTACGTATGTTTATTGTTGCATACTTAGTACAGGTCACATGCTACGTATGTCTATTGTTGCATACTTAGTACGGGTCACATGCTACGTATGTCTATTGTTGCATACTTAGTACAGGTCATATGCTACGTATGTCTATTGTTGCATACTTAGTACAGGTCACATGCTACGTATGTCTATTGTTGCATACTTAGTACAGGTCACATGCTAAGTATGTCTATTGTTGTATACTTAGTACATTTGTTATTTATCACATGATTACATTTTGGATACATATTACATGATTTACATTAGACATGAACATTTTACTTTAGTAGTTTGGTTTGAGTAAGTGATTAAGTAACGAAGCGTGTGTAATATGATACAAGCATGGTGGATACGCCGCTGGTACTTCCTATATATAAGTGTTTGTATGGTATTACATATCGTAGCGTTATTTGAATCATTTCAGTTTGAGACATAGAACATTTTATACAAATAACATACTTTTCACAAGACATTGATTTATAAACAACTTATCTTATACAAACACATTTTACATGGTTATTCCTTTAACCATACGTTATTCACTTATTTATACATATCATCTGATCTTATCGTTTTTCAAATAATTTACAAGACAAAGCAAATTACAAGGTTCATGACTAAATATTTTCTCAAACATAAGTCATGAATTCTATTTTCACAAAACCTATGTATCTCACAGGCATTTTTATGTTGACGTACCTATTTTCACATGTGTTTTCAGGTGATGATGTATAGGACTTATCAAGACATACTTAGGCGGACCTGTGCCTTAGTGACTTAAAACGAGACAAGAACTATTTAATTTATGTTATGTACTTTTTATTTCTTGTTTAAACAATGTAAACTCTCATGTTTGATTAATAAAACGAAACTTTAATTGCCATGGATTTGAAACGATTAATTCTGTTACAACACTCCCCGACGTTTCCGCCACGTTTTGTATGTTCCACGTGGTCGGGGTGTGACAGACGGGTTGCGTGTGACCAGTCGATGGGGGAAGCTTTACTTGGTTGTCATCCAAATACTTTGGTGTAGTTCTGGTTCTCTTTTCACAAACTTTTAGCTGCGATTCCATATGAGTGGAAGTCCCCTCATCATGTGACTCATGATGACCACTTTGCATGGTAGTGGCATCTTGCAAATCATGGACTACAACATTTTCTTGCATATCATTGGCATCATTTCCACCTTGCATAGAAGTGCCATTTTGTAAAATTTAACTGTTATCTTCACCAGAATGCAGATTTTCTCCCACATCCAGTATGGCCTCATCCCTTCTAACTCCCCATGTCTCGTTGTTCACTATAGGAGTGTAACACCTCGAAAAATCACGTCCTATAATGTATTGACACGTGTCATAAGCTGGAACGTGTGAAAGAATTTTCTAGAAGGACTAAAGTTGACAAACATGGAAAGTATGTGCATATAAGGGTTCAAAACGTCAACAATGAATAAATATACCTTACAGTAACCCTACATGATGTTTGTACCCTTAAACAAATAAATCATGGATCATACGAAGCTAATTGTGAAAGAAAGTGAGAGATTACAAACTACAGGGGTTAAATGTGTCAACATGTTTAAAGTATACCTCTGAGGGACCTTTTAGCAAACCCGAAGCTTTGTAACGATTAAATATGCTCACTAGAATACATGATAAAAATTTCACCAAGTTTCCTTATCGTATGAGAAAGTTATGATCAAATTCGTATAAGAGGGGTTAAAAGCGTCAACGATGAAGTTTATGACTTTTCGGGTGATAACCAAGTTAACCAAGGACTTAACAAAGTGGGTATAAGACTTGAAGCCCTTAGAAGTAAAATTGAGGGGCTCAAAATGCAAGAATAAAGATGGATTGACCTTTCGAAGGACCAAGAGCCAAGGATGCAAACTGAAAGAATTTTTTTTGCCCTGATGGAAGGCTTACGGACCGTAAGCCCCAAGCCTTACGGTCCGTAAGGGTGGCCCAGATGCAGAAAAACGTGAATGTTGGCTGTTCAGCCTTGGAACCGACTTAGATCAGATATTTTCACTTCATGGGCGCCCCCTACATGTTCCTAGGCCTTTGGGGCACTTGTAAATGATCTGGGATTCATGGTAGCATGAGTTGTCAACAATCTAATGGATCAAAATCACTATAAAAAGGCCATTCATGTTGCAACTTGTGATCACTCATTCCATCTGCACTTGTGGAGCTTCCTGGAGCTTAAGAGCAGACCCAAGTCCTTCCTAATCGTGCATAGGACTTCAGTAAGTATGCTTAACCTTTCTTAGTTGAGTTTTTGCTTAGTTTTAGCTTAAAAGTCAAACCGTCGTAATTAACGGTTGACTTCATGATTAATCACTAATGGTCCAGTGATTAGTCGAATTGAAAGTAGTTATAAGTTGGTAATTATGTGGGCATTAAACCCTTAAAAGGGCTCCCTCTAATTCCCACTCTAACTAGATCAAATGTCGGGTCAAAGTTGATTAGAAAAAGTCAACAGAACCTTAATTTGCGAATTAACGCCTAAATAACAATGTAGAAGGCATGCAACCTATTTTATCATTCATATAACTTAGTAATAAATGTAAGAACATGTTTAAACATGTTCGACCCGACAATTTTCTGTTTATACCCGGTTCGGAACCGAAAGTCGCAAAACTTTGACTTCAGTTCTGACCCGATTTAGTATGATTTGAAAATGCCTTAGAGCTTCCTTAGGACCAGGCTACATGTTAGCATAACCCTCTGTGGTTGGTTCATTGATTATCCGATTCGTTTACATATTTCCGTTAATTGCTTAAATGTTGACCAATATGCCCTTTTGACCATAAAACGAGAAGTTTTGATATGTGAAAAGACAATAACCTTTGTTACTGATTTATAAACATATCCCTAAAATTTTACATCAGTAGGAGGTCTAGATTAGGAGTTATGCTCATTAGCGTAATTATAACGCCTTTTAGTAATTAAAAGGCGCAATTAGCATAAAGCCTATCTAAACCCAATTTTTGACACCAAACCTTTTACCCACTGATGTAATATAATATTTTGAGATTTTTAAAGATTTTTAATTATTTTTAACCTGCCCATAACCGAAGGTTATGGCCTTAATTCGGTAAATACCGATTATGCCCTTTTAGGCCATAAAATGAGTTTTACAAGCCCTTTTGATACCAATCCAATTGCTACTGATTTTATATAATAAATAAAGTATTTTGAACTTTATAACCTGATCAGAAAACTCAGATTTCTCGTATAACCCGGAAATCGCTTAAAATAGCTTTTTACGCGTATTAAACGCATAGTTTGGGTTTAAAACCATTTTATCACATAAGACTTATTACCAACTATTATGATCTATTAAAATAAGTTATTTTACTGATGTATTCAGGCCCAAATCTCATAAACTTAGATAATCTCTTTTATAACCTTTAATATGACCAAAATACCCCTACGGGGCTTATTTTGAGATTAAACTCGTTTTGGGCATAATGGAAGTTATCCTACTGATATCACAACATATTAAGGGTATATTAACTTAGGAAACCTGTATATGATTCATGTGGTTACTCGTTACGCACTTTTCACGTTCGGATCGGCTTATGTAACTAGTTTGCATATATTAGCCGAAACGGGTCAAACCATATCATTTTTGTCTCAAAATCCAGAATGTGTTTAAGTTACCCATATTAAACAAGCATACAAGCTTGTCGGGTCAAAACCACATTCTAATCCGGTCATCGCTTTATCATGCGTTTGAACCGTATCTTCCTTTTGAAAACTAACCGGTCTAAGTCAAGGCTTAATTAAAGACCCGTTAGAATTCTAATAGGTTATTATAAAACCTTCGTTCCAGATTAAGAGCCCCAGTAAAAGTACTTGTGCTTGCTGATTAGAATATACGGCTGAGTATAAATTGCATTGCTAGCTCAGGTAAATACTCTTAACTTATTTTCCCTATACGGGCTTGGGATACGGTATTATAACAATACCGCTTGGTCGGGTATTGAATGTTTAGTCGTAATGTGATTAAATTATTGAGGTAACCCGCTTTAATCTGTATTGTTTGAAATAAAAGCCTTTAGGGGTTTATGACCATGTCCCGGATATCCTTGACATCATTGTATTATAAAATGGCCACGACTTATGCACGGGATGTAGGCATACACCTGACAGTGCATAAGGGAAACGGTATCCCACTCTCTTGTGGGCCTATACTGTGGTGTGTCTGTTAACTTTGACTCGGTTTCTACATCGGGCCCTGAACGTACAACGAACATGTAAATCTGTATACAAGATTATAAATATAATTGTCCCTAGTTATAAAAGATATGTTGTGCCTTGTGCATCCAAATCAATTTTATAAAACCTTTTCAAATGAGTCGGTTAATTGTATTTACCAGTGTAAACTGACGTATTTTCCAAAAAGGTTAAGTGACAGGTACTGAACGAAATTGGCTGGAAGCTCAGGGCGTTAATAAGGAATCTTGCAAGTTCTAGGCGTCTAAAGTCTGTTGAACAATGTTTATGTTTTAAGATCCGCCTGTGGATCCTTTACCTTCCGTTGTAATACTTTGATATTACTTTATATTCGGATTGTAATATATTTATCTTTTGCTTCCGCTGTGCATTTATATATATTGTGTTGTTTGACTATGATGATCTCAACTACGTCATGATACTCCCCACCGGGCCCACCGGTAATACGTGGAAATATCGGGGTGTGACAGGTTGGTATCAGAGCCAACACTGAGTGAATTAAACACTAGCCTTTTTGTGTTTAATCTCAGTTACACAGTTGCACATTCTTGAGTCTAGACAAGAACATAGGACAAATCCTAATTTCTTTTATTTTGCCCTTATTTGGTTCCTTTGTTATTTTTCTGATTAGCCCTTGCATGGGCAAGTCATTTGCTATTAGAAGTCCCGTTTAGGGCAACCATATACTTGTTTAAATTTTAATGGAACGATTATATTTAAAATATCATTCATATATTATAAGATCTACCATTATAATAAAGTGGCCAAAATTTAAAAAAAGACAAGACCTAGCTCTTGTGTCATTTTAAGACATGGCCAAGATGGTAGTTCCCCAATTAGATTCAGATCCTTGTTAACATTTCAATTTAGGATTGTTCTGCGTTAAATATTAAAAGAGTCTTAAAGGTAAAACCTAGCCTAAATGTCATTGTAGACATGGCCAAGACGGTAAAACTTACCTAAAAGATTCCAATCCCTGTTAACATCTGTAAGTATGTTAACATTTTTGGCAAACTGTGAATCGTTAAAGTCACACATGCCATCTTTTAAAAAAAGGGTTAATCTAAATTCCCTTATTTGAAATAATCATCCCTTAAGGGTGAAGTGCCCACGGGCTATAATTAACGTCCTCTGAGACTAAAGACAGTGGTAGCCTACAACTCCCTGTCAAGAAAAGGTAATGAACTTTGATTCAAACCTTAATGCCTAGATTCTCTGAAATCATGGCTTATATCATCCTATAAGATGATCATATTATAAACATCCCTTAGAAGGGAAGTGCCTACGGGCTATAGTTAATGTCCTCTGAGACTAAAGACAGTGGTAGCCTACAACTCCCTGTCAAGAAAAGGTAATGAACTTTGATTCAAACCTTAATGCCTCGATTCTCTGAAGTCATGGCTTATAAATTAAACTTGTCCACGTGACTAGGCCTTTTGTGCTATTACTAACTTATAAATTAGGATTTATGATAAAAATCCTGAATAAAATAAATATCTTTCCTTTCCTGCCAGTATACATATTAAAAAGAATCTTAAAGGTACGACCTAGCCTGTATGTCATTCTAGACATGGCCAAGACGGTAAAACCTATCCAAAAGATTCCAATCCCTGTTAACATCTGTAAGTATGTTAACATTTTTGGCAAACTGTGAATCGTTAAAGTCACACAGGCCATATTTGAAATAATCATCCCTTAAGGATGAAGTGCCTACGGGCTATAATTAACGTCCTCTGAGACTAAAGACAGTAGTAGTCTTTGACTCTCTGTCCAGAAAAGGTAATGAAATATGTTTAAACCTTAATGCCTCGATTCTCTGAAATCATGGCTTGTAAATTTAAAACTGTCCTTGTGACTAGGCCCTTTGCACCACCTTAATATCCTTAATGTTTTATAACTAGGATAAATTATAGTGAAAATACTAATTAAATATAACTAACAAATTAACCAATATGGTTTATATTACCATGGTTGATGAATCGTCAAAAATGATGATTCCATAATAACCTCTGAATAAAAAAAATTGTCAATATGTATGTAGCAATCGAACTACATGGCTGGATCAGATGAGGTCAACAGCCACCTGAGGGAGAATAATGATGCTACCAGAGTTAATATAACTGGTGCGGAACTGCAGGCATTAATAGATAATGTCGTTACACGAGCTCTCGACAGACAGTATGATGAATCAAGTGATACACACTCTAAGACTCTATCAGTGGCTCGTAGTAAGCCCCCTTCTAAATCACATGAGTCAAAGGAAGACGATGTTCATAACTCGTCAAACCAGAAGAGTGTTCCGTCTAGACAGGTTGTGCTTCATCAAGAGGCACCAGTTAAGACCTGCTCATATAAATATTTTGTCTCCTGCAAGCCCAGAGACTTTACAGGAGAAGAAGGAGCCATCGATTGCATGACATGGCTCGAGGAGATGGACACTGTTGTTGACATCTGCGGTTGTGCGGAACAAGACATTGTGAAGTTTGTTTCACAATCTTTTAAAGGAGAAGCTCTAGCTTGGTGGAGGTCACTGATCCAAGCTACGTGGAAGATCCCTTTGTACAACATGACTTGGGATCAGTTCGTCACTCTTATCAAAGAAAATTATTGTCCTCAACATGAAGTTGAGAAAATTGAGACTGAATTCTTGACATTAGTCATGGAGAACTTAGATTGTCAAGCATACCTTACAAGTTTCAATACCATGTCTCGATTGGTTCCTTACTTGATCACACCGGAACCAAAGCGAATAGCTCGCTTTATTGGGGGTTTAGCCCCAGAAATAAAGGCCAGTGTGAAAGCATCGAGACCTACTACATTCAGGTCAGCGGCAGATCTGTCGCTATCTCTCACACTCGATGTGGTCAGAAACAAGGCTGCCAAAGCCTCTGAAGATGGAAAGCGTAAAAGGGAGGATGAGAATTCTCATCGCTCCGATAGAAAGAAAAAGAGGAACTCTGAGGATAAGAAGAGCTCCGGATTTGAGAAAGATAGCCAGCAGTCGGGTGAGAAGACCAGGTGCAAAACCTGTCGGAAATACCACCTCGGGAAATGCAGATTTGAATCCTAGCCTCTACCTTGTGGGATTTGCAAGTCTAAGGAACATAAAACCTTGGATTGCAAGAAGTTGAAAGACGCAACCTGTTATGGTTGCAACGAGAAGGGGCATATCAGGACCAACTGCCCTAGGAATCAGAAGAAGCCCGAAGAGGCCAAGAAAACAAACGCATGAGTCTTCCAGACGAACGCCCAGGAGATGCTACAGAATGATAACTATAAAGCAGGTACCTTTCCTTGTCAAGCAGTTTATGCAGAAATTTATTTAATGTTGGCACATATGATTCTATAATAAGCGATAAATGCTGAGAACTGTTGTCTCCGCCTGATTTGGACTCCGGTCATTTAATGCGAGGTATCAATTGACCGATGATACTTTAGAAAATGCTCCAACAAATCTTAGATTGATATTTTATATCTATTAGGAATCACTCTTTTCTGATATCCTTATGGCAAGCTTTCAAGCTATCCAAATTCATCAATATAATAAAGACAGATGTGACGTTTTGATCCCCTGTCAAAAAGGTGATGGACTAGGTCCAACCCTTAAATGCCATTGA
Source organism: Helianthus tuberosus (assembly GCA_030545235.1). NCBI lineage: Eukaryota > Viridiplantae > Streptophyta > Magnoliopsida > Asterales > Asteraceae > Helianthus > Helianthus tuberosus. The sequence goes on from CM060445.1 coordinate 100,552,485, forward strand.
TGGTCTTTTGTGACCTAGGCTAGGTGATATTGATATATTTTAAAAATAACGTTCATTAAAAATGTTAGTGCCATATTGGCCTGGATAGTTTAATGAAACCATGGTTAGTACATGTTAAGGCCATCAGGGTGATGAATAACAATTGTTGAATTGCAACTAAGTAAATGATTCAATTGGTAATAGGAACCAAATCTTGAGTATGACAAACTCGGATAAGACAACAGTCAATCATACCATTGATGATGCGACGCATGCTAATGATGCTACAATTGTAAACCTTAGAATTTCCAAAGATATTCTTCAAACTATGATGGACGCAGCTGTTGGAAAAGCTGTGAAGAAGGCCGTGAAAAAGTTCAAGGAGCCAAATGCTACGTGCCCCAAATCTGTCAAAGGAAATACGGCTAAGGATAGAAAGCCTAAGAATGATAGCACTTAAACTCTCCTAAAGAGTGTCAGGAGTAGTCCATATCAATAATAACGTTGGGTACGTTCTTTAAGTATAAATGCTAAGAATTCTGTTTTAATACGGATACCAATAAATCCTTCATAAATTGTAGGTATATTAGACTTTTAAAAATCTATCATAAGAATCCTAGATATTAAGTGTAAGGTAAAGCTTACAGATGGCAAATCATAGAAACCATTTCTTCTGTTCCTGTCAGAAATCTTCAAACATAAAATTCTAAAGTACCCTCTCTCCAGATAAATGCATTCATATGTAATTGATATCTCTTTGATCCCTATTGATTACGAATACCAAATGGTATGACAAAAGCGCCATATGAGGATTGGTGTATCTTAATATGTTCCGTAGATTGCTTCCATGCCTGATCAGTATGGAGGTTTAATGCATGGAACCACAAAGATATCCCAATGATCATATGGTACTAAAGTCAGCTAATGGCATTCAAAGAATATCTAGAAAATAGAATTTTTCCAAATAAATGTTTCCTGGTAAAGGAACCTGTGGACTCATAACATAAAAGTGTCACTCATTTGGCACAAGCGAAGATGGATGAACTGGAGCCTGAGATTTGGAAAATCTCCGTAACCTCCTTGTATCTTGATTATCTTCTCCTAAGACTACCCTGTTTACCTCCCGAGAGGCAAGTAGAGTTAATATTAACATCCCGCTTTGGGTTGGAGTGTTGTAAGAACTCCATGTTGATTATGGAATAACCGAAACCCTGATTAAGTAAATTTTAAGATATAGATTCATATAGCCTAAATATCCTGAGAATTCGGTATAGTTAAGTAAGAAAGACGGTTCATTTTGCTTATGCGTTAATTACCGCAACCCTAATTAGGCAGCGATTAAGAATTGCCATCAGCTACCCAGGATCATCGAATTGTTCGACTAACGACAAGGATTAGCTATTCCTTAAAATTAGTTAAGCAGTGGTTGGAATAACCATCTCACCTTAAGATAAGCTTTTCTATAATAGTTGATATGTAAGCATCAAGGCTGCTCCCTTGGAGACCTTGTATAGATGGAATGTTAAACATCTATTGTTAGGACAATAGATTGGTAAGTTCAATTATCAGGATCTGAAAGTTGCATTGGAAACAACAAATAAGATCACGCAAATTCATAATCATCTGTAAGATGCCAGTATTCGGCAGAAAAATCAAGGATTAATGGAAAGTAGCAACCTTCCTAAATTCTTGTTAAGGAATAGGGTTCAACAAAGGATATCACCCAGGAAGGGTGTGCCAAATTGTTAAATTTTCAGGCTAGTTAAGCTCTGAATATATAGAACCATTCGAAGGAAATCGAATGTATCAAGATCAAGTAGCTTATAAGCTAAAACCTATTTAAGGAGCTTGGCAGAGCTCGCAATACATTGCACACTAGTGACTGAAGGAGGTGTTTCGCCAATAAGTCAAGAAGCACTATCACATAATGATATGCAGATTTATGATGTGATGAGCATCCTGTATCGATTAAGGATCGACAGGTTAAGAAGCTCCAAAAGGATACATGTACCTAATATAGGGGTCACTTTGGGAGCTTGGAAAGACTCCAAATATGTTATAGAAGTTAAGTCCATTATGCGACAAAAAGTACTTCAAGCATTTTAGCAAATCTCGAGGTCAAGATTTCTTTTAAGGGGGTGAGGATGTAACACCTCGAAAATTCACGTCCTATAATGTATTGACACGTGTCATAAGCTGGAACGTGTGAAAGAATGTTCTAGAAGGACTAAAGTTGACAAACATGGAAAGTATGTGAATACAAGGGTTCAAAACGTCAACAATGAATAAATATACCTTACAGTAACCCTACATGATGTTTGTACCCTTAAACGAATAAATCATGGATCATACGAAGCTAATTGTGAAAGAAAGTGAGAGATTACAAACTACAGGGGTTAAATGTGTCAACATGTTTAAAGTATACCTTTGAGTGACCTTTTAGCAAACCCGAAGCTTTGTAACGATTAAATATGCTCACTAGAATACATGATAAAAATTTCACCAAGTTTCGTTATCGTTTGAGAAAGTTATGATCAAATTCGTATAAGAGGGGTTAAAAGCGTCAACGATGAAGTTTATGACTTTTCGGGAGATAACCAAGTTAACCAAGGACTTAACAATGTGGGTATAAGACTTGAAGCCCTTATAAGTAAAATTGAGGGGCTCAAAATGCAAGAATAAAGGTGGATTGACCTTTCGAAGGACCAAGAGCCAAGGATGCAAACTGAAAGAATTTTTTTGCCCTGATGGAAGGCTTACGGACCGTAAGCCCCAAGCCTTACGGTCCGTAAGGGTGGCCCAGATGCAGAAAAAACGTGAATGTTGGCTGTTCAGCCTTGGAGCCGACTTAGATCAGATATTTTCACTTCATGGGCGCCCCCTACATGTTCCTAGGCCTTAGGGGCACTTGTAAATGATCTGGGATCCATGGTAGCATGAGTTGTCAACAATCAAATGGATCAAAATCACTATAAAAAGGCCATTCATGTTGCAACTTGTGGTCACTCATTCCATCTGCACTTGTGGAGCTTCCTGGAGCTTAAGAGCAGACCCAAGTCCTTCCTAATCGTGCATAGGACTTCAGTAAGTATGCTTAACCTTTCTTAGTTGAGTTTTTTCTTAGTTTTAGCTTAAAAGTCAAACCGTCGTAATTAACGGTTGACTTCACGATTAATCACTAATGGTCCAGTGATTAGTCGAATTGAAAGTAGTTATAAGTTGGTAATTATGTGGGCATTAAACCCTTAAAAGGGCTCCCTCTGATTCCCACTCTAACTAGATCAAATGTCGGGTCAAAGTTGATTAGAAAAAGTCAACAGAACCTTAATTTGCGAATTAACGCCTAATTAACAATGTAGAAGGCATGCAACCTATTTTATCATTCATATAACTTAGTAATAAATGTAAGAACATGTCTAAACATGTTCGACCCGACAATTTTCTGTTTAGACCCGGTTCGGAACCGAAAGTCGCAAAACTTTTGTTGGTGCACTACATCTGTCGACTTCGTCTTGTATCGAGTCTAGTAGAATTTAGGTTAGACATTGGCACAAAATCCAAGAAACATGTTTTAGAGGTGATTTCGCTTTTGTGTCAAGATCTGATTCCACTTATGTGTCATGTACATAAGAGTGGAATCAGTTCCAGGTGATTCCGCTTATATGTCATGTACATAAGAGTGGAATCAGTTACAGGTGATTCCGCTTTTGTGTCATGTCCGTATGAGCGGAATCATGACATCTATAAATAGGACATAAAAATAAGGAAGGTTGAGGTCTTGTATGGTACGGCGAAGCCCTGCCAAATCATCTCCAGAGCTTGTAAACTGTTAGAAGATCAATAAATTGAGACAAATTAGTGAAATCTAGCTAAACAAAGACTGAATCAATGAATTCCGCCTCTGATTTAGTCTGAGCACTCTTCTGATCGACTCGTTAGGTTGTCTCGCGATCCTACAAGTGGTATCAGAGCTCAGGAGGAAGAGTTCTTACCGTTTAGCTCGTTTTTGCTCAAAAATTCTGATTTCTACACCTTCTTTCATCAATTCAGAAAATTTTAATGGTCAAAATTCGCTCAAAATTTCTCAGACTGTGTGTTATTGGACATAGACAAACCCTGGAAAGTTTGACACTGAAATTCGAAGTAAAAATGGACCAAAATGCATCCCGAAGTGATTCCGCTTTTATGGACATTTGGTGATTTCGCTTTTGTGTCAACCCTAAGCAAGTGATTTCGCTTTTGTGTCACCATAAGATTCTGATTTCGTTTTTGTGATCACCTGATTCCGCTCATACGTCACTTTGTGATTCCACTCATACGTCACTTAGTGATTCCACTTATACGAACATCAGTGATTCCACTTATACGAACATCAGTGATTCCACTTATACGGACATAAGTGATTCCACTCTTGTGAACATCAGGGTTCCACTTTTGTGAACATTTGGGATTTCATTTTTGTGATATTTCAGAAAACTTATCGGGATTGTTCGAAAAATGGCAAAGGTCTTTGATGAAAAAGAAAACAATGATCTTAAAAGGTTAAATGATTGGTATCGAGGATATTTCAGTAGTTCCTATCAGAAATTGCCCAAAGAGGTTTGGAGTAAACGTTTCGAATGTTTTTTGAGTAAGGAAGATGAGAAATTGGATGATTTGGAAAAACGTTTTGATCGTTTGATTGACTATTTGAAAGAAAATCAAATAGTAATATCAGCAGCTGAAATGGTATCAAAGTTTGCTAATGGATTACCTGCTGAATGGGATGTTTTTTTGAAAAATCTGAGAGAAAATTCAAGTTTTTCAAAATTATCTCTGAATAAATTCATCAGTAAACTGAAAACTCATGATTATGAACTTTATCAAAAGAAGAGAGATGTGTTGGATAAGATAAAAATGAATTTAGAAGATTTGAATTTAGACGTGATATATGAAATAAACAAAAGAATCAATGTTTGTTGGGCAGCGAAAAGAAATTTGATGTATGATATGAAAAGGGGTTGTTATATTGATGATAATGGAAATTCTATTGATCTTGTTACAATCTTTGGTGCAGGTACATATAAGATAGAGAAAGAACAAGATCCAAAGAATGAAGAATCTGTGAAGAATGAATATTCAAATTTTGAATCAGTGTGCTCCAAATGTGACAACTTTAAGACTGACAATGACAAACTTTTGAAGGACACGGAAAGTTTGAAATCGGAAGTCGAGAAATTGAAAGATGAGAAGCAAACTGATGTAAAAAAGATTCTGGATTTACAGAGAAATTGTGAAAAGCTGAAAGCTGAAAATGTTAAACTGTTAAATGACTTGAACAGTTTGACATCAGAAAACAAAATTTTTGAAGAAAAAATTAAAAGTTTTGAAAATGAAAAATCAAAGATTGGGAAAGATTTTCAAAGTCAAATAAAAATTTTAGAAGATGAGAGAGATTTGTTTGGTAAAAACAATCTTGAAAAACAAACAGCAATCAATTCTCATCTTGAAAAGATTATTCGACTTGAAAAAGAGGCAGAATGTGCTCAAAAGAAAATCAATGAATGGGAAGAAAAGTTGAAGGTGTTTGTGAATACTTCAACTATTCCTTGCCCAAAACCTTTAAATTCAGTTCCAATAAGTGACGATGTCACAAACTTTGACAATGTCAAAGTTGAAGATTGTGATGAGAAATCTGATGATGAAAAAGATAAAAGAGAAAAACAAAATTTATTTTTGAAGTTAAAAGGAAAGTTTCAAGAAACTGTTCCACAATCAACTGAAAAGGGAGAATGCTCTAAGCAAAAATCTTTGAAGAAGAAAGTGGAACAAAAACAAAAAGAAAAAATTTTGAAAAATGTTCAAAAAGAAAATAACAGCTCATCAGATCAATCATCCAATCGCAATGAAAAATTACAAAAATTGAAAAATGAAAACTCTAAAATTGTTGGTAATAAGTGGTGCAGGTCGGACCACATTGCTCAAAAGCCAAATCCAGCAAACAAGAGGAGGAAAGATTATCACCAAGCCAAACAGTGCTTTGATCTAAGTGTTTGGACTAAAAATGGTGATTGGTACGATAACAGAGTGTGTTACAGATGCGATTATCAAGGACACATTGCTGTTAACTGCCAGAGTTGGAGTTTTGATACAAGGAGATGCTTTAACTGCAACATCATTGGCCATATTGGTAGAGATTGCCCAAGGAGATCAAATGAAAGATTGAGGGTTAATTCTCAGAAGATGGCAAAGAAATCAGTCAATGTCAAGCCCAAAGAACAGAAGGTTCAAGAACCTAAAGTTCAAGAAAAGAAAGTGAAACTTTCTCAGGGGCAGAAAGACAGACTGAGGAAGAAGAGAAAGAAGGCTAGAGAGTATCTAGAGAAGATCTTGTCCTCGGGTTCACCGGATAGATCGAATAAGAGTTCTGATGAATCAACTCCCTCAACTGCAAAGTCAAGCAAGACGCATTCATCAGATACAAATCTGAGGACGAAAGAAGAAAAGAAGAAGAAGAAAATGGTCGGCGATGAATCTGATGTGTCAAAGTCAGACAAGCCACCATCAGGCAATGAATCTGACAGGTCAAAGTCAGACAAGCCATGTGCAGGCAATGATTCTGGTTCGTCAAAGCCAGAAGAGCCTGTTGTTGAGGTAAAATCTGAGAATTCAGGTTTAACAATGGATTATGAAAATTTTCCACCATTGTTGAACAAGAATTCGAAATCACCCAAGGACTGTCAGGCTTGGGTGAATCTGTTTAAATGAAAACCTGACTTGCCGGAGTTCCCAGGTTGGTAAGCGTGGAACATGAATCGGCATATTTCTTGAGAAATTCACAAAAGTGATTTCGACTTAAAAGTGGTAAATCAGGGACATTAAGTTGTACTTGATTTTCTACAAGTGATGTTTGTGGATTGTTCTTAAAAATGTTAGTTTTTACAAGTAATTGAAGAAAACAAAGTGATGAAAGATCCCCGAATTTGAGAATTGACACACAAAACTTATTTTCCGGAAAAACCATTTTGATTAAAACAAACTTAAGTGTTTTGAAATCACTATGGGAAAATAGTTTGTTGTAAGGGGGAGTTCTGATTGTTTATGCCAGGTGGATGGAGAATTGAAGTGATTCTCATCATGTTGTCAAGTTTGTACAGCGTGTTTTCAAATTTTCCCAGAAAATTAAAATTGAAACATATTTTGATTTTAGGGGGAGTAAAATTTTAAAAAAATTAGAAAATTTGAAAATGTCAAAAACATTAAAAAAGAAAAAAAATGAGTTTTGTTGCATAAAAGAGGAAATGATAGTAGATCAGTTGGACTGTCACAGCATGCTAAAGAAATGGAAAGTCAAAATGTGATAAACGATCTCACTAAAGATGTGACGATAGGCTCAGCTAGACTAGTAGATTTGCGATAACGATACAAACTTAAATGAAAAAGCCTAGTTCTAGTGGGAAACATGGTCAAAAGCATAGTACTTAGTTTTGTTCTTCTTGATTGTGTGCCTACTCGGTAATTGCTGATTGTCGAAAGACATAAAACTGGTTAAGTTTGTGAACTTTCACAACTTTGCTGAAAAGTCGCTGTGATTGTGCATTTCATTTTGCGAAGATTTAAACTTGTTTTATTTCTTTATTTTGTTTAAGCATCGGACATCCTCTGCGTATACGTGAGTATCGACCTGGATGTTGTTGCCTAAACGTTCTGCTTTATTTTCTTTGGTGTTTCGTTTAAGCTTTGGATCACCTCTGCGTATACGGAAGTATCGACCTGGTGGTTAAAGCCTAAACAACTTCAACTTGTTTTATTTTTCTTATTTTGTTTAAACATTGGACTTTCTCTGCGTATAGGGAAGTATCGACCTGATTGTTAATGTTTAAACATTCTGCTTTATTTTAGCACAAATCACAGTTGTTAAAGTTTAAAGGCATTACTTGAGTCAGTGTATTGCATGATGAGGGGATATGCTGAGATCGTGGGGTCCATAAGAATTTAGTTCTATCTAAATATACCTAAACGTATCGGTAAGCATTTCAAAAGTTTTTATATTGAGTTTAAGAGGACAACTATATCGTTAATCAATGTGAATCGTTTAGAACTTAAAATGTCTAAAAGCTTAACGGTGCTTGTGATGTGTCTCAAAAACTGATATGATCCTCTTTTGCAAACTCACAAAAATATGTTTGTACATATTTCATTTCTGCATTTAATTTCTGTTATTGCATTTGTGTTTCATATTTGAAAAATCCAAAAAGATTTTTGACAACTGATGATGAAAAGCTGATATTCAAAATCTCAAAGGCTAAACAAGATGAACAGTTGGGTTGGTTAAATGATTCTTAAATGTTTAGTTGATTCATTTAGTTGAATCACAACATTGTTTGTTTGTAATAGAGTGTTTGAGTTGTGTAGGTTTCTGTTCCTGTTGCTACGGAAAGCCAGGAGATACATCAGAACCTGAGAAGAGCCTAATCTGATAAAGCCAGGATTTGATTTCAATGGTGATAACAAATTCCAGACAGCGATCCTAGTTCGATGATAGGGGGAGTCTGACGAGAGTTAGAACCAGAGAAAGATCCAGGTACATGATTCCAGGAAGAGTTCCTGAAGAAGACCGATAGAGAGAGAAAAGCCCAGAGACTGATCAAGATTGAAGAAGTGAAGACATAGCATTGTATCAAGTCTGTTGGTGCACTACATCTGTCGACTTCGTCTTGTATCGAGTCTAGTAGAATTTAGGTTAGACAATGGCACAAAATCCAAGAAACATGTTTTAAAGGTGATTTCGCTTTTGTGTCAAGATCTGATTCCGCTTATGTGTCATGTACATAAGAGTGGAATTAGTTCCAGGTGATTCCGCATATATGTCATGTACATAAGAGTGGAATCAGTTACAGGTGATTCCGCTTTTGTGTCATGTCCGTATGAGCGGAATCATGACATCTATAAATAGGACATAAAAATAAGGAAGGTTGAGGTCTTGTATGGTACGGCGAAGCCCTGCCAAATCGTCTCCAGAGCTTGTAAACTATTAGAAGATCAATAAAATGAGACAAATTAGTGAAATCAAGCTAAACAAAGACTGAATCAATGAATTCCGCCTCTGATTCAGTCTGAGCACTCTTCTGATCGACTCGTTAGGTTGTCTCGCGATCCTACAACTTTGACTTTTGCTTTGACTTCAGTTCTGACCCGATTTAGTATGATTTGGAAATGCCTTAGAACTTCCTTAGGACCAGGCTACATGTTAGCATAACCCTTTGTGGTTGGTTCATTGATTATCCGATTCGTTTACATATTTCCGTTAATTGCTTAAATGTTGACCAATATGCCCTTTTGACCATAAAACGAGAATTTTTGATATGTGAAAAGACAATAACCTTTGTTACTAATTTATAAACATATCCCTAAAATTTTACATCAGTAGGAGGTCTAGATTAGGAGTTATGCTCATTAGCGTAATTATAACGTCTTTTAGTAATTAAAAGGCGCAATTAGCATAAAGCCTATCTAAACCCAATTTTTGACACCAAACCTTTTACCCACTGATGTAATATAATATTTTTAGATTTTTAAAGATTTTTAATTATTTTTAACCTGCCCATAACCGAAGGTTATGGCCTTAATTCGGTAAATACCGATTATGCCCTTTTAGGCCATAAAATGAGTTTTACAAGCCCTTTTGATACCAATCCAATTGCTACTGATTTTATATAATAAATAAAGTATTTTGAACTTTATAACTTGATCAGAAAACTCAGATTTCCCGTATAACCCGGAAATCGCTTAAAATAGCTTTTTACGCGTATTAAACGCATAGTTTGGGTTTAAAACCATTTTATCACATAAGACTTATTACCAACTATTATGACCTATTAAAATAAGTTATTTTACTGATGTATTCAGGCTCGAATCTCAGAAACTTAGATAATCTCTTTTATAACCTTTAATATGACCAAAATACCCCTACGGGGCTTATTTTGAGATTAAACTCGTTTTGGGCATAATGGAAGTTATCCTACTGATATCACAACATATTAAGGGCATATTAACTTAGGAAACCTGTATATGATTCATGTGGTTACTCGTTACGCACTTTTCGCGTTCGGATCGGCTTATGTAACTAGTTTGCATATATTAGCCGAAACGGGTCAAACCATATCATTTTTGTCTCAAAATCTAGAATGTGTTTAAGTTACCCATACTAAACAAGAATACAAGCTTGTCAGGTCAAAACCACATTCTAATCCGGTCATCGCTTTATCATGCGTTTGAACCGTATCTTCCTTTTGAACTAACCGGTCTAAGTCAAGGCTTAATTAAAGACCCATTAGAATTCTAATAGGTTATTATAAAACCTTCGTTCCAGATTAAGAGCCCCAGTAAAAGTACTTGTGCTTGCTGATTAGAATATACGGCTGAGTATAAATTGCATTGCTAGCTCAGGTAAATACTCTTAACTTATTTTCCCTATACGGGCTTGGGATACGGTATTATAACAATACCGCTTGGTCGGGTATTGAATGTTTAGTCGTAATGTGATTAAATTATTGAGGTAACCCGCTTTAATCTGTATTCTTTGAAATAAAAGCCTTTAGGGGTTAATGACCATGTCCCGGATATCCTTGACATCATTGTATTATAAAATGGCCACGACTTATGCACGGGATGACAGTGCATAAGGGAAACGGTATCCCACTCTCTTGTGGGCCTATATTGTGGTGTGTCTCTTAACTTTGACTCGGTTTCTACATCGGGCCCTGAACGTACAACGAACATGTAAATCTGTATACAAGATTATAAATATAATTGTCCCAAGTTATAAAAGATATGTTGTGCCTTGTGCATCCAAATCAATTTTATAAAACCTTTTCAAATGAGTCGGTTAATTGTATTTACCAGTGTAAACTGACGTATTTTCCAAAAAGGTCAAGTGACAGGTACTGAACGAAATTGGTTGGAAGCTCAGGGCGTTAATAAGGAATCTTGCAAGTTCTAGGCGTCTAAAGTCTGTTGAACAATGTTTATGTTTTAAGATCCGCCTGTGGATCCTTTACCTTCCGTTGTAATACTTTGATATTACTTTATATTCGGATTGTAATATATTCATCTTTTGTTTCCGCTGTGCATTTATATATATTGTGTTGTTTGACTATGATGATCTCAACTACGTCACGATACTCCCCACCGGGCCCACCGGTAATACGTGGAAATATCGGGGCGTGACAAGGAGGGTCAAATAACTGATGAGATTGGCCTGGAAACTCAAAAATCTTTGGTTCTTTATTTTTCATTTCAAGTTTAGCAAAGGGAAACATTTCTTCAGCGAATCAGACATCTCTAGAAACAACCATCTTTCTTTGTTCAAGGTCATAAACCTTGTAACCCTTTGTTCCTGGTGGATATCCTAGAAATACATATGGTTTGCCTCTTGGTTCCAGTTTATCTCCATTTGTCTTAGTGTTTCTCCGAAGTATGTCAAACAACCAAACACCCTCATATGCTCATAATCAGGTTTTGTTTGTAGACTACTTCATAAGGGGTTTTTTTACCAATTGTTTTGGAAGGTAACCGGTTTAGGGCTGTCCAAAAAGCTCGCGGCTTGGAGCTCGCTCGGATTTAGCTCGGAAAAAGCTCGCTTGATACGGCTTGGTTTGAAAGTGAGCCGAGCCGGCTCGGCTCAGTTAGAAAGCGAGCCTAGCTCGGCTCGGCTCATGATGAGCCAAATTGGCTCGGTTTGGCTCACTTGCTATCTATGACATATTTAAAGGTGGTTATTATTTACATGTATTTAGGCTTATAGTTTGATATCTATGACATATTTAAAGGTTGATCGTCGTGCTAATGAACAAATATTGTATTTACTTGAAATATAAAACTTATTTTACGTTGTTGAACGTGATTTTGGCTTGTAATGTATTAGGTTGAACTTATTTTAAATATGTTCTTTTGAAGTAATGAATAATATTTTAGAATACTGAATTTTGAAAGCTATGTATTAATTTTTATTTTTAAAATCGAGCCAAACCAAGCCGAGCCGAGCCAGCTCGGTTTAAAACCAAGCCGAGTCCGAACTTAGATTTTCAGTTCGGTTTTAAATCCAAGCTGAGCCGAGCCAGCTCGGTTTATTATATATGCGGCAGTCAAGATACATCCCCCCCCCCCAAACATTATTGGAAGACGAGCTTCAAACCGTATGGCTCGCGCTACTTCCAAAAGATGACGATGTTTTCGCTCTACCACCCCATTTTGTTGTGGGGTGTGAGGGCAAGTAGTCTCTAAGACGACTCCTTGTTCGGCATAAAATTGATTAATTTGGTTGGAAACAAATTCACCACTATTATCACTCCTAATCCTTTTAATACATTTTCCAAATTGTGTCTTGACTATGTTATGAAAATGAATCAGACAATTGCTTCATGTTTGTGTCTAAGCAAATAAACCCATACTCCCATGCTATAATCATCTACTATGGTAAGGAAATAGTTTGCTCGTGTAAGAGACGGTTTTCTATACTTGCCTCAAATATCACAATGCACAAAATCAAAACAATCACTTGTTTTAATAGAACTAACCGGAAAAGGTAAACGGGTGAATTTAGCTTTGTTACAAGAATCGCAAACTATGTTTTTAAAATCCAAAGAAACACCCTTGAGAACATCAACATGAGACAACTTCATATCCGAGGCATGACCAAGTCTTTTGTGCCATGCTTCAGTAGTCACCATTATCGCATGTCTTTCTTCTCTTATCTCCCCCATTCGATACAAGCCGCCATGAAACTTACCAGCTCCAATCAAGTATCCACTCCTCAAGCTCTGCAAGACAAAAAAAAGTCGGGGAAAAAAGTAACAGCGCAATTGAGTTCCTTTGTTAAACGATTGCAAGTAAATTTTGGCACGAGATAAACCCCGTTAACTTTTATTCCTCTCTTTAGGACAAGATCATCTTTCCCTTTTACGGGAATGGCTTCCCTGTTGGGTATCGTGACCGGTTTCTCAAGTGCTCCTACATTTACATTTTCAAGCAATTTTTCTTGATATGTAATAGAGAGTGGTTACACCCGAGTCCATGATCCAATCATGGACCTCATTTAATCTTCCTGCAATATTAACGACATTAGGTGTTTGAACACCTTCTTCTTCTTTGTGTCCAGCAAACAATCTCAAAAAAAAAAATTCTATACGAATACTATATACTCTCCACTACTGAGCGAAAAGTTCGGGGGGTCGGCCACCCCCACTATGTTGCGCCCCTGCGTGTAGGTAGTAGGGTGAGGTAGGAGCAATGGCCTCACCATCGATTTTGGTATTCTGAGTATCATCGTCGGCCATGGTGTAGCCTATTAGGGTTTTTGAAAATGATTAGGCATCTACTCTGATACCATAAAGAAATTGATACCAAAGGTTATTTTCTTCTATTGATTCAATCGATATTGTATATAGAAGAAACCAAGATAAAAGGAAATAACAATCTCCTAATAACTATAAAAAATCACACCCAATATATGCATTAAAAATAAACTATACCAATAATTAAGACAACAACGTAGTAACAAAATACATCATCTACATGCGGTTTTTTTAGAACGGCTGACGATTTTATAAGGGTGAGGGTATTGACACACCCCTACTTTTTGAGTGCACACCCTCCAGAGGTTTCATATAGGGTAATAAGGGGAGTATATAGTGTGAAAGCAATTAATGTGCCAGAAAAAAGGGTTTTGATAAGCCTCTCATTGCCCTATGAGAGGCATATAAGGTTGTGGTAGTTGGAGCATTTATCCCTATATGCCTCTCATTGAGCAATGAGAGGCTTATCGGCACGACTTTTGATGAATTTAAGGTATAATTACTGACATGAAATGAGTTCAGTCTGAAAAAACGTGAAAGTGACCCATATGACCCTTATCAACCTATACGACCCTTATCGACCAAGAATGTTTATTTACCCAAGCATACATGATTTATTTGATTCAAAATTTTTCAAACTCATAATAATAATAATAATAATAATAATAATAATTAAAATAATAATATTAATAATAATAATAAGAATACTTAATAAAAAAAACATATGCATATTTAAAAAACAATGTTATAACTAGTCCCGGCAGACGGGTCGGGCCGGGGGTCGGGTAGGGTATTATTATTATTATTATTATTTATTTATTTATTATTATTATTTAAAACTTCATATCTTATTAAATGAATTGTGTGCATTATAAAATGTCAAATTTTTTATTTATCAAACTTACTTCCCATTTGTTCGATGGTCCGGAGGTTTACCCGAACCATTCCATTTTATCGATCGCTTATGTCGAAGGTGTTTATTTTATCGTGGCTAAGTTAACGGGATGATTGCCCGATACCGGTACGAAATGGACTTTGAAATACTTCACCGAAGTATAGAAGTTATGGAATGAGTGACAATGCACATGTCTCGTATTACACAGGGTATGGCGTTACTAGGTAGTAATAGAACTTCACGAAAAAGAATTTGTTAACTTGGTAAAGGTGTAATTTATTAAATTAAATTAATTATAACAATAATAACAATAAATAATAATAATAACAATAATGTTGGTGCATTTACTGTCTGTTAACTTTGTCTTAATCGAGTCTTATGTCAAGATAGGATAAACGAGCACACAACAGGGTTGAATTTAGGGTTTTATATGTTAAAGTGGGTAATTTCGCTTGAAATAGGTTTTGGCAAGTTCAAGAGAAATCAACACATGTAATTTCGCTTGAAACGACATGTGACATTTTCAAGCGAAATCTCATCTCTATATATATGTGTGTGTGCTGAGTTCATTTAGAGCGGAATTGGGTCATATGTTCTGAGTCGAGGTGTTGTCTGTTTGTCATTTGAATTGTAAAAAGCTCAGAATCAATCAATAAGAAGATAATTAGAAAGGAACAAGCTGTTTGACATCAATTACATTGATTCCGCCTTTGTTCTTGATGATGAACTACTTATATTGACTCGTTAGGGTCACCGAACGATCCAACAAATAATAATAATAACAACAATAAATAATAACAATTATAATAATAACAACAATAAATAATAATAATAACAATAATAAATAATAATAACAATAATAATAATAAATAATAATAATAACAATAATAATAAAAATAAATAATAACAATAATAATAATAAATATAAACAATAATAATAATAATAATAATAATAATAATAATAAATAATAATAATAGCAATAATAATAATAATAAATAATAACAATAAATAATAATAATAATAATAACAATAATAATAACAATAAATAATAATAATAAATAATAACAATAATAATAATAATAATAATAAATAATAACAATAATAAATAATAACAATAATAATAATAAACAATAATAATAACAATAATAAATAATAATAATAATAATAATAAATAATAATAATAATAATAATAATAATAATAAACAATAATAATAACAATAATAAATAATAACAATAATAATAATAATAAACAATAACAATAATAATAATAAATAATAATGATAATAACAAATAATAATAATAATAACAATAATAATAATAACAATAATAATAATAACAATAATAATAATAATAATAAATAATAATAAATAACAACAATA